>CM060907.1:574454220-574819220 GCA_030737815.1 Allium fistulosum
TATTTATAAGCAGAATCTATTAATTGTTTAATCCTGATTAATTCAATTTATTTCCAAGTAAATAAATTACTTATGAATTAATCATCAAATTCCGATTAATTTATTACAAATCATTTGGTATAAATAAATTTATCCATCACCTTAATCAATTAAATTATTCTTGATTTATCCTATCAATTAAGTCAACCTTTTAAACCAGTTACATAATTAATTGACTTTAAATAAATCAAAATATCTAATATTAATTTCAATTAGTGATTAATCCTTATTAATTCAATTTCTTAATCACTTTCATTTATTTATTAACCTTTAATAAATAAATTCTTCTCAAATTATTTACTTTAATTAATGATTTAAACCTTTAATTACTTTCTAATTTTAAATGAATCTAAACCATTTATTCAAATATTTATTTTAATTCATATCAAAGCACTTGATTAAACTTGGCTTTGAAACTTACATTTCAAATTTGAATTTGCATTCTTAAAATTCAACCCACTTACATTTTTTTTTAGGTTGTTAAACAAATTTTAAATTTAAAAACTTATTTTATTTTAAACTCAGATTCAAACTATCTTGAATTCAGATCCAAACTTAGATTTAAACTTGTTTTAATTTTGCTTAACAATTTAAATCAGTTTTTATTCTTCTTTTTTAGTAACAAAACAGGTTATTAAAACCTGCTACCCAACATACCCGAGCCCTTATCATCTTGCTTCGAGTAAATCAACTAAATTCCCGAGTCCTCCTGTCACCCCTTTACTTCGAGTCCACTGCCCCACTGCCCCGAGCAAACTACCCAGTGCCTCGAGTAATACATGAAAAAAAAACACGAAGAAAACCCCAGACCAACTTCTTCTTCCTCGTCTTCCCCAAAGCTCTCGAACGCCCAGCAACATCAGACACAGGCGAACACTCGTGCACGTGCACTAGTGATGCCGCCACTTTCGATCGTCCACGACAACCTCCTCAGATCGGCGATCATCCACATACACATCCTCGATCATCAAAACATCCAAAACAGCTCAAAATCAAAATCGACCTTCCTGGCACAAAACTGGAACCACCATCAACCTGAAAACTCTCGCCGTTCTCCCAACCTCGACCACCAGAAAATTCAAAACTTCGGCTACGAACTCGTCACCTTCCATACTATCATCCCACAAACCCATGTGCAACTCGATGCACGCGCGAAACCCCAGCGACCCCTTTTCCAACCTCGTCCAAAATTAGGGTTTAAAACTTAACCCCCCTTTCGCCGACACCATGGTCACCATGCACCCCTTCCATCATTTTTCTCGACTTCGCCATCGTTCACACTAGCTCCGAGCAAAATCTCAATGTCTAAATCGACTTCGTTCACCAGAGATTGAATAAAACCCAATTTCAGTTCAACTAAGAACTGCTCTTATCCCATGATGTTAAAAATCACAAAACTAATCTCTAAAATCCTAGTTTCAAGTAAGGATTCCAGATATATAATCGAAGCTTCAATTCCTTAGAGTCGAATTTCAACCCAATTTGGGTTTGCACTGTAAAAGCTAATTTGTTCATACTGTATATTTCTTTCTTTTCTTGAAACTATTTTTAAATTATAGTTCTTATTTAAATATACCTATTTGCTTTTAAAATCAAAGCCTCATATTAGTTTTGATGATAAGAATTTGAATTTCTTGGTTGCTATATACCCTGTGAGCTAAACAGAGAAAGAAATTTGAATATCCAATACTATCAAGGAGAATATATATATATAGAGGAATACACACATTTAAATGTTTACAACACAGGGGAACTCATGTATATATATGTATAGCAGTATCTTCCATTTCAGATTTTACAGGCAACAGATGTAAAGATATATATATATAACTTTGAGTTTAAATGGTTTACTCACTAAGAAAAACAGAGACCTGGTTTTATATTTGCAAACCTTCTCACACATGCTATAACTATGCCAACACAAATTATATTCAACTGAAAACACCCATGCAAACCAACATTTTGTCACAGATTCACACATACCTTAAGCAATTCCAGATTTTTAGTTTTAAAAACTTTGTTTTCTCAAATACTTAAGCTTTTTAAATAAAAGGTTACTCACAGATTCTCAACATTGGATTCAAAGAATGGTTTAAAAAATTAAAGTTGCTCACCTGCTTTAGAAAGGAAGAACAGAGCCTTGCCTTGAAACAGATTACATCTTGAAAACTGAGCAGGCTTTGCTTGATCTTCCCATCACCTTCCCTTTTGTTGTTTTGAAATTGTTGTTTTAGTTTGCAAAAGAAATGGTTTACTATATTTTCTTTTTCTGGTTTTGCAGTGTTAAACGAAAACAAATATGAAATAATATAGAGGAGTTTGTATAGGGTAGGTGATATCTGGTCAAGTAATGCTTCAGGTACAAGCATTTTCATATTTGCCATAGATTTTCTTTTAGAATAGGAGGCTGAAATGATTTTGGAACCAGTTCGAATAGACTTTGGTATGCTATTGAGATATGAAGCATTAAATGGTATTGTACTTATGTCTCCCATTTTGATTATTTTATACTACATATGTCATAGATATTTCTACTTTGCTTGTATCTTGTTTTACAAGCCAAAACATGTTGTATATTTACTTTAGCTTTTAAATTTTGTTGCCTGTACAAAATTTCTAAGTGTTGGTTTTACTTTTGTTATTCGCCTTGTTTTATTGCTTCAGCCTGCACACTTGTAATTTGTTATCTTGCCTAGCTTCGAATACTTTAGCTTGCCTGCATACTAACTTATTTCATATTTTACTTGCTTAGCTTGCTTGTACAGGAAAATATATTACTATCTTATTACTTTGTATTTTTCTTTACTTTAAAAATATTTAGTTTATCTTACATACAATTGTCTTGTATGTCAATACATATACATTTCTTATTCATGTTGTTAGTACAGCTAATTGAAAGAGTTTGGTTTTCTTATTTTTATTGTTTTTATTAAGATTTACTTTATCTCATTACTTTAAACTAAAATTAAACTTCTATTTTAATATGTTGTTGGAATTCGTCTAATTGTGTTTACTTTATAATGTAAATAAGTTTCTATTTTATACTATATAATTTATCTTATATATTTTCGATTCTATTTATAACTTAATATCAATTATTATAAATTAATTATTATTAAACCATTTAAACTTAGATTTAAACTCGAATTCAATATACACATATATTATTTCAAATTTGCTCATATATGCTCAAATACAGATATATATTCTCATATATACAATAATTTAAATTTTTAAACGATTTATACAAATATACTTGGATATCGGGGAAACTCGCTCCATTTAATCAATTTAATTTCACAATTTTTATTCAAAAATTTATTTAATTATCAATTTAAATGTAATAAAAATCCGGGGTCGTTACAGACTTCCCCCTTAAAAGAATTTCGTCCTCGAAATTACCAAGGAGACAAAAAGATAGATGAAGGATATTTCATCAAATCAACTGAATATTTATTCTGCATTTGGCTCACCAAATCAGAATATCAATAACAGATACAAGAACGAATCTGTTTAACACTTCACAAAATACTCGGGTTATCCAGATCTACGAAATATGCAGGGGCATCGGTCAGTTCAAAGTGATAACTAACCATTCGTAGAATATATCCGGACCCAAAGAATAGATAGATATATGGATATGATTTCAAAAATTTTAGTTTAGAAACTAAATTATACCTATCAACCATAGCAACAAAGCAACCAATACACCCAAACAAACAATTTTGGTCAGTTGGAGTTTATGTCCCATATTAATATATCGAATTTATTCCTGGATCTACCAGAAATTATCGAAGAATTGAGAAAAGATGTTGAACAAAAGAGATTGATAGAGAAAAGACGTTTCCTTGTTGTTTCAGAGTATCGACCATTTATAGTCGTATTTCCCTGTCCCTTATCTCGTCCTCTTCTTACACTCATACTTACTATCAGTGAATAGCAAGAGAATTTACTGAGGTATTCGAACGGATATCTGAGAATTACTCATTCTAGAGTTTACTTCACTCTATCTCTAATGAGTTACTTAACGTGTTATACTTCTGAGCTAAAGTTCAACCTTAGCTCTGATACCAAATGTAACGATACGGATTTTCGCGTTCGAAAATCGACATCCATACTTTACATCGTACTCGAATGTCATAGATTCGACCGTTCAAATCCGATTCGCCGGAGCTTATAACACAGTTAAGTAAATAACACAGCGGAAGAAAAGAATAATACATTGATATACAATATCTGATACAACAGAGTGATACAATGAATATCAATATACATCAGAGATATGATACAACAAATAGCAGCGGAAAAGAAAATGATAACATCAGCAGCGGATAATCTCCATCTCCAAAGCAGCAATCCAGATATAGCTTGAACTCCCAATAACGATGCACAAAGATAAGCAAGTGCAGTCTGATCCAAAGACTGAACTAGCTCCAGAAAATCTACTAATCTGACTATCTGAAAAACCCAACTCTAGACTGCTCGTGTAGAAAATTTTTGAGCACCCAGAGTTTAGGAAAGAAACAATAAACTCCGGATCAGTCATGGGACTGGTGTGAGCAACAAAAACAGTTTATCTTTAAGACAAATAGCAGAGAATTTTAAAGTCAATTCGCAATGCTTTTTGAAAATGAAACTACCATAAGACCTCCCACCACACACACAATGCAAACGCAGAATTGGAGGAGATTTCTTCTTATGATAGTCAAAGATGCTTACTACGCAAAAATCAAATCATTTTTGATATTATTATTAGTGCATAGTGTAGAAAAATCATTTCGAAAGTATAATATTAATCTTAGCCAACATACGACCAGTATCGTATGCCTACTATAGCTACCATCTAAACAGTGGTGACCACCGTACGTAAATGGCAGGTTCTACAACTAATACCGTACAAAGTTCGTATTGGAGTTTGGATTTCCAACAAATGGTCAGGCTAAGGAACTTCCTATCCACGATGGGTACGTCCCTGGAATAGACGACCCGAGAACCTAACCGGATCTCTGCCAACACAAGGCCGGGTTACCTCTGCAAAAATAGGTAACTACTGACACGCGTATGCCATCCCCCGATCGTCACCGATCTTCCCGAGGATCCCCGATTTCCAACAAACCACATAGAAAAATAATGCAGTAACCACAGAGGTTAAGTATCTGGGCTCCATACCATGATACCACCTTTATCCAGAAGGAATGACATACACTAAGGGGCGCTACTCCCTAGAACCTTGCTGCATCCTTCCTGTTTTGACCATTTCCGGGGTGTGAGGCTCGACGAAGTCTCGTCCACAAAGCTACGCTTTGTTCACAAAGCCATGCTTCGGGTCAAACAAATGATCAACCTATGATCACAAAGATATAAGATCAAACAAATGATCATATCGCAAATGATCAAACACTGATCATCACACAGCAACACTCAGCATGCCACATTACCAAATTGGGATATATCGCTGATAAGTTCCAACTACATAACCTCTGAGCTCATACGTCTCAGAGAAGGGTGTTAAGCTAAGAGAATAAATTCTCCGCCACCAACAGAAATGTATTTGAAAGAAATCGGCTTTATATCTCAAAGTGTAATGTCAGACATGTATCCATACAAGTCTGTTCCGGGTTCGAACAGAACCGAAGGCACTTCTTACGAAGCCCTTGCATTTCCGGGTATTCACAATCCCGTCCGGACTTCCCATCACAAAGGGTGATAAAATCTCTATACCGGGGACCAGTCGGTGCAGAGACATTCGACGAGTTGTCCTTTCGTTTTCGTAAATATCCGGTCTTCAACACCGGTCTTCAAATGCTATCCATATACGACGTATCATTATTCGGAATGGGTTATATGACACAAATGTCTTTTCCCGGCTAACCCGAATAACGAGCGCAATATTTAAAAACATATGGATATGTGATTTCAATTAAGTCACAACTTAAACCCAAACTTTCTTTACAAATGGTTCATCAAATTACCATTTTAATCTTTTTAAACAAAAAGATTCAATTCACAAAGTTCACTTAATTTCACAAAGATTCCTTCACAGATTTTCCAAATCGATTTCCATTTCAGTTTAATTAATTCGTTAAATCTTTAAATCAAAGATTTAACTAATAGCTTTCAAAACAATTTCATTTCGAATGGGTTAAACAAATCATCATTTTAAATCTGTTAAAAATAGACAGATTTAATTCATAACTTTCAAAACAATTCATTCATAACTTGGAAAATCCATTTTTCAATTCAATCTTGAAATTCCTTTAATTTAAACTGGAATTTCTTTTCTTATCTAAAATCTTTTATCATTTGAAATCAACAGTTTTCAATTTGGAAATCTGATTCATTCATACGAGTTGAAATCCTTGGTTTAAATTCAAATTCCCAAATTAATACTTTTAAAATGGTTTAATTCATACAAACACATTTATATCATCTTTTATCCCTAGTTTCCAAATCATAGATTAAATTTCAACTTGAATTCAAATTTAAATCCAATTATTTAAATTTTCAAAACTCAATTAAGTTATTCAAAATAACTTTTATCTTTGAAATCTCATTTCAAAAGCTTTTCACTTTAAACCCAAATTTCCAGTTTCAAAATCAATTGAAATTAAAATTTCAAATTCAAAAATATTAATTTTAAATTATCTGTGACTTAACCCATTTCCACGTGAAATCCATATTGGTGTGTGTATGGTGTAGTCCAGGGGTTTAACACAATAGTGCAACACAATGAATCATCACAGATATATCATAAGCGGTATAATCGATAACGCTTATCTTCATTCACAGATTTATAGATAAAATAAATTTATCAGTCACAAAGATTCACAATTACAATTCGATGTGGGTTTCGGATAACCAATTGAAATCCGACTCCCTGTCGCATCGAAATTCAAGTGCCGTTTTACGGCCCAAGGGTTTCATATTCACATAGTAATATATCACAGAAATAGAAATCACGGCTCAGCACAACATAAAACAGGATGTATCACAAAGCATCACAAATCAGATAGGACAATCAATTCAAGGCATCTCATATAATATCATCATTCATAAGTGAAGTCAAGTATTCAATAGTTATTTATAAGCAGAATCTATTAATTGTTTAATCCTGATTAATTCAATTTATTTCCAAGTAAATAAATTACTTATGAATTAATCATCAAATTCCGATTAATTTATTACAAATCATTTGGTATAAATAAATTTATCCATCACCTTAATCAATTAAATTATTCTTGATTTATCCTATCAATTAAGTCAACCTTTTAAACCAGTTACATAATTAATTGACTTTAAATAAATCAAAATATCTAATATTAATTTCAATTAGTGATTAATCCTTATTAATTCAATTTCTTAATCACTTTCATTTATTTATTAACCTTTAATAAATAAATTCTTCTCAAATTATTTACTTTAATTAATGATTTAAACCTTTAATTACTTTCTAATTTTAAATGAATCTAAACCATTTATTCAAATATTTATTTTAATTCATATCAAAGCACTTGATTAAACTTGGCTTTGAAACTTACATTTCAAATTTGAATTTGCATTCTTAAAATTCAACCCACTTACATTTTTTTTTAGGTTGTTAAACAAATTTTAAATTTAAAAACTTATTTTATTTTAAACTCAGATTCAAACTATCTTGAATTCAGATCCAAACTTAGATTTAAACTTGTTTTAATTTTGCTTAACAATTTAAATCAGTTTTTATTCTTCTTTTTTAGTAACAAAACAGGTTATTAAAACCTGCTACCCAACATACCCGAGCCCTTATCATCTTGCTTCGAGTAAATCAACTAAATTCCCGAGTCCTCCTGTCACCCCTTTACTTCGAGTCCACTGCCCCACTGCCCCGAGCAAACTACCCAGTGCCTCGAGTAATACATGAAAAAAAAACACGAAGAAAACCCCAGACCAACTTCTTCTTCCTCGTCTTCCCCAAAGCTCTCGAACGCCCAGCAACATCAGACACAGGCGAACACTCGTGCACGTGCACTAGTGATGCCGCCACTTTCGATCGTCCACGACAACCTCCTCAGATCGGCGATCATCCACATACACATCCTCGATCATCAAAACATCCAAAACAGCTCAAAATCAAAATCGACCTTCCTGGCACAAAACTGGAACCACCATCAACCTGAAAACTCTCGCCGTTCTCCCAACCTCGACCACCAGAAAATTCAAAACTTCGGCTACGAACTCGTCACCTTCCATACTATCATCCCACAAACCCATGTGCAACTCGATGCACGCGCGAAACCCCAGCGACCCCTTTTCCAACCTCGTCCAAAATTAGGGTTTAAAACTTAACCCCCCTTTCGCCGACACCATGGTCACCATGCACCCCTTCCATCATTTTTCTCGACTTCGCCATCGTTCACACTAGCTCCGAGCAAAATCTCAATGTCTAAATCGACTTCGTTCACCAGAGATTGAATAAAACCCAATTTCAGTTCAACTAAGAACTGCTCTTATCCCATGATGTTAAAAATCACAAAACTAATCTCTAAAATCCTAGTTTCAAGTAAGGATTCCAGATATATAATCGAAGCTTCAATTCCTTAGAGTCGAATTTCAACCCAATTTGGGTTTGCACTGTAAAAGCTAATTTGTTCATACTGTATATTTCTTTCTTTTCTTGAAACTATTTTTAAATTATAGTTCTTATTTAAATATACCTATTTGCTTTTAAAATCAAAGCCTCATATTAGTTTTGATGATAAGAATTTGAATTTCTTGGTTGCTATATACCCTGTGAGCTAAACAGAGAAAGAAATTTGAATATCCAATACTGTCAAGGAGAATATATATATATAGAGGAATACACACATTTAAATGTTTACAACACAGGGGAACTCATGTATATATATGTATAGCAGTATCTTCCATTTCAGATTTTACAGGCAACAGATGTAAAGATATATATATAACTTTGAGTTTAAATGGTTTACTCACTAAGAAAAACAGAGACCTGGTTTTATATTTGCAAACCTTCTCACACATGCTATAACTATGCCAACACAAATTATATTCAACTGAAAACACCCATGCAAACCAACATTTTGTCACAGATTCACACATACCTTAAGCAATTCCAGATTTTTAGTTTTAAAAACTTTGTTTTCTCAAATACTTAAGCTTTTTAAATAAAAGGTTACTCACAGATTCTCAACATTGGATTCAAAGAATGGTTTAAAAAATTAAAGTTGCTCACCTGCTTTAGAAAGGAAGAACAGAGCCTTGCCTTGAAACAGATTACATCTTGAAAACTGAGCAGGCTTTGCTTGATCTTCCCATCACCTTCCCTTTTGTTGTTTTGAAATTGTTGTTTTAGTTTGCAAAAGAAATGGTTTACTATATTTTCTTTTTCTGGTTTTGCAGTGTTAAACGAAAACAAATATGAAATAATATAGAGGAGTTTGTATAGGGTAGGTGATATCTGGTCAAGTAATGCTTCAGGTACAAGCATTTTCATATTTGCCATAGATTTTCTTTTAGAATAGGAGGCTGAAATGATTTTGGAACCAGTTCGAATAGACTTTGGTATGCTATTGAGATATGAAGCATTAAATGGTATTGTACTTATGTCTCCCATTTTGATTATTTTATACTACATATGTCATAGATATTTCTACTTTGCTTGTATCTTGTTTTACAAGCCAAAACATGTTGTATATTTACTTTAGCTTTTAAATTTTGTTGCCTGTACAAAATTTCTAAGTGTTGGTTTTACTTTTGTTATTCGCCTTGTTTTATTGCTTCAGCCTGCACACTTGTAATTTGTTATCTTGCCTAGCTTCGAATACTTTAGCTTGCCTGCATACTAACTTATTTCATATTTTACTTGCTTAGCTTGCTTGTACAGGAAAATATATTACTATCTTATTACTTTGTATTTTTCTTTACTTTAAAAATATTTAGTTTATCTTACATACAATTGTCTTGTATGTCAATACATATACATTTCTTATTCATGTTGTTAGTACAGCTAATTGAAAGAGTTTGGTTTTCTTATTTTTATTGTTTTTATTAAGATTTACTTTATCTCATTACTTTAAACTAAAATTAAACTTCTATTTTAATATGTTGTTGGAATTCGTCTAATTGTGTTTACTTTATAATGTAAATAAGTTTCTATTTTATACTATATAATTTATCTTATATATTTTCGATTCTATTTATAACTTAATATCAATTATTATAAATTAATTATTATTAAACCATTTAAACTTAGATTTAAACTCGAATTCAATATACACATATATTATTTCAAATTTGCTCATATATGCTCAAATACAGATATATATTCTCATATATACAATAATTTAAATTTTTAAACGATTTATACAAATATACTTGGATATCGGGGAAACTCGCTCCATTTAATCAATTTAATTTCACAATTTTTATTCAAAAATTTATTTAATTATCAATTTAAATGTAATAAAAATCCGGGGTCGTTACACGGTAGGCCTGTAAACGGATGCAATCGGATACGGATGGTGCTGTATCCGTATCCGTATCCGTATCCGAAAATGAAAATCCGTATCCGAATCCGTATCCGATATCCACGAATACCCGTTGAATATTATCCGTATCCGTGAATATTTTCGGATATCCAAAAATATCCATATCTGGCTTAGCGAATACGGATATTTTTGGATATCCGAAAATATCCGTATCCGAACCTCAAAATGTATCCGAAAATATCCGAAAATTAATCAATATAATGCATATTTCATTTTTTTGACTGAAAAAAAGATGAAAAAACCTTGTAATAAAATAAGTATTTCTGTAAAATTAAGTATATTTATATTAAATTTATGGATATAAAATAACATATTAATATATATATTTAATTTCAAACCGGACGGATATTTATCGGATACGCATACAGCCATATCCGTATCCGTATCCGAAATACGTTTCAGATATCGGATATCCGCATCCGCTTTTCGGATATCGGATATTTTTCATGTTTTCGAATACGGATGCGGACGGATTTTGGATATTTCGGGTACTCATTGACAGGCCTAGGTCTCGATGTGGGGCGTCATAATTTTGTAAATAGATTGTGAATTTTGCAGGATGTTTTAAAAGTAACATTATGAGTTGTGTTTTGGAAATTATGTAGCCTAAATACTTTGACCTTAGGACTATGAAATGGTAGTGAAATTATATATATATATATATAATATATTGTATGTTGGAAAGAGTTATGTGATACTTGAATAATTGAGTAAGATTTGAATAAGTTCTTTTTTATTAAAATTGGAATATAATGTAAGTAGGAGTTATATATGTATATTTATGAATGGTATAAAGGGGTAATATTAATATAAATTTAGAGAGCCGATATGAAAACTTTGGGAAATGTATTTCTTTTTAAAATTTGCTATTACTAAAAATTCCAGAGAAAAATGAAGATTTCTTTTTGGTTAGATATTACTAATGTTAAAAATGGAATTTGGTAGTGTTAATTTAGGAATTTAATAAATCATGGGTTTTGATAATTTTACTTTTTGACGGAAGCGGAATTTTTAATAATAGGGTATTTTGAAAATTGAAAATTTATGAGATTAAAAAGCATTGTTTGTTTGAAGTTATTTTGTAAAAGTTATGACTTTATTATTCAAATATTATAATCTATTAATGTGTTTAAATCTTTTCTATAATAAATGTATGTATATAGATTTTTGACAAAGAAATTAAATATTTGAATGTTTTATATGTGTGAATATTTTAACTAGAAAGATAAGTATTTTATAAAAATATATAATGAATTTGTTTAGATTGGTTTTTAAAGGAATTATAAATATAAACCATTTGAAAATAAATAGATTTTATGAATTGATATAGTTTTAGTTTTGGAAAGTATGAATTTAGTAATAACGGCGTATTAGTGAGTAAACTTACAAATAGTGAATCGATGAGTTTTAGTATAATGAATTATTGACAAATGAACATTTTGAGAAGCATTTATATAAAATATATGAAAAAGGTTTTGCAAAATTGTATTTGAAAAGAACTCTGTTTATGTAACGACACATCTTTTTGGACGGCTTTAATTGACAATAAACCACACATGTCAACTCAAATCATTCAAAAGGGAGGATTGTTAATGGGGTAAATAAGAAAATAAGAGAAAAAAGGAAAAACAAAACACAGAATCTCACAGTAGAACGACAAAATATAATAATCAAATAAACAATTCATGAAGCTGTATGACAAATAACATTTGATTACACTTTATAATACAAATTAGAGTTATACATACAACAGGAATAAATAAATAATGCAGTGAAACAACATGATACAGTGAGATAAAATAATAATATAATACTAAACTCCGTCTTCGTCTTCCAGAATAATGTTTTCAACACTGAAAAGCTCAAGCTGACCTGAGCGTAATGAAAAGACAAAACACTCGAGTTAGAACTAAAAGATCTTATGTAAGTTAAATCAAAATAAGTAAACATGAGTGTAACGGCTTCAGAGATGTTTACGGGATTTTACATCTCCTATCCAGTGTCTAACGTGCGTGCAATAACTTAGAGATGTTCGAGATTCCATCTCCTAAGGATCCACTAAACTATCTACATATATAATTCAATACACTATTATAATATGTCTACAGTAAAGTAAAGCATTAAAATAACGTTAAGGCGTTACCCATATCCCCCTTAACACATTTTATATAATGTTGTAGTCTATACAGTACTGTAAACTCCACCATAAACTGGTGGGATATCAGGGAGCACTCCATAGGTACAAAACAAACCAAAATCGTAGTGGGCTCGATAAGGCAGATGACAAGGCACAACGAGGCAATGCCAGGGTAGGATTATACCGTTTACACTTCCGGGCTGGTGGTAATGCATAGCCGCAGCTACCGCCCACCTCGAAACAACACTCCCATAATCAAATCGAAGGTGGCCACCAAACCAATCACAAAGTAACAGATATGGTATCGAAAAAGTGTGTCCGATTAGAGGAGCGACCTCACTTGGCCCGTCAATTGCTCCTGTTTTAATCATCTCAAGTAGACCCGAAGGTGAGGGCTGCATTCTTACCTCATACCAGTAGTGTTCACCAAACCATCCTACTTTGTTCTGGATTCTCCACCACATGCACAGTTGTTAAAGTGGTTTCGGAATTGGCAGAGAGTACGACAATATCCGACCCCGGTCTCTTTAACAACAAATCATTATATTTTATACACCGAATGGTTCTTTTACATTTCAAACAGTTCATACTTCATATCAAAATATCATATTCACTTCCAAATCATAATCATTTCAAAATCATATTTACTTTCGAAATCATTATTCACTTTAAATCATATTCGTTTTCAAAATCATAACCACAAACCATCATATCAAAATATTCACATTTAAATCAAGTGAATCTAAATCATAACAGTTCCAACTTTAAACAGTTTGAATATTGAAATAGTTTATATATTGGAATAGTTATACACTAAAAATAGTTTATACATTAAAATATATATTAAAAGTTGTTTATAAATTTAAAATAATATATATATTAAAATAGTTTCTATATTAAAAATAGGTTATAGATTAAATAGTTTATATATTAAAAATATTTTATATATTAAAATAGATTATATATTAAAAATAGTTAGTGCATTAAAAATTATTAATATATTAAAATGGTTTATATGAGAAAATAGTTTATATGTTAAAAGAGTTTATATATAAAAAGAGTTCATATCGAAAATAGTTTCAAATTAGAATTGTTTCTTCCAATTCCACAAATCATTTCAAATCAACTTTAGTTCCAAAAATTCAATTTAAATCAATCTTAGTTCAACGATTTCAATTTAACAAGGCTAAAGGTTTAAATCCAAATTCTCATTAAAAACCATTTCAATTTATATCGATTTCAAATCCATGTTTGAACTACAAATTTAAACCACTTCAAATTAAATAGGTTTCAAAGTTTAAATATTCAAACGTTTAAAATAACTCAATTCTGATAAATTTCAGTTATATTTCAAATTCAACTTTAAGATTTCAATTTAAATTCTTGAAACAATTCATTTAGACCAATTTCAATTTCAACATTTTAAAAGCTTGGATTTTGAAAATAATTCAGTTCATATAAATCTAATTTTATTTCATTTAAAATAATATCATTTAACTGGATTCAAAAATTAAGGATTTAAAATCATTTAATTTAACCAATCTGGTGTCCGTATATAATTTTCTACCTTATGGTCAAGTGATACAGATATATATCATTTCAACTCGCAATAAATTTAAATTTTCGGATATATATCATTTCAAACCGTATCCCGAATCACAATTTTCCAAATCCATAAAATCGCTCGGGTTTATCATTTCAATCCATAACAATTTTCCCTAATCTATAAGATCGTTCGGGTATGTATCACTTCAACCCATTGTGATTTTCCTAACAATAACTAAGGGAACTTGCAGTGTGATAACAACATATAAAATAAACATGACATCAAATCATCCATAATGTCAATAATTAAGCATCCATCACAATCATCATTCAAATCAACCAATAAATCACAACAATTAACTGGTTATCATTATCAGGTATTTAGCTAACAATTTAAATATTCAATATAAATTTAAATGACAATTTAGTTCAAATTAAATTCAAATAAAATTTAAATGACAATTTAAAATACCAAACAACAATCAATAAATTTCTAATCACATTATAAATTTAATTTAACTAACATATGATGATTTAGTATTCCTGAGTGGGTTAAATCACTCACATTTATACGAATTTGAAAATAATAGACTTCTAATCAATAGCTCCTCTCTATGTTTCCTTAGTCTCCTTCTTAATTGCCAGCTTTGTTCCTTAATTTTGCTTTTGGTTTGACTTACTTTAATTTTCCTCCTTATTATATATATATATGTATGTACGTACGTATGTATGTATGTATTTTTAGAAGGCTTGAAAAAAATAAGAAGATTTGAAAAAGAAGAATTGAAAAAAGGATTAAAACAAGAAGAACTGAAAATGAAAGAGAAAATCAAGATTTGAAAAGAAAGAAGAAAGTTTGAAATAGAAGAAGATTTCAAGAATAAGAATATTTGAAGAGGAAGGAAAAAATAAAACGAGAGAGAATAAGAAGATTTGAAGAAGAAAAAGAAAAAGAAAAAAAGAAGAAGAAGATTAGAATCGAGGGTAGGGTTTCATTTGCATCATATCTTATTTATAAGGTTAGAGTTACGTTTAGGGCCAATGAGATTTGAAAAGAGAGGCTGCTATTAATTAGAAATAAATGAAATGAGGTTTCAGGAAATGAAGTTGGAAAATGAATGAAAAAAGTAAATATGAACAAACTAGGTATTGAAATAAAGTAAATAAGAACAACGTTTTTAAAAGTAGCAGGTATTAAAAAGAGGTAAAAGAAAGAATTAAAAATATGAAAAGTAGTTCATGTTTGCAAAATGGAAAAGTTTCGGACGATGTAAATGGAAAGGAGTAATGGAACAAATGAGGAAATAATGAAAAGAATGCGGCAATTATTAATTAGAAAGGGAATGAATGGACCAACTCTATACTGTAAATAAACTTTTGGAAATCAAATTTCAAAAAAAATTATTCACTTAATTAATTTTGTTAATCCCAAACATACCAAAATTAACATCCATTAAAGATTTAATTAACACACAATAAATGAAAATAAATTCTCTACACAAATTCGCATCATAAATTAAAAGAATATACAACATTAAGAACTTTTTATTTCACTCTCTTTGTGATTAGATTGGGAATTTAAACAAACATGTTAACATTTCGATTGAATGTTTTACTAGGAATGCATTAAGATACATTCCAAAATATGATAGCATAAATAAGGTAATATAAACAGGTGTAATATATATATGTACATCTTTATCGCCACTTATAGTTTACATTCATAAATAAAAGGTATGAAAATAATCCACATAAGGAGGCAATGAATGTAAGAGTAAATTAGAAGAGTGAAAATGGAAAGGTAAATTATGTTGCAATTAAAATCTAATCAAGTATAATTGAAAAGGAAATAGTCAAGTGTAAATCTATTTTACCCCCTTTATCATCTCTTATTAACATTTAATTTAATACCGTATGAGATTTCAAACCTAAATAATCCGTTTTTATGATATAATTGGATCTAAAACATAAGTTCATATTTAGGTATAAACATATATGGAGTAAAATAACATTAAATTTTGAAGTAAATCACCCAATTTAAATTTATTTCAATATATGTTTACAATTAACGTCTTTCCTCTTTTTAATTAAAAGAGTCCAATAAATTCTTTTATTTTGATTCTCACTCTTATTATTAGATCAACGATTACCTTATGAATATAATTAACATTAGTTTACATTTTATTACATACATATTCTATAGTTATCATCTTAACTCATATTAACTGCAATATTTAATTACATTAAATTTCATCGATTTCCAAATTAATTCCAAACTGATTTAATCAATGAGATACTAATAAATCAATTGTTACAGCTTAGTAACTCATATCTATTAATTCATTGTTTACAACCAAAGGTTATAAATTACTTACCCAAACTGATTTCATTTTCTATATTAACTAATCTCAATTTAATACATATAATTTCACCATTAATACAACATTTAATTCATTCCTTATTGACTTACAATTATTTCCAATTTTAGCTCTATAATTACATTCCCAATTAGCTTTACCATTACAGTTGAATGAAATCACATTAACAATTGTTAACTTCATTCAATCAACATTATTAAATTAAATTAAATTTTTTTTCTCCATTTATAAATCATAAATTTAATTTCTCCTAATATTAAATTCCAAGGTCTTATTTAATTTAATATTTTTAATTATCAAAAGTGCGAGTCGTTACAGTTTATAATCAGATGTTTTAAAATTAAGAAATAATTGAAAGGTATTTATATTAAATAGTGAAAATTTTGTTAATAGAATTTTTGTTGTGTTAAAATATTTCAAAGTTTATTTGATAAAAATCTGTGTATTGAATAGTGTTTGAAATTATTATAAAATAAGAATCTTGAAATTGTTTTTAGAATGAATTATTTAGAATGAAATATTTTGTAATCATGAAAATTAATTTTAACTTTTGATAAATGTTTGTATATGTAGTAAACGATGGTTGCAAATTGAAATGACCCTCCTATTTCCACCCTAATTTCTTAAGGATTTTTTTTAAGAAATGATATATAGATATATCATTCATTACAAATACATTTCCCAGGGTCATTTTCTTTCTCCAATAAACAAAATATATCCAGGATCTTTCACAATATAAAAATATTGTTTTAAATCTAAATCATCCCTAACATACATATATGAAGATATCTATGTTATATTCTACTAGAATCAGAGCATGTTATTATGTAAGTAGAATTCCTTTTAAATCTATTAAAATGTGATAATTCCTTGAAAAAGATTAATTATTGTAATCTGATTTTTGATCATAGAATCCACTGGAAACATGTACTTTAGTCTGTTATTCTAATTAAGGAATGATCAAGTAATAATCAGTGGAAAGCAAGCTTTTAATATGAATGATTGTGTTAAAGTCTGTATAGTGTCAAACTCAGGCTAAAAGAAAGTGGATCCTAAGTGAACACAAGCAACATCTAGGCGTAATGGAAACGCGCCTAACTTACACATGAGAGGTCACGAGTTCGAGTACTATGCTGGTCGGTTCAAACCCAATTTTTGTTTTTTTTTCCTTTTTATTTCTCTCCTGTGAACACAATTGTCTGAACCTATTATATACTTTGGCTATGAAACAGATCTAAAAACTTAATTTCAATTCTTGGTTGCTGGCTTGACCCAGGCTCAAGAAAAATGGCTATGTTAGCCCTGTTCTGGTTTGCACTACTATGTTACAAAATACCTACTATACTATTTTCTTTTCAAAGCAACTCAACCTTTTCTATCAGATTTTATTTTGACTTGAACATGGATTTTCTTATGCCAGTTCTATAGATATACATACAAACCACAAATTCTTTCAATCTCAGATTTTCTACCATTATAGCCTAACTGTTCTTGAAGCTTAAAATCCATTTTTCCATAGCAAAGCATTTAACAAAACAAAGCACATAGTTCAGCTGAGACATATGAGTTCAACAACTACAAAACAGCAATTAACCATACATTGGTTTCACAAAGTAATTTTAACAATAGGTCTTAATCTAGTTCATCATGAAGGTGTAGTTTACTTCAGCAAAGTCTTTTAAAAACATAGCATCCAAATCTTAAGCAGTTTAACATCCAAGCCTGATCAAAGCAATTCCTATTTCCCTGCAAAACCACCATGAACTACCCCATATGAATATGAGACACCCAATGGTGCATAAACACAAAAGGGTCAGACTATATGTCTGGTATGAATAATCCAACTGAAAACATGATCTCATTCAATTCTCTTTATAAACAAACTTTACATGAATAAGAAACTCAGTATCTTCCTTATGCTTGTTTTTCTTTTTGTGAAGCATGTTCCTTCATCTCAGTGTTAACAGATTATTTACACATATAATCACCATGACTTGATTCATAGAAAACAATCATAAGATTCATCCATAAAAAGCACCAAAACAACCATATACAAACATCAATTCAGTTATCATCCCCTTTTCAACTTTACTGGCCATCAGGGATTTTGCCCAGGCCTCTACTGAATCTATTCCTAGAATTCATTATCAAATATAACAGGGTCTTTAGCTACTTTCTTCTTTTTAAACACACACTGCCTGGGACATCTCTCTGTTAACCCAGCACACTCAGGCCCCTGGGTATAAACATACCATGTGTGAACTTGCAATATTCCCCTTGCCAAGCTATATTTTGGTAGCCCTAAGATCCCAAGTCCTTAGTTAAATTACTAAGTGTTATTATTATTTTTCATAGCAGTGCTAATCCCTTCTGCATCTCACTTCTTAATCAGAGAAATATAAATAATGCAAGCAATATGTGTTCATCCAGAGTTTGGTAAGTTATATTCTCAGAAACAAACATTTTATCATGAAAGAGGGAGGTGACTTCTTAGCACATTATTTTGCCTATGGGTTTCACTGGATCAAGATGTAAGCATATGGTCCTGAGTAATTTGCTAGATATATATATATTCTCCCTTACCTCTGGTTCAATCAGATTCATGATCTGGCTAAACCATAAGTATATTTGATTTGGGTATTTCATGAAACATAGAAGCTCAGCACATGTATAACATTGCACTTCTACATTTTCTTTTGTTTTAACTAATATGAGACATAAGCAACAACACAATGTTACAGCCCATATTTCTTTCTACCTTCAGACCATATACCCACTACTTGAATCCGGGGATTTTTATAAACAACTTATAAAGAAAACTTATAAAAGAAAACACTCAATCTCAAAGCTAACCCATATCTCAGACAAACATTTTAGTTCATGAATCCATGACTCTTATTTTTCTGGGTAAATCAGATAGAGGTTTTACCCTTAAACAAATCATTAACAAACCAGAGTCATCCAATCATAAAACATAACTTGTAAAAGAAAATTAGTTCAAACTGGCTGCCTCAATATTCAGGTCTTAATGCCAAAGTTTTCAGTGAGATTACTCACCTTAATCCTTCTTCTTCCTATGCCTTATGAACCCCTTTTTAGTCTTCTGCCTTCTCCTATTTTCTCTGGTTTATGCCTTGTATATTTTTCTTTAGGTTAATGAAGAACAAAAATATATGGTCTTACTATACTAGGCCTTTTATATAAATCTTGGCTGTCACTAGGGTTTATGGACTTACCCAATGTCAGTTCTACCCCATCCCAAACATAGCCTGCCTCTGGTTTGATTCAAGAAAATAAAAGGGTATGTGGTCCTTGTCTTCCTTTCCAGAAATTTAGTCCCTCTCTTTTAATTTTCCCTGGTCATGTCATATGCATGACTTATTATTATTATTATTATTATTTTCTTAATAAAAGAGATTACTGAGAATAGATAAAGTGCTGGTTTAGGGACTCATGCCATTTTCATGCAACTTCTGTTTTCTTCCAGAGATTGATTGACTGTATACATGTATAACCTATGTATACTTAAGCCTTTTATTTTTCTTTCTTTAAATAATTTTAAGTTTATTTCAGCCTAGCTCTTATTTTCTTTGTACTATATTTTATTTAAAGACAAAATTCTATTTTTATGCATATGTATTTCTAAATCAGTTATTTCATTTTATCTATTAATTTCTGCCAAATTTTGTTACACAGAAATCTGTGTGCATGTGTACACTGTCTTGTGCACATGTACATGTTTTATACTTTGTATCTGCAAATCAATTTCCTATTCCTATTTTTCCCAATGCAATTTCAAACATATACAAGCTAAATTAAATCATGAAATTACTCACAAAAATCAGGGTTATCACATATACCCCTCCTTTTAGGAATTGTGTCCCACAATTCTTTCATACTTAACTTAAGTATCTTTTCTTCAGAAAAATGAATTTTTTTTTTCTGATTTCAAAACCATTTTCAAACCAATCACCTATTAAGCACTATGCATATCAACACAAGATAAAAAAAATCACAATGCATATTCAACCAACACATTCATTAGTATGTATATATAGATTTACCTTTTCTTCAATCAAACAGCTGGGGATAATCATTTCTGATTTTATCCTCCACTTCCCATGTGCAATCATTTGGGTCTAGACTCCATTGTACTTTTACTAATTTAATTTCTTTGTTTCTCAATTTCTTGGTTTCTCTAGAAACTATGCCCACTGGTTCCTTTTCATAGATCATTCTAGGATCAATCTGCACATCCTTAGAGGATTCTAGTATTGCTTCCTTATCATGAACCCATCTTCTCAGTTGAGACACATGAAAGACATCATGCATTGCTCTCATTTCTTCTGGCAATTCTAATTTATAGGCTACTGTCCCTATTCTTTCTAGAATTTTATATGGTCCTATATATCTAGGAATCAACTTTCCTTGTTTCCCAAACCTTAGAACCTTTTTCATGGGTGATATCTTGATGAACACATAATCCCCAACATCATATTGTACTGCCTTCCTTCTTTGATCTGCATATTTCTTTTGTCTATCTTGGGCAGAGGCAATTCTTTTTCTGATCAAGGCTACCTTTTCAAAAGTCTCCTTCACATTTTCTGGTCCTAAGACCACTTTTTCTCCAGACTCATGCCAACTTGAAGGTGATAAACATGGCCTTCCATAGAGAGCTTCAAAGGGGGCCATGCCTATGCTACTGTGATGGGTGTTATTGTATGCAAATTCAGCTAGATATATGTGATCTTCCCAGCTTCCTCCCCAATCCAATACACATGCTCTCAACATGTCTTCAAGCAATTTGTTCACAATTTCTGTTTGACCATCAGATTGAGGATGGTATGATGTACTCAAACATAAATCAGTCCCCATTGCCTTGTGAAAACTCTGCCAAAATTTTGAAGTGAAGATGGTATCTCTATCACTCACTATAGTCTTTGGTATACCATGCAGTCTGACTACTTCTTTAATAAACAACTGGGCTAGGGTATTAGCATTTCTTTCTGATTTCACTGGTATAAAGTGGGCTGACTTGGTTAACCTATCAACCATTACCCAAATACTATCATTTCCCCTCCTAGTTCTAGGCAAACCATCAATAAAATCCATTGATATGTCTTCCCATTTCCACTGTGGTATTTGTAAAGGTTGAAGCATTCCTGAAGGTTTTTGATACTCAGCCTTCACCTGCTAGCAAACCATACATTTTGATACATAGGTTGCCACTGCACTCTTCATACCACTCCACCAATAATCTCTCTTGAGGTTGTGATACATTCTTGTGCATCCTGGGTGTATAGTATATTTGCTTTTGTGGTAAGCATCCAAAATTTCTTGCTTCAACTCATCCATTGCTGGAACACATATTCTTTCTCCTTTCTTCAGATGGCCCTGATCATCCAACTGAAAACCTTCTACTGTCTCACCATTTAATATTTGTGTCTTCTTTTCAAATAAAAATGGATCTTGGTTTTGTAGCATTGCAACTTTATTTTTCAATTCTGATCCCAGAGTAATAAAACTTAATTTTCCCATTTCTACCTTCCCACTGCATAAGCTCATGTTTTCTATGTTATCACTTTTTATCTCTGAATCAATTAAGAATGATAAAGTGTTAAACTCTTCTATCATTAATCTAGCCACTTTAGCATGTTGTCTACTTAGGGCATCTGCTACTTTATTAGCCTTACCTGGTGTGTATAATATTTCAAAATCATATGAGGCTAAGAGTTCAATCCATCTTTGCTGCCTCATATTTAATTCTTTTTGTGAAAACAAATATTTGAGTGATTTATGGTCTGTATATACTTCAAATTTTGCTCCTAACAAGTAGTGTCTCCATAGCTTAAGGGCATATACTACAGCAGCCAATTCAAGGTCATGAGTAGCATACCTTACTTCACTTGATTTCAACTGCCTAGAAGCATAAGCTATTACCTGATGTTGTTGCATCAATACTGCTCCAAGCCCTTGTCCACTTGCATCAGTATACACCACCAAGTTTTCATTTCCCTCAGGTACTTTAAGAATTGGAGCTTGTACCAGTGCTTCTTTTAATTTCCCAAAGGCATTTTCACATTCCTCAGTCCAAGTGAACACTTGATTTTTCCTAGTCAATCTGGTTAATGGAATTGAGATTTTTGCAAAATCTTTTATAAATCTTCTATAGTAACCAGCCATTCCCATGAATGATCTGACTTCAGTGACATTAGTAGGCCTTTTCCAAGCTTGCACTGCAATGACTTTATTGGAGTCCACAGCTATTCCTTTTTCTGATATAATATGGCCTAGAAAGTTCACTTCATTCTGCCAAAAAGTGCATTTTGAAAACTTTGCTTTCAAGTCTTCCTGTCTCAATTTCTCAAATACTATATGCAAATGGTTCTCATGCTCTCTAACTGACTTAGAATAAATTAGTATATCATCAATAAATATTAATACAAACTTATCCAAGTATTCTCTGAAAATCCTATTCATCAAATCAACAAAATAGGAAGGAGCATTTGTTAAGCCAAATGGCATCACCAAAAATTCATAAAGTCCATATCTGGTGTTAAAGGCTGTATACTTAATGCTTTCCTCTTCTACTTTCATCTGATGAAAGCCTGAGGCTAAATCAAGCCTGGAGAATATCTTTGCACCACTCAATTGATCAAAGAGATCATCAATTCTTGGTAAGGGGTACTTATTTTTAATTGTGACTTTATTTAATTCCCTATAGTCAATACATAATCTCAGGGATCCATCATGTTTCTTAACAAAGACTACTGGTGCTCCCCATGATGAGCTACTGGGTCTAATAAAACCTTTTTCTTCTAGTTCAACTAATTGCTTTTTCAACTCCATCAATTCCTTAGGCCCCATTCTGGTTGGTCTTTTAACCACTGGGCTAGCTCCTGGAATTATTCTAATTGAAAATTCAACTGGCCTGTGATTAGGAACTCCTCTTACTTCCCCAAACACATCATCATATTGATTAACTATGGGGATCTCTTCTAATGCAGGCATGGGTTTTTCATTTGACAATGCAGAAAGGTTGGCTATACTTCTATTTTTGTTTGCCTCACAAAGAACGATTATTCTTTGTCCATCAGAAACCTTCAATGATATGGTGGATGTCTCCATATTTATGATAGCCTTATATCTACTCAACCAATCAACTCCTAAAATAATTCCTATGTCTGGATATTGCAACACATATAGGTTTGACTCAAACACATGTCCTCCTATATTTAATCCCAGTTGCATGCACATCATACCCATGACACATGAACTACCTATAGGGCTTCTAATTAGCAGTGGTTTATCAACAATCATACAGTTCAATTTTAATTGTTGTGCAATATCATGAGAGATCAATGAGTGTGTAGCCCCAGTATCATATACTACTATTAAAGGTATTGAATGGATAAACAAAGTACCTTCAACTTGACCATGCTTTTCAACATTTGATCCCTCAGCTGCCTTGCCTTTCCCTTCCAAAGCCCCTAATTTTCCTTGCTTAAAATCTGGGCAGTTCCTCTTTATGTGACCTTCCTTCCCACAATGGTGACAATTGAAGGATGCTGGTCTAGGATTGGTGCACCTATTTTTCATGTGCCCCTCTTGTCCACAGTTGTAACAAGTGATCCTCTTTTTAACTTCAGCAGTTCTGGCTTCTTCTGGTTTCTTGGTGGAAGTTATGTCTGTTTTCTTTTTATCATAAGGGTGAAATTTACCCTTTCCCTTCTTGTTTTGATTATTTTTGAATGCCCTGAAATTCTCTCTAGCTTTATCATGTTGTTCAATGCTCAGAGTCAAATCCAAAACTTGATCAAAAGTTTTATCCTTATATGGTAGCATGGCTCTACTAAGGCTAGAGTTCAACCCTTGGATATATCTGCCATTCTTAGCTTCCTCAGTAGTGATGAGCACTGCACCATACTTTGCCAATGATTCAAACTTCTGAGTGTACTCAGTGACACTCATAGTCCCTTGCCTCAATTTGATGAATTCCTCCAGTAAAGATTCCTTAGCTGATGCAGGGATAAATCTACCTTCCAACATTGCTTTAAACTGATCCCATGTTACTTCTCCTTCAGGTCTTCCAGCTATGATAACCTCCCACCAATCCAAAGCTGCTCCTCTCAATTGCCTGGATGCAATTTGCCTCTTCCTTTGGTCTTCAACTTGCATGTCTGCAAAGATTCTTTCCAAAATTCTAAGCCAATTTTGAACCCCCATAACTCCTTCTGTGCCATCAAAGGTTTTGCCTCCAAGATTGGTAAAAGTCTTGAGTAGTTTGGAAAGTTCCTCATGTGGATTTTCCTGCCTGTTGCCTACTTCATCTCTTATGGCCCTCATGAATTCTTGCACATTCACCATGGGTGGTTCACTTGTTCCTACATTTTGATGTCTGGGTCCTACCATAGCTCTATGGATATAACACTTAGGTTAGTCTGTTTTGCCTAATGCTCTATAGATTAATTCATTTTAATTTATCACTTATTCTGTCATAATAGATATCAATAGTAAAAAAAAAAAAACATCCAAAACAGTAAACACTTCTATACATCCAATGCAAACAAATTCATACAAAAATTTTTGCTATGTTATTTAACAACATAGCTCTGATACCAACTGAAATGACCCTCCTATTTCCACCCTAATTTCTTAAGGATTTTTTTTTAAGAAATGATATATAGATATATCATTCATTACAAATACATTTCCCAGGGTCATTTTCTTTCTCCAATAAACAAAATATATCCAGGATCTTTCACAATATAAAAATATTGTTTTAAATCTAAATCATCCCTAACATACATATATGAAGATATCTATGTTATATTCTACTAGAATCAGAGCATGTTATTATGTAAGTAGAATTCCTTTTAAATCTATTAAAATGTGATAATTCCTTGAAAAAGATTAATTATTGTAATCTGAATTTTGATCATAGAATCCACTGGAAACATGTACTTTAGTCTGTTATTCTAATTAAGGAATGATCAAGTAATAATCAGTGGAAAGCAAGCTTTTAATATGAATGATTGTGTTAAAGTCTGTATAGTGTCAAACTCAGGCTAAAAGAAAGTGGATCCTAAGTGAACACAAGCAACATCTAGGCGTAATGGAAACGCGCCTAACTTACACATGAGAGGTCACGAGTTCGAGTACTATGCTGGTCGGTTCAAACCCAATTTTTGTTTTTTTTTCCTTTTTATTTCTCTCCTGTGAACACAATTGTCTGAACCTATTATATACTTTGGCTATGAAACAGATCTAAAAACTTAATTTCAATTCTTGGTTGCTGGCTTGACCCAGGCTCAAGAAAAATGGCTATGTTAGCCCTGTTCTGGTTTGCACTACTATGTTACAAAATACCTACTATACTATTTTCTTTTCAAAGCAACTCAACCTTTTCTATCAGATTTTATTTTGACTTGAACATGGATTTTCTTATGCCAGTTCTATAGATATACATACAAACCACAAATTCTTTCAATCTCAGATTTTCTACCATTATAGCCTAACTGTTCTTGAAGCTTAAAATCCATTTTTCCATAGCAAAGCATTTAACAAAACAAAGCACATAGTTCAGCTGAGACATATGAGTTCAACAACTACAAAACAGCAATTAACCATACATTGGTTTCACAAAGTAATTTTAACAATAGGTCTTAATCTAGTTCATCATGAAGGTGTAGTTTACTTCAGCAAAGTCTTTTAAAAACATAGCATCCAAATCTTAAGCAGTTTAACATCCAAGCCTGATCAAAGCAATTCCTATTTCCCTGCAAAACCACCATGAACTGCCCCATATGAATATGAGACACCCAATGGTGCATAAACACAAAAGGGTCAGACTATATGTCTGGTATGAATAATCCAACTGAAAACATGATCTCATTCAATTCTCTTTATAAACAAACTTTACATGAATAAGAAACTCAGTATCTTCCTTATGCTTGTTTTTCTTTTTGTGAAGCATGTTCCTTCATCTCAGTGTTAACAGATTATTTACACATATAATCACCATGACTTGATTCATAGAAAACAATCATAAGATTCATCCATAAAAAGCACCAAAACAACCATATACAAACATCAATT
Source organism: Allium fistulosum (assembly GCA_030737815.1). Taxonomy (NCBI): domain Eukaryota; kingdom Viridiplantae; phylum Streptophyta; class Magnoliopsida; order Asparagales; family Amaryllidaceae; genus Allium; species Allium fistulosum. The sequence goes on from CM060907.1 coordinate 574,480,962, forward strand.
CAGTTATCATCCCCTTTTCAACTTTACTGGCCATCAGGGATTTTGCCCAGGCCTCTACTGAATCTATTCCTAGAATTCATTATCAAATATAACAGGGTCTTTAGCTACTTTCTTCTTTTTAAACACACACTGCCTGGGACATCTCTCTGTTAACCCAGCACACTCAGGCCCCTGGGTATAAACATACCATGTGTGAACTTGCAATATTCCCTTTGCCAAGCTATATTTTGGTAGCCCTAAGATCCCAAGTCCTTAGTTAAATTACTAAGTGTTATTATTATTTTTCATAGCAGTGCTAATCCCTTCTGCATCTCACTTCTTAATCAGAGAAATATAAATAATGCAAGCAATATGTGTTCATCCAGAGTTTGGTAAGTTATATTCTCAGAAACAAACATTTTATCATGAAAGAGGGAGGTGACTTCTTAGCACATTATTTTGCCTATGGGTTTCACTGGATCAAGATGTAAGCATATGGTCCTGAGTAATTTGCTAGATATATATATATTCTCCCTTACCTCTGGTTCAATCAGATTCATGATCTGGCTAAACCACAAGTATATTTGATTTGGGTATTTCATGAAACATAGAAGCTCAGCACATGTATAACATTGCACTTCTACATTTTCTTTTGTTTTAACTAATATGAGACATAAGCAACAACACAATGTTACAGCCCATATTTCTTTCTACCTTCAGACCATATACCCACTACTTGAATCCGGGGATTTTTATAAACAACTTATAAAGAAAACTTATAAAAGAAAACACTCAATCTCAAAGCTAACCCATATCTCAGACAAACATTTTAGTTCATGAATCCATGACTCTTATTTTTCTGGGTAAATCAGATAGAGGTTTTACCCTTAAACAAATCATTAACAAACCAGAGTCATCCAATCATAAAACATAACTTGTAAAAGAAAATTAGTTCAAACTGGCTGCCTCAATATTCAGGTCTTAATGCCAAAGTTTTCAGTGAGATTACTCACCTTAATCCTTCTTCTTCCTATGCCTTATGAACCCCTTTTTAGTCTTCTGCCTTCTCCTATTTTCTCTGGTTTATGCCTTGTATATTTTTCTTTAGGTTAATGAAGAACAAAAATATATGGTCTTACTATACTAGGCCTTTTATATAAATCTTGGCTGTCACTAGGGTTTATGGACTTACCCAATGTCAGTTCTACCCCATCCCAAACATAGCCTGCCTCTGGTTTGATTCAAGAAAATAAAAGGGTATGTGGTCCTTGTCTTCCTTTCCAGAAATTTAGTCCCTCTCTTTTAATTTTCCCTGGTCATGTCATATGCATGACTTATTATTATTATTATTATTATTATTATTTTCTTAATAAAAGAGATTACTGAGAATAGATAAAGTGCTGGTTTAGGGACTCATGCCATTTTCATGCAACTTCTGTTTTCTTCCAGAGATTGATTGACTGTATACATGTATAACCTATGTATACTTAAGCCTTTTATTTTTCTTTCTTTAAATAATTTTAAGTTTATTTCAGCCTAGCTCTTATTTTCTTTGTACTATATTTTATTTAAAGACAAAATTCTATTTTTATGCATATGTATTTCTAAATCAGTTATTTCATTTTATCTATTAATTTCTGCCAAATTTTGTTACACAGAAATCTGTGTGCATGTGTACACTGTCTTGTGCACATGTACATGTTTTATACTTTGTATCTGCAAATCAATTTCCTATTCCTATTTTTCCCAATGCAATTTCAAACAAATACAAGCTAAATTAAATCATGAAATTACTCACAAAAATCAGGGTTATCACACAAATTATAATAAGTTGTCGTTGTTTGTTCAAAAAGTAAAATGATTCCTTTGATAAGCCACCTGTAGAAAGATTGAATAATTTATTTTTGTGTTGCTCTATTTAATATTTGACAAGTTTATACATATTACTTTATGTGTTGACATGTTATAGTAAAAGAGTGTATTGTAAATTTGTTTGATGTCTATGTGTTTTGTAGTTAAATATAAATCAGTATTGAAACGGTTAAGTTAGAGTTATTAACTAGTCATGGATTTTCCCTAATGAGATATTACTAGGATCCAATTTTCTTAAGAGGAAAGTCTATAATGATCCGAATTTTAAGTAGTAATTAATTGAAGTTAGTAATAGTAAATAATTGATTAGAATGGAATTTATACACATTAAAAGAAAATAATTTTGTTACCGATTTAATAAATGAATTTAATTTCTAATTATAGAAAAATTAAATTAAAACAAGTTCAAAATAGGAAAATAATATTTTGTAAAAGTTATATAATTAGCGTATAATACTGGTTTGGTAAAGAAGTGATTTTGAAATAGAATTTTGTATTTATTAAATTAAATAGAAAATAGTTTTATAAGAAAAGAGAAAAAATGAATATTAATTTATGTAAGCCCAAGTTTGTAAGCCCAACCCAAACCCCAAACCCTATTACCTCTCCTAAATTCAGACTTCTCCATTTCAATAGTTTTCACCTCTTTAGTAAATGATCGCGCATACCTCCCTATATCATATTTCCTCCTTCTTGAAGTAAATACTATGAAATACTCTTCCTATAATATTTAAAACGAAATTTGATAAATTACCATAAATCATCAATTTGGATATGTACATCAGGACATCAATATATATTCATAGCAATGAAGAAATTGAAGTTATGGTTGTTGATTTTGTTTCTCTAAGTGTACGAACAAAGGAGAGGAAAAGATCAAGTGCACATGTGAGTATTTTATGCTCACATATCTATGCCATACTCATAAATTTTCATGTATATCTTGGTCTAGATTGTGCCATGAATGCTTGTGTGTGTATACATATACTTGCACTTTAAATCTTCATACTAGTTAGGACTAGAATCAAATGTAGATCAAAAATTGGATCAAAAAACGCCGTATTTTGCTTCAGGTTCACGTAACGGGTAGGTTAACCGGTCGATCAGTGGGTTGACCGGTAGCCTAACCAGTTTAAAAAATATATAAATAAACAAATGAATAAATAAAAATATGATATATTTATATATAAATGAAGTACAATAAAAGTCAATAATAAAATATGATTGGAGAAATTTACATGAAATTTTATATATGTATTATTTATTAATTTAAAGAAATAATTAATTAAAAAGATAATTTAAACTCTAGCACATTTTGATTTAAATCCTTTATAAAAAAAGGTGAAGAAAATAGTCTTTCTGATTTTTTAACTCGTGAATTTTTACAAGACAATAATCCCCAGTGGAAGGGGTAATCCCTCCTATAGAGGAAGAGGCAGAGGAAATATCCTGGCTCAACACGGTAATAAAAGGCTAATAGCCGAAAATCTTAGTAATTAAGGGAGTAATAACTCTACTGATCCTTTACACAAAGAATTTCTGGAATTTAAGAAAAGGCAAGGGGTAAATAGTCAGACAGCTAATAACCAAACAACATCATCTTTATATGCTAGCATAACTAACAATGAAGAAAATGAGGAGAACATAACCACGTATGCAAAAAATCCTCATAAAGAAGTTATACTTCTTTTAGAATTCAATGATCTGAAAAGGGAAAATAATCCCTGGAATTTGTGCAAAGATACTTGGATATGACATCATTTACTTTCACGACTTATAAACAAAGAGGATACTGTGAGGTAATAATAAAAGTCTCTGAAACTTGTGAAATAACACATTTTAATGCAGGAGATCCAAATGTTTATAGATTTTGCAAAATAATCATAAAAAGGCTAGTATTGCCAAAAGAATGGGGATTATCAACCCTTAAAGAAAAGGAGATGTTCTTGCCTGATAAAAGAACTATTATCAGGTATAATTACTGGGATTATGTTGATGCATTAAATAAAGTGCTCCTTTATGAAAATAATAAGAAGAAACATTCACGGTTCCTCAAGATAGGTTCGGAAGTTTATAAACGTCCTACACCAATTTGGTTTTATGAATGGTAGACAAATTATAGACCACTTATTGATATTCTTCCTGAAAAAATAAAAGAATTATATACCGATTGGGTTGTTGCTTCACCTAAGATAAATGAACTGGACTAATACGTAATGATAACAAGATCAGGTCCATTATATTTCTTTATTGATTTTTCCATTCCCTAGATATGGAAATGGAAACCAAAAATTGGTTATACCAAAAAAGAAATCCCTTGTTTATATAGGTGTTTCTTTACTAAATTCTAGGATAAATTGACCAGAGTTGATAATAGCACAGGTCAAATATTTGGCCAAGAAATGGTAGCAGGGATAAATAAGAAAATAAAAGATTATCAGAAACAGGAGAACATGAAACAACATAAGGAAGCTCCTAGTCCATTCCAACACATTGCCAGGAAAGTAAAAATGCAAAAAGAGTCACTAAAGTAGATATTCTTTATGCCTACATTGAAGAGATGAAGAAAGATCTGATAAAAAATCTGGGAAAAGAAGATGCAAAATTTGACACATCGATGGCATCTTCAAAAGCAAAAAATATAGCTGAAGATGATCAATTTTCAGACATGAATGATGAAGATTTTGCCGAGATGTTCGACAATATTGAAAGTGAGGCCCACAATGTGGGACAAGATAAGGGGAAAATGGTTCTATACTAAAGGCGATATTCTTGCCAGCAAAACTACGCACTACTTTGATAAAGTAGACACGTTGCTTTAATAAAGATAAAAGATTCTCCATTTAGGTTTAACAGATGGCCTAACCTATAAAGATTCTCCATTTAGGTTTAACAGATGGCCTAACCTATAAAGATTCTCCATTTAGGTTTAACAGATGGCCTAACCTATATCAACTTTAATAAAGTTAGCAATAATTATTGGATTTGAAGACTCTTAAGTCTGGAGGAAAATTAATTTGAATTCTCAGCTCACATCCGGCCTCAGCTATATATAGGAAGGCACTTCTTTTGAAGAAGGCAGACTTCATTTTCATCCATTCTCTTCTTTACTCCAAAACCTTTTGCCATTATAATATAAGTGTGTAATATTTAAAGTGTGTAAAATAAGGAAGAATCTACTACTTCCACTTGTGCTAATATCTGAAGACTGCTTCTGATATCTTTTGTAAGTTTTTATTTGTAAGTTTTAAATTTGTAATAATATATTGAGTATAACCTGAATGGCTGGTTAAATTAATTATGTGTTGAATTAATTATGTTCCGTATGTATGTTTTCATGTGTTTATATGTTTAAGGAATATGTAGTAAACTAAAAATATCATTCATAGGTTAAGAACAATATCAAAGGACAGTAATTTCGGCTATCTTCTAAGTCGTGCACTTATGTCCATTTCAAAGCCATGATAAGGCGTTTTTCGGGCTTTCTTTACACTGGCTTATAAACCAGAAATTATTGTCAAATCAATACTTGACTTGTAAAATGTCCCCATATTTGTTTTGGTATTTTCAGTTTAATATGTAAGATCCTGAAAACACTGTAGCAAAGTTCGGATTATAGCAATATGCTAAAACAACCTTTTACTTTGTAATTTGTTTAAGTGTATTGCGTTCTAAATTTTGCCAACGTTTTTGGAGATGGTATCAGAGCCATGGTTTGTACATATAGCTTTAGAGTAATTTAATACGTACTTAATAAAAATGAATATGATTAGGAAAAGAGATACTGTTAAAAACAGTATTAAATAAGAATATGAAATTCCCCAAAATTTAGATTTTCTAAATAAATGGGCAATTCCTAAAATTGAACCTAAGGTAATATACCAATTAGGTATTTTTGAAAAACTCGATTTAAAATAAGTAGTTAAAACTACAATAGAATCAATTTCACTTGATAATGAAGAAATGATTATTAAACTATTAACTGAAAAAGATTTACAGCCTTATAGGCAAACACACAAATTTATTTAAATAGGTTTAATACAAATTGCATTTAAACCTTTAACCCTTGAAGGTCTGCCATAAAGTTTTATAGCTGCTTTAAGAGATGGTAGAAATTTAGATTAGAAAAAATCATTAATGGGACTAATATAGTCAAGTTTGGCACATGGTCTAGTTTATTTTAATGTTTATCCTAATTTACAACTCTCTTTATCTGATGTTAATATTTTAGAAGCTATTACTTTAAATGTTAAGACCCATGGATATGATCATATTCTAGGATCTGAAGTAATCTGCATTTGGTATAGAATTTACTATAAGCCTTTATATACTCTATGTAGGAAATGTGGATTATGGATCTTAAGGCAGAATTAACACTAGAGGGGAGGGGGTGAATAGTGTTTAATTAATTTTATGAATCTTTTCGAAATCTTTTCAAATTAAACCCAAACAGATGCAATTCACAAACACAGAAACAATCACAGAATCACACAGATGCAAATAGTAAATAAAAACAGTAAAGGAAAGAATATACCGGAATTTTATACTGGTTCGGAGTTACATATCCAGTCCCACACAATTTCTTGTGTAGATTTCTTTTCAAATATAATGTCGATATTACAACATCGATTTCAAGGCCACGAGATACACCCTCATGCCTTCGAGTCTAGGGCAAACTCTCTTGATTTAACCCGGCTACAAGATCACTTAATTGATTTATGGGCTAGAATCACATCCAATTGATTTACGGGCCACAATCACACCGTTTCCCATATCACTTTGATAAATAGAGAGACTCGATACACTTCTTTGATTACAAATGATCCTATAACTCTGAATAGCACTGAGATCTTTGAGAGAGAGTGGTAGAGAATCAAACTAGAGATGATCAAGTTTGATTCACTTAGGATTTCGGTAGAGTTTTGTTAAAATATAAGAGAATATTTGAGTGGAGAAGAAGAAGTGAAGAAATGAAGAAAAACTAACTTAACATTCATTGAAAACAACTGGTATTTATAGAAGAACAACAGTCATGTCCATTCGTGAAAGGTTATGACGAATAGAAACTTCATTTGAAAATTTGAATTTTAAATTCTACGGCTACCATGTCGACATGGGGGGATGGGGTATATCGACATGCCCTAGTAAATTTTGAAAATTTATTTTTGTTTTTAAAAGAGATTTTCTTTTTAAAACTTGTCAAAACAATTTCTGAAGTTTATAAACCATTTTGAATATAGTTTAAACTTATAAAAGAGATTTAAAAAGTAATCTTAAAAATATATAATCTATAATATAAAAGTAATATTAAAAACTAAGTATAGAATATATTTTTGAGATTTAAAGCTTATAATATTAAAACCAAGAGATAGTTTAAAAACAAGAGATGATTTTGAAATCAAAATATAAATGATAATAAAAATAGTTTAAGGCTAAAATATTTAAACTGAGAGAGATGACTTTTAAAAAGTTTTTGAAAAAATATTTAAAATAAATCATTTTGAAAATTTCGTGGATTCCATTCCACTAGAGAAGGTCATGGGTTCCATCCCACTAAAGAGGCCGTGGGTTCCATCTCACTATTAAAGCGAGAAGGTGGATTCCATTCAAAATCCGAATAAAGATTTTATTGCTATTATGAAGTTTTAACATAAATCTTGACACTATTACTTATCTTGATATCTTGAACTCTTGATACTCATGAGTCTTACGTCTTGATTTCTTCAATCTTGAATTCGTCAATCTTGAATCTCTATATTGTACAGTCTTCATTCTCAGTACCTGCATATATATCATGCATATACATATATATATATATATATATATATATATATATATATATATATCTAGACAAGAATATTAGTATTTATATTTTATAACAAGTCCTAAGGTTGTTGTCATCAAAACCATCATATTAGGAACTAACAATCTCCCCCTTTTTGATGATGATAACCTTTGTTTATAAAATCTACTCCATAAAACTCTGATTCTACTCTAACTCCCCCCTACTCCAACAACTCCTCCTTAAACTACTTACTCCCCCTTAATCTAAGCCTATCTAACCTATTTTATAATTCTCCCCCTTTGTCATTAACAAAAAGTAATCCTAAACTACATAACTCCCCCTTAAACTAATATTATGGAACTAAATACTAATAACGAAGTATAATTAAGTGAAACATAAATATAATTTTATTATGTTGTTATATTACACATATAAACACAAATATATACAAATACACACAATATATAAAAAAATTATCACAAAAACAATCTAACGAAAGTCTTTGATAATTGATGACTTGTGAATCGAACAATTTGGGTAATGGAGAAAGAAGTTTCCACGTTGTTCGACCAAATTACTGTGACGCCCCACCTCTATGCTCACAATAACAAAGGTTATTATAAGGAATAACGTCTGCTATTGCGAAGAATAAGGCTTGTTAGAAGCGACCATCCGTTAGTTATATCTTAGACGAGTATTGATTACATCCATAGGAGTTGTGAAAATTACTCCCAAGGATATAAATTCAATCCAGATCTAAAACGAAACTACAGTGGCTAAAGGAAAATCCAGAACAACTCATAATAACAACACACTGATAGTATAATCACACCAGAACAGAAATATCAGATATATAGCGGAAGACAAGTCTGGAATACATGATACAACAATCGATAGTTCACATGAGCCAAATGTACATATACATATACATCAACATACATAAGACGATAGACAGTAATCCAAAAGAACTCCTCGAAAGCTAGACAAAAGATGATGCGATATCCCAAAGGCTGAAGCTGCTACTGAATCAGAGATAGAGACTACCCTAAAATAACTCGGTCTGACCCGAGTATTATTTAAGAGAAAATAATAAACGGATCAGTCTAATTTATTCTTAAAAGTGAATGCATCCTAAACAACAACAAAGTAAAATAATAATAATCTCGAATGAGACTATTCAACAGAAGAAATCAACATAATTAAATGAAGAAATCACATCAAACTCCATCAAAATCAACTTTCAAATTCACACTTGAATTCAAAACAACAATTCACAAAATCTAGAAATCAAAAATAGATAACTAGAGAAATCAACATAAAAGTGGATCGATCCCAACAAATGGCGAGTTTTAGCTACGCCGCACGTGCATCAACATATGGCCGAAGCCTACCAAGTACTGTCAACATAATTTTTGGCGCCCAACATATGACCCGAAGGTCAAACATATGACCCGAAGGTCTAGTACTGGTATTTGACCCGAAGGTCCAACATATGACCCAAAGGTCCAACATAGTGGCTCGAAAGCGCATAAAATCATCAAACAACAGATATTTCAATTAACGAGTCCGGATTTAACCGAAATAGTAAAAGTGTGGTTCCATACTCCGCACTTTTGCTAAATCGTTTAAATCTCTTCATTGTTTTCTTGAAAGTGCAAAATTGTGTATTTTATAAAAATACACTTTACGTTCTCAAATGGACAAGTCCGAAATTAAGCGAATCAGTAAAAGTAAGGGTTCATAGTCCTTAACTGACAGTAATGCAACGATAAAAGAAAATGTAAAATATACGCTATACTCCTTTTTTTCTTTTCAACTTCACTGCATTTCTGTATACTTTGCATTTATAAAAAGAATGTGACAAACAGTGTACCAAGATTTTGTTTATTTCTCACTTGCTCACAATAGTTACTGGAACAAGTGAATTACAGTCATTTCACTCACACCACATACTCCGTTAACTTTATTATGTTCTTTCTTCGTAATAAAGTTTGCTAAAAGACTAAATGTGATATAAAAAGAATGGATTCTTTATTCTTTTTTTTTTCAAATTTTAATTTAAAAATTTCTATTTAAAATATTCACTCTGACAGTAATTCAAAAATTACGGTCGTTACAGATTTAAAAAAATATTTATTACGTCGGTAATAAAATCACAGTCGTTACAATTACCATCTTTATCAAAACAGACTCTCCAACGCAAATAACTTTATCGTCTTCATCCATTTGCGCTTCTTTTTCTTCTTCGTCATCTTCCTCTAATGGATTATGAATATGAATGTTAGAGGAGTCATCTTCAATCACGATCGGGTCCGCATGATTATCCATTAGAAATTTTTGCAAATTTCTATGGATCTTGCCTTGTTTCTCCTGTTCCTTTGCCATCTTTATTTGCATGACTTGCAACTCAGTTATTTGCAGAGAGTCCTTCAAAGTTTCCTCTATCTTTATTTCAAAGCCACGAGATACACCCTCTTGTCTTCAAGTCCAGGGTAAACTCTCTTGATTTAACCAGGCTACAAAATCACCTAATTGATTTATGTGCTACAATCACACCCAATTGATTACGGGCCACAATTACACCGTTTCCAATATCACTTTGATAGATAGAGAGACCGATACACTTCTTTGATTACAAATGATCCTATAACTCTGAATAGCACCGAGATCTTTGAGAGAGAGTGGTAGAGAATCAAACTAGAGATGATCAAGTTTGATTCAATTAGGATTTCGGCAGAGTTTTGTTAAAATATAAGAGAATATTTGAGTGGAGAAGAAGGAGTGAAGAAATGAAGAAAAACTAACTTAAAATTCATTGAGAACAACTGGTATTTATAGAAGAACAACAGTCATGTTCATTCGTGAATGGTTATGACGAATAGACACTTCATTTGAAAATTTGAATTTTAAATTATACGGCTACCATGTCGACATGGGGGGATGGGGTATGTTGACATGCCCTAGTAAATTTTGAAAATTTATTTTTGTTTTTAAAAGAGATTTTCTTTCTAAAACTTGTCAAAACAATTTCTGAAGTTTATAAACCATTTTGAATATAGTTTAAACTTATAAAAGAGATTTAAAAAGTAATCTTAAAAACATATAATCTATAATATAAAAGTAATATTAAAAACTAAGTATAGAATTATTTATGAGATTTAAAGCTTATAATATTAAAACTAGGAGATAGTTTAAAAACAAGAGATGATTTTGAAATCCAAATATAAATGATAATAAAAATAATTTAAGGCTAAAATATTTAAACTGAGAAAGATGACTTTTAAAAAGTTTTTGGAAAAATATTTAAAATAAATCATTTTGAAAATTTCGTGGATTTCATTCCACTAGAGAAGGTCGTGGGTTCCATCCTACTAAGGAGGTTGTGGGTTCCATCCTACTATTAAAGTAAGAAGGTGTATTCCATTCCACAATTAAAATCCGAATAAAGATTTTAGTGCTATTATGTAGTTTTAACATAAATCTAGACACTATTACTTATCTTAATATCTTAAACTCTTGAACTCTTAAAATCTTGAACTCTTGATACTCATGAGTCTTCAGTCTTGATTTCTTCAATCTTGAATTCGTCAGTCTTGAATCTCTATACTGTATAGTCTTCATTCTTAGTACCTATATATATATCCTGCATATACATATATATCTAGACAAGAATATTAGTATTTATATTTTATAACAAGTCCTAAGGTTATTTTCATCAAAACCATCATCTCAGGAACTAACACTCTAAACCCTCAATGTAAATTGGTTGATAACCCTTTAAATGAAACTATTTTAATAGAAATAAATTTTAGAAAGTCTAATATAACTACAAGAAGGTCAATAAAATGGGAGGAAATTCCTTTACCGAAAAATTGGAAAATAGAAAGATCCGTTCCTTCACAACCAGTAACAAATAATAGTATTACTAATATTATACAAACACCTGAAGGAACTATTCAAATACAAATGGACAATAATCCCTCTAGCCTAGTTCTAGTAAAACATATTTATCAAAAACAAAATCTTTTCACTCTCATATTTCACCTTTTGATTATACTATTGAATCTCCATCAAGAATGTCCACATCTCAAAGTAGAGACATTGAAAGAAAATCGTTTGATGATGGATATTTAAAAGATAACCCTGTTGAAAAATTATATGTAAACATAAATAATATTGTAAAAGGTATTTACAACAAAGAAGAAGTGGATATAACCGAATCAGAAATGAATTTTTCTATTTAATGAATTGTACGACCAAAATAGATTTTAGCCCTGGCTCTCAGGCCAGACAGAGAATTAAATTTGAGTTTAACCTTCCAAAATGGGAACCATTTAGGAAATGGTTTTTTAAAAAAAATTCAAAAGAAGAACAGAAATATTATCAAGATGAATTTTATAAATTTACATCTGAAAAAAATATAATGTTTCCCTTTGTTCCTTGGTTTACAGCAAATCATATTGAACAACATATTTCCGTAATAGAAAAAGGTTATAAACTTTCAAATGGAAGACTGCTTAAGTTAATATATCCTCCTTAACAATATTTTCAAATGGAAAAAAGTGGTAAGTACTTAAGTTTTAATGAATTTTCTAAAATATTAGTAAATGATACATTACAAATTACTGTAAGACAAAAAACCAAATATTTGAACAACAAAACTATGCAAATATTTATTTAGCTGTTATTGGTGAACAAATTACTTCATTACATAACAAAATAGAAAAAATATTATCTGCTATTAATAATATAAAACCTACTATTTCAATTACAACTGAAGGAGTAAGTGAAGTAATTGCAACTTCAAGTCTTCAACCTCCCCTTGAAATTAGAGGTTTTAAGTTAAAAATAGAATCAGAATTAGAAAAGGTTTTTAAATTGAGGTCAGAATCTGACATAAAAAAATTTCTAAAAGAAAGAATGGATAATATCAGATTAAATGCTCTTGAAGAATAATTTTTGCAATAAAATAGTATTAACCAAACAGTTCAAGATGAAATAAATAAGCTTGAAAAATATGCATATAACCTTATCAAAAATTATTTTACTGTAGGAGACCTTCTCTTATGGATATTTTACCCAAAGAACTAGATTTTATTTGCAATAATAGCTACAATGGGAGAAGTATATATGAATGGAATATCGACATATTTAGTGAAAAACAAATATTTAATGTAGCTCATCGTATGCTAATGTATAGTACAGTTTGCAAAAATAATGGTAATAATGATGTTACTGTTGCAAGAATGATAGTCATTGGTTTTACTGGCCAACATAAAGGTTGGTGGAATAATTATCTTCCTACATCTCATAAAAATAAAACTTACAACACAGTAAAACAAGTAGACGGACAAATGGTCCAAAATGTTGTATATACTTTAATAGTTACCATTCTAGAACATTTTACTAAAAGAGTATCAGATAATAACAAAAGTGTTCGTACACTTTTACAAAATTTAAGATGTAAAACATTAACAAATTTCAGATGGTACAAAGATACATTTTTAAGCACAGTAATGGAATTAAGATAAAAAATGATAGATCAAATGGAAGATATTCCAGAAACAAGCAAAAATAATAAAACATTAACCGAGACATTTCAAAATATTGGTAGTTCTAAAAATCAATATTCTATGAATGAAGTTCATAAACTTTTAAAAGAAAGACAAAGGATTGAATATCCTACTACTATCGAAGATCTTAATAATGAAATCCAAAACCTTAAAAAGGAAATTCAAATCATAAAAAATGAAAATAGAAATCTTGATTATATACTTTCTTTTCTAGAACAGTCAAAACAAATTATCCCTATTGAAAATAATCAAATAAATTGTTCTCAAATAAAAATTCCAGAACAAGAAGAATTTCTTTCAAAATTAGATATTGTTATATCTCAAAAATGATTTATCAAAATAACTCTTTTAATTTATAATCATTTTGAAAAGGAATTAACTGCGCTTGTAGATAGTGGTGCAGATATGAATGTAATTCAAGAAGTAATAATTCCAACTAGGTATTTTCATAAAACTACTAATTCATTGAGTCATGCAGGTGGAAAAAAACTTGTACTAATTTTAAATTACCACATGTCTATATATGTAAAAATAAAACTTGTATTCCTACAAGCTTTTTATTAGTAAAAAATATCACTAATCAAGTCATACTTGGAACACCATTTATAGATAAAATTTATCCTATAAAAATGGAATAGCAGGTATATATGAAAACAAGCCTATTACTTTTGAATTTATAGCTACACCTTTTACAAAGGTTTTATATGAAATAAAAGATACTTTGACCCAAAAGTCTTATCATTTAAATTTTCTAAAACAAGAAGTCATTTCTCTTAATATAGAGGAAAAACTACAAAATCCAAAATTACAAGAAAATATTAAAATGATTCATAACAAATTTTCTATGGAAATTTTTAATGATCATCCAAATGCCTTTTGGGATAGAAAGAAGCATACTTTTAATCTTCCATATGAAGAAAATTTTGATGAAAAGAAAATCCCTACTAAAGCGAGACTATGTCAAATGAAATCTGAATATTTAGAATTGCGCAAAAAGGAAATTGAATTATTATTACAAAAAGGTTTAATAAAACCATCTCAATCACCTTGGTCATGTACTGCATTTTATGTAAATAAATATAGTGAACAAGAAAGAGGGGTACCCAGATTAGTAATAAATTACAAACCTCTTAATAAGGTCTTGAAATGGATAAGACATCCAATTCCTAATACAAAAGATTTATTGGATAGGCTATATGATTCCATCATATTTTCTAAGTTTGATTTAAAATCTGGCTGTTGGTAGATCCAAATTTCAAAATTTGGCCTATACAAAACTGCTTTTAATGTTGCAATTGGACATTATGAATGGACAGTAATGCCTTTTGGTTTAGAAAATGCTCCCTCAGAATTTCAAAAAATAATGAATGACATTTTTATTCCATATAGTGACTTTATTATAGTTTATATTAATGATATTCTAGTATTTTCTAAAGATATTGAAACACATTTTGAACACCTAGATAATTTTAGAAAAATCATTATTTAAAATGGCTTAGTAATATAAGAGAAAAAGTGCCTTTATTTCAAATAAAGGTGAGATTTTTAGGCCATAATATTGAAAAAGGAAAAATAATTCCTATAAATAGAAGTATAGAATTTGCTTCAAAATTTCCTGGTATAATAATTGATAAAACATAGTTACAAAGGTTTTAGGTAGCTTAAATTATATATCCTCGTATTATATTAATTTAGCTACAAATGCTGCTATCTTATATGATAGATTAAAAAAGAATCCAGGTCTATGGACATAATAACATACTTAAGCTGTTAAAATAATAAAAGAAAAGGTAAAATTTTTGCCTTGTTTAATGCTTTCAAATCCAATTTGGGAAAAGATAATTGGAAGATGCATCAGACATAGAATTTGGTGGAATTTTAAAACAAATATGTCCAAAAACAAACAAGAATATCTTGTCAGGTTTCACTTAGGTAAATGGACTTATAGTCAAAAGAACTATGCAACCAAAGCCAAGGAAATTCTTGATATAGTTAAATGTGTTTTAAAATTTCAAGATGATTTATATAAACAAAAATTTATTATAAAAACTGATTGTAAATCAGCTAAATATATGTTTAATAAAGATTTTAAACATGATGTATCAAAACAGATGTTTGCCAGATGGCAAGCTCATCTAGCACCTTTTGATTTTGAAATCCTTTATAAAAAGGTGAAGAAAATAGTCTTCCTGATTTTTTCACCCATGAATTTTTACAGGACAATGATCCCTAGAGGAAGGGGTAATTCCTCCTACAGAGGAAGAGGCAGAGGAAATATCCTAGCTTAACATGGTAATAAAAGCCTAATAGCCGAAAATCTTAGTAATTCAGGGAGTAATAACTCTACTGGTCCTTTGTACAAAGAATTTCTGGAATTTAAGAAAAGGCAAAGGGAAAATAGTCAGACAGCGAATAGCCAAACAACATCATCTTCATATGCTAGCATAACTAGCAATGAAGAAAATAAGGAGAATATGACCACATTTGCAGAAAATCCTCATAAATAAGTTATACTTCTTTTAGAATTCAATGATCTGAAAAGGGAAATTGATCCCCGGAATTTGATGCAAAGATACTTAGATACGGCATCATGTACTGTCAGAACTTATAAACAAAGAGGATACTATGAGGCAATAATAAAAGCCTATGAAACTTATGAAATAACACATTTTAATGCAGGAGATCCAAATGTTTATAGCTTTAGCAAAATAATCATAAAAAGACTAATATTGCTAGAAGAATGGGGATTATCAACCCTTAAATAAAAGGATATGTTCTTGCCTGATAAAAGAACTACTATCAGGTATAATTACTGATTATGTTGATGCATTAAAGTGCTCCTTTATGAAAATAATAAGAAAAAACATTCATGGTTCCTCAAGATAGGTTCGGAAGTTTATAAACGTCCTATACCGAACTGGTTTTATAAATGATGGACAAATTATGGACCACATACTGGTATTCTTCCTAAAAAAATAATAAAAGAACTATATTCTGATTGGGTTGTTGCTTCACCTAAAATAAATGAACTGGACCAATACTTAATGATAACAGGATCAGGTCCAATATATTTCTTTATTGATTTTTCCATTCCCTGGATATGGAAATGAAAACCAGAAATTTGTTATACCGAAAAAGAAATTCCTTGTTTATATAAGTGTTTCTTTACTAAATTCTAGGATAAATTGACCAGAGTTGATAATAGCACAGGTCAAATATTTGGCCAAGAAATGGTAGCAGGGATAAATAAGAAAATAAAAGATTATCAGGAACAGGAGAACATGAAACAACATAAGGAAGTTCCTAGTCCATTCCAACACATTGCTAGGAAAGTAAAAATGCAAAAGATGTAGTCACTAAAGAAGATATTCCCTATGCCTACATTAAAGAGATGAAGAAAAATCTAATAAAGAATCTGGGAAAAGAAGATGCAAAATCTGACACATCGATGGCATCTTCAAAAGCAAAAAATAGAGCTGAAGATGATCAATTTTTAGACATGAATGACGAAGATTTTGCCGAAATGTTCGATAAGATTGAAAGAGAGGCCCATAATGTGGGACAAGATAAGGGGAAAATGGTTCTAGACTAAAGGCAATATTCTTGCCAGCAAAAATACGCACTACTTTGATAAAGTAGACATCTTACTTTAATAAAGATAAAACATTCTCCATTTAGGTTTAACAGATGACCTAACCTTTAAAGATTCTCCATTTAGGTTTAACAGATTGCATAACCTATATCAACTTTAATAAAGTTAGCAATAATTATCAGATTTAAAGACTATGAAGTCCAGAGGAAAACTAATTTGAATTCTCAGCTCACATCCGAGCTCAGCTATATATAGGAAGGCACTTCATTTGAAGAAGGCAGACTTCATTTTCATCTATTCTCTTCTTTACTCCAAATCATTAAGTATTATTTCAACATATACAACAACAAAAAATTAAAGCCTTCAGTCCCAAAAGGCTTTAATTTAATTTAGAAAATACAACAACAGTACACCCCTTGTATGTAAAGTTATGCGTATAAGAGAGAGAAGTGAAGTGATGTCGAAATTAAAGCCTTCAGTCTGAATATCGACGATCGGCTATAAATTTAAAATTCAAGTTCAATACCCTAAGTTATTTATTCTTTCATCATCCTTTGGAAATAGGTCAATTATACTTTAGATCGACATAAGATCCAATAAATTTAATTTTCTGTCGATTATTTTGTTTTATATAATTTTATCATGCTAAATTCAATTAATTACGCAAAGTTTTAAAAAATATTTTAATTCGTAAAAATTTACACAAAATCAACTTTATCGAAGTTGCTTAATCGACCGACTAAAAGTCGCTTAGATTGGTCGTGGGAGTTAGATTTTCAATAACGTTAAATATTTGAATTACGCATAGATAGATATTAAAAATACTAATTTAACCGATCAGAACAGTTGTTACGTTGAATGATTGTGCTAAAATATCTTATTTATTTTTAGGAATTAAATTTGTATTTTTATATACTTTTTAAAACATAATAGGAATTAAGTAAATTAATTATTTAATTTGGTAAATAATAAATTGGCTAGCAGTCGCTAGCCGTCGGAAATATTTGACGGGCCGTCGGCGACCGACGCCACGTACCGCCGCTAAACAGAGTATATCTTGTAGTAATGATATTTATCGCTTTCTTTAAAAGATCTAAATATCCTTTTATCTTTACTTTCCTTTCTTATTATTAAATTTTTATTTCTATTCTTTTTAACTTTTACTATCCTTCCTTGTTTAGTAGACTTTCCATTAACCTTTTATTTGAATTATTACTTGCCTTTATTCTTTCTATGACTTGCCTACCCTTTCATTGTTTATTGTTTAACTTCTATCTTGTCTCTATTATATACACATGCACCCGCGCACGCGCACACACAGTAATTCTTCACTTAAACAATTATTATTATCACATTTACAAATCTTAATTCATTCTTAGGGATTTCTGCACTTCAATGCTTCAGAATTGCATCTCCCACAAAAGGAAAGGTTAACACCGTGAAGTTTCATATCTTCTAAAAAGGGAATTTGTATGTTTGAAATTACAAAGAATTATCTGGTTGTACTTATTGAAATTGACAGCACAATGTATGGTAAATATCCTTATTTTATACATCTCTTTCTTTTAGGCGTATTCTTTGTTATTTCAAACGATACACTTTTTTATGAATCTAAACTTGATAATCTTTAGAAATTTACTTATAGCATTCTACATTCCAATGAATTAAAATACTACTTAAATCCCCATAATTTACTGTGATAACTTCTAATTTACATTTTTCTTGCATAAGTCTTTTAATCAACAAATCTTGAACTACCACATAATTTATCAAATCCAAGAACTACTACTACCCAATATTATCCAGATTCACATACATGCAATATTAAATTTAAGTTATCAACCACAAAATAAGAAAATAGAGTTTATAAATTCATCACACATATACAATTAGGTCTACAACTTCAAATTTACATTTAGACATATAGGAATAGATTTACAACGATATAAATCTAGTATTATACAATAATATATAATTTCCACTCACCTTTTAGCTTTCCAAATCTCCAAATCTAATCCATGTTATTCAGTTTGACTCCCTTTTCTCCCTATCGAAATACATATACTACAAGCATATACATATCTATTAGAAATCTAGATCAGAGAAGAGATTTGGATTTAATTAGATTAAGATCTAGATTTATAATTCACCTTGGCTTTGTCAATTTGATTCGACTCTATTCTTCTTCTCAATTATCCTTTGTTATTCTCCACTTATATATACCTATACAAACTATAACTATATTTAGAATTAAGTATTTATGGAGAAGGGAAAATCACAGAGCTCCATCGGGGCTTCAGAAAATATGAGAAGAAAAGCGAGGGGCTAGGCTCGTATTTATATGAGCTTGAATCAATGCCAGCCATTGGATTAAATTATTTTAAATCTAGACCGTTCGGCCACTTCATAATTCATAACTGACACATGCCACCAGTCGACTGCTATGGTGCCATTCGTCAACTGCTCCCATTGAAGGGGTCGACCGGTTGGTTTGTTACATTAATTGATATTCCACGTTTTGTTTAATGCTGTTTATGTTGATTTATGTCCTTATGCAACCTAATCAAGATAATTTGTTTTTGCATTGAATTAACGTTAACCTTACTTAAACATTAAGTAACGTAAATGTTAATTAATGTTAATTAATTGTATTTTATTTTCTTAATTACATATATAATTATTTCTTACCTGAAATATTCAAACGTTAATAACCTTTTTATTTGAAATCCGATCGGAAAATTTTATATATGAAAATTATTCAGAAAATCACCACAAACCCAACGCTGTAAGTTTCGTAGCTAAATTCTTGCTCTTGTAAAAATTCTATTTGTTGGTGTTACTATTTATTAATTAATTTATATTTAATTAATGATCATTAAAATTGCGGGGTGTTACATTCTCCCCCTTAAAAGGATTTGATTCTCGAAATTCATCAAGGGCCGAACCATGTAACATAATGCGCAACCATTCTGAACTAATAAACCAATTTATGTGCAACCAATTTTTTTGCAATTAATAGTGTACAAGTGCACGGTATCTCACAATATGTATGGCATGTTTGCAAAATAACTCGGCACCTCCTATATGAATGCATATTTCTGCCCGGTCAATGCTCGGGGAGGACAATGCTTATACGGGAACGAGTCCCTTTTGCTGAGTTTCGCCTGTGCTGGCTAGCTTCGCCAATGAATCGGCTTTTTGGTTGCGTTCTCGAGGTATACAATAAATGGCATAATAATCAAACTGATTTAGTACCTCCTGAACTCGAGCTAAGTAAGCAGCCAACCTTCGACCTCTTGCTTGATACTCTCCCCGTACTTGACACACAACCAATTGTGAATCACAATAAATTTCCACTGCGAAAATTCTCAAATCTCTAGCAAGTTTCAAGCCAGCTAAGAGGGCTTCATATTCAGCTTCATTATTGGTCGCATGGAAATCGAACTTCAGAGCATAACATATAGATCGACCTTCGGAAGTTTCAAGTACAACACTGGTGCCCAAACACCGGTCATTTGATGCACCGTCGGTATAAAGCTTCCATACATATTTGGGAGATTCACTGGTTTCGAACAAGTCCTCTAGAACGGTAAATTCAGCTACAAAATCGGCTAGGACTTGCCCTTGAATGGCTCATCTCGGAGTGTAAGTAATGTTAAACTGGCTCAGTTCGATGTTCCACTTGAGTAACCTACCAGACGTCTTAGGCCTCGAAAGGACCTGTCGTAACGGCTGGCCGGTGTAAACAAATATGGGATGTGCTTGGAAATACGGTCGGAGTTTTCTTGATGCAATGAAAAGGCAATAAGCCAACTTTTCTAATTTTGGATAATTCTGTTCAGCTCCAGTCAACCATTTGCTGACGTAGTATACTGGCTTCTGTATCTTGTCTTCTTCTCGAATTAAGGCAGCGCTGATAGCGTTTTCTGATATCGCCAAGTATACATACAACTTCTCATGATCAATAAGCTTTGACATGATAGGTGGTGTGGATAGATGCTGAACTAGTGCTTGGAAAGCGCCTTTACACTCCATGGTCCATTCAAAGTTTCGTTTTACTTTTCGGATCAGATTGAAGAAGGAAATGCATTTGTCGGTGGACTTTGAAATGAACCTACTCAATGCTACTACTTTCCCATTGAGACTCTGGACTTGCTTTATAGTTTTTGGAGTTTCAAGATTTCTGATCGCCCAAATCTTTTCAGGATTAGCTTCGATTCCCCGAGCGTTGACGATAAACCCGAGGAATTTTTCGGATGCAACTCCAAAGTGACATTTCGGTGGGTTGAGCTTCATTCTGTATTCTCGAAGTATGTTGAACATAGTTTCCAAGTCTTTAACATGGTCAGTGGAAAATCGTGACTTCACAAGCATGCCGTCTACATATACTTCCATTGTTTTCCCGATTTGATTGGCAAACATCCGATTAACCAATCGCTGATAAGTAGCCCCGACATTCTTGAGTCCGAATGGCATAACTTTGTAGCAATAAAGTCCCAAATTGGTTACGAAGCTGGTGTAACAACCCGTATTTTTACGGATCAAATGATTGTAACCGGTGTTATTAAGACGTTAGTGTTGTTGATTCGTTTAGAATTAGATCGTCCATAAGTTAGGTTGTTCGGAGATGAGTCGAGTGGTAGCTTAAGTCGGGTGGTAGCTTAGGTCGTGGTACGACTTAAGAAGGGTAGACGACTTAAGGAATTGACCGATTTATGAAGTTGGCGACTTAAGAGAGTAGGCGACTTAAGGGTCAGCGGCATAAGAGCAGCTACCTAGGGGACTGGGCGAGTTAGCGACTTAAGGAGGATAGGTCGGAAACGACCTAAGGAAGTTGGTGGTAGTAGTTAGCGACCTAGGGGTTGAGTGAGTTAACGACTTAAGGAAGTTAAGTCGTGGACGACTTATGAAAGGTCGCGTGGGTGCTTAAGTCGTTAGGACATTTCTGTAGTAGGCCTGAGTCGTTAAAGTCGAAACCCAGTTAAGTCGTTAGGCCACATTTTTGTTAAGTCGTAAGTCGTGCACTTGTGTTGTCATTAAGTCGTTGAGTCGTAGGGTTTGCTAGACCGTGTGTGTGTTAGGTCACGACTTTTGTTAAGTCGCTAAGCCGCATCTCAGTTAAGTCGTGGGGTTTTAGGTCGTAAGTTGTATGAGTCGTAGGTCATGGGATTTCTTAAGTCGTGGACGACTTAAAAGCGAGCAAACGACTTAGGGATTTCAGCCTATAAATACACGTCCATTTCCTCACTTTTTGGGATCCGGATTTTGAAGCGACGAAGTGCTGCTATTTTGAGAGCTCGAGTTCTACACTTCTTCACTTCTTTTCTCCACTCTAATCTTGTGCTTCCTTCCATCCAAATCGAACATCAAGATCGAAGATCCAAGAGCTAAAGTTGAAGATCTTCAACTATCAAAGAGAGATTTCATCGTTTGAAGCGGAATTTTGGTAGATCGAGTTAGATTCTTCGCTGTCCAGATCTGAAGTGTGTTGCTTTTGAAGTGTTTAGGAGATTCGGTGAGTGGTGATTATCTCTCACACGGATCCAAAGGAGTATATCGGATTGATGGCTTGACTTTGTGTTAAAATAGTGATTTCCATGCATTTTCTTAAACCTAAGTATAGATCTACTATTCATGATGATTTGACATCCATTCTACTACATGTTAACCTATGCAAGTTCATTCATCAAGTTATCAAGATATTGCTCATGTTTCATGCTTGTTAGATTTAGACTCTTTATTTACTAAATTGCCATTATTGTTATAATTGTTTATTAGATCATGTTTGAATGTTTGATTACTTGGATTAATGATTGACTTGATTGATTGTTATAGATTAGATGATTGATGATTTGATTTAGACAAGATGGTCGAAGATGATTCAAAAGCTAAGGGAAAGGCTCTTGAATTGGAAAAGCTGCTCGTGGCATATGTGGCGGATGATGAAGCTCATATGGATAGATTTGATGATGATGTTGAGATGAGGCTTTGCTATGATGAGATGAAGCGAGGCATGATGTGAGATAGCCTTGGTTTAATCCAGACAGGATCATTTCAAGCATGTTGATAACTCGGTGAAAGGGTTCGGGTTTGAGGATAATGGTTGGCTTGAGAGGCGCTTGAGCTAGTGTGGAAATAGTTGTCGAGGAGGATGACTAGAAGGCTGAGATTTCATCGTTGTTGAAGGTTCTAGCAGGCTCAAAGCAAGAGTACGCTGGGTAGATTCGATAGTCCCTAAAGACTATGATTGGTAGTCGAGTACTCTGGGCAGATTCGATAGTCCTAGGCACGGGTTGCGACGACGTGCAGAGTTCTGTCTAGAACCGGGGTTTCCATTAGCCCTTGACGGATGGCTGAAAGAATGTGCCGGTCATTCAATTAACGGTGGTGTCGAAGCAATGATAATAGTGATAGCCAGGGTCATGGATGTTTGGTTGTATCGTCATTCGGTCTCAAGAGCAATGTTTTCTGGGTGCTTATCTGATCTTGGTTTAGGCCTTGGGGGTTTGTGCTTGGAAAACATCGCCCTTGACTCGAGTGATAATTGCTTTACTTTAAGTGTTTGCTTTGCTATGATTACTTTTGCTTAGTGTGTGTCTGGGGGCTATCACTGTAGAAAGAGGTGGAGTGGGAGGGTTGGATTCCTATTCCTTTTCCTTTATTCTCTTTTGGTATGTTGTTAGTTAATTTACCGCTCACTAAGACTGTTGTCTGACTCAAGGCTTTATGTTTAACTCTTATTGCCTTGGGCTGTTCATCCATTTTGGGATGGGCAGACTAGGTAGCAGGTGACAGGTGATGTTCTTAGTTTCCCACGATGCTGATGGCGAAGACGAGATGGAGGCTTGCATATTATTTCTTATTATATGTACTGGATGTTCCGCTGCTTGTATAATTCTCTGAGTGATATGTAGTGAGGCTTGATGTATTGACTATTCAGATGTTTGTATTCAACTATTATGAAGTTTAATTGATGAGATTATATTCTGTGAAGCTTCACTATATATATTCTCTATTGTATTTTATCCATGCGCTGTGAGTAATATGATAGATTCCGCTGTTTTAACTTACCCTGGCGATCGTCCATGGCTGCCTGGCACACCTTACAGCGCACTATTACCTTGTTCAGTGCAGGTGTCATGGGCGTTCGTCACATTTGGTATCAGAGCTTTAGTTAATCGATTTTACCCAACGCTCACTACCGTAACTACGTATGAGAGACGTAATTGTATTTTTGATGGATGATTAATATATATAATATAGTAGCTTAGAAGAGTTTGAGTCCTTATGCAGTTGTTCTCAAGGTGTATTAATCATTTCTTTTATAGATATTAAGAATGAGTCGAAGAGGGAGACCAGCTGCTAGGGAAAGCCGTGCTACTGTGGGGGCTACTGATTATGCTGCTATGTTCGAGGCTATGATGACTTCGATCATGAGAAGGATGCCAGCTCCGGGGCCATCTGTAGATGTTGGAGTTCAAGTTCAAACTCCAAGACCGGTGGATTTTGCTAAGTTGTGTAAAGACTATACTGCTCTTGGAGGGAAGGTTTTCTTGGGAACAGAGTCAACCATTGAAGTCCAGAGGTGGATAGATGCTTGTAGAAGGATCTTTGGTGACTTGGGAATCGAGGATGCAACTAAAAGGAAGCTCGCATCAAGACAGCTTCAAGGAAGAGCTTCTGATTGGTGGAACTCTATCACCATTGATACTCTGGAGGAAGAAATTACTTGGGAGCAATTCCAAGCCAGATTTGAAGCTAAGTTCATTTCCATAGCTCAGAAATCTGTTCTGTTCAAGAAGTTTATAGAGCTCAAGTAAGATGGAAGACCAGTTCTTGAGTATGTTTCTAAGTTTGAAGCTTTGTCCAAGTACGCCCGGTCGTATATTGAATCTCCTTACCAGAAGAACGAGAAGTTTGTGATAGGCTTGGACAGTTATCTTGGAAGGCAGCTGGTGGATCATTTGGACGATCCGTTCGAGAAGCTTGTGGAGAAAGCTCTCAGGCACGAGAATCTGTTTCCTAAAGGAGGATCTGTTGTTGCTGTGACCAAGGAAGAGTCTAAACCACAGCAGGGTGGAAACAAGAAGAGGAAGCAGCAGTAGCAAATGAGTAAGGATGGCCAGAAGAAGCCGAAGGGCGAAGTGACCTGCTACAATTGTCAGCAGAAGGGCCATTTCTCCAAAGATTGCAAGAATCCGAAGGTGCCGGTGAAGTGCCACAACTGTGACAAGCCGGGGCATATTAAGAGGAATTGTCCAGAACCACGGAAGGACAAGCAG
Organism: Allium fistulosum; assembly: GCA_030737815.1. Taxonomy (NCBI): domain Eukaryota; kingdom Viridiplantae; phylum Streptophyta; class Magnoliopsida; order Asparagales; family Amaryllidaceae; genus Allium; species Allium fistulosum. Next base: position 574,506,045 of record CM060907.1, read on the forward strand.
ATTGTGCAAGCTTATGCTTTGGGGGCTGTTCCATCATCTTCAAAAGCTCCTACCGCTGAAGATAAAGGAAAGAGTGTAGTGGTTCAAGGTACTCTTTCCATATGTGGTGTTCCAATTAGAGTGTTATTCGATACTGGAGCGTCGCATTCTTTTGTTTGTAATGAACTTGTAGGCCGGTTGGGTTTAGAACCGGATATTGTTGATAGGTCATTGGTTGTGACTAATCTAGTTGGGGGTTCGTCTTGTTTGTGTATGCTATGCCGTGGTCTGATGGTATCGAGTCATGATTGCTCTTTTGTTTGTGATTGTTTTGTTCTGAACTTTGCGGGGTTCGGAATTATTTTGGGTATGGACTGGCTTAGGAAGTATGCGGCAAAGGTTGATTGTGAAAGTTTGGAGGTGACAATCGAGAATGTGGAGGGGCGAAAGGTTGTGATACGATGTAAGCATGAGGAAGGCGTCTTCATGAGCTTCATGTATTCGCTGGTTGTTCCACGGGATGGACTGTCATCGGTGGCAATCGCTAATGGATTTGAGGATATCTTTGATGAGGTCAAAGGGTTACCGCCGCATAGAGAGATCGAGTTTCGTATCGATTTAGTTGAAGGAGCCAGACCTGTTGTGATGCCTCTTAAGCGGATGGCGCCTAGGGAACAGCAAGAGTTGAGGGTGCAAGTTGATGATCTTTTACAAAAAGGATTCATTCGGCGTAGTGTGTCCGAATGGGGTGCACCAGTTGTGTTTGTAACCAAAGCGGATGGATCGTTGAGGTTGTGTGTGGATTATCGTGAGCTGAACAAAGTGACTAAGAAGAACAAGTATCCATTGTCGAGAATAGATGACTTTTTTGATCAGCTTCACGAAGCTAAGGTGTTTTCTCAGATGGATTTGGCAATGGGATTTCACTAGTTAAGAGTGGCTAAGGATAGTGTGCCGAAGACTGCTTTCAGGACACCATTCGGTTTCTTTGAGTGGCTGGTAATGCCGTTTGGATTGACGCCAGCATATTTTGTGGATCTTATGAATAGAGTGTTCGGAGATCAGTTGAACAAGTTCGTACTGGTGTTCGTGGATGATATTTTGATTTATTCCAGAACTGAAGAAGAGCACAAGATGCACTTGCGTATTGTTTTGGAAATCTTACGGAAACATCAGCTGAAGGCTAAGTTTTCAAAGTGTCACTTCTGGAAGAGTGAAGTGAGGTTCTTAGGCCATATTATCTCTGGAAGCGGAATAGCGGTTGATCCCGCCAAGATAGCAGCAATCCAGGATTGGGTTAGACCTAAGAATGCATCTGATGTGAGAAGTTTTCTTGGATTAGCAGGATATTATCGTCGATTTATCAAAGACTTTTCCAAGGTAGCTGCACCACTAACAGGATTGACGAAAAAGAACCAAGTATTCAGATGGGATGCTAAGTGTGAGCAAGCTTTCGGAATCCTGAAAGAGCAACTGACAAGTGCTCCTGTTTTGACTATTCCTAGTGGAAATGATGAGTTGGTGGTTTACACCGACGCATGTGGTTCTGGACTTGGAGCAGTGCTGATGCAGAAGGATAAAGTTGTTGCATATGCAAGTCGACAACTGAAGCCGCATGAAAGGAATTATCCGACTCATGATTTGGAGTTGGCGGCGATTGTATTTGCTCTAAAGATGTGGAGACATTACCTATTGGGAGTTCGATTCGAGTTGTTTACAGATTATAAGTCGTTGAAGTATCTTTTCTCCCAAAAGGATTTGAATCTTAGGCAGCAACGATGGCTAGAGTTTTTGGCATCATATGATTTTGGTATAGCCTATACTCCGGGAAAGGGTAACGCAGTGGCAGATGCGTTAAGTCGAAGACATGCAGGTTTGGGAGCCATGCTTTCAGAATGGAAGAGTCTCGAGTATTTGGCAGGATTTGATTTCAGGCCTAGATGTGAATTGGAACCTGAGATGTTGGCAAACTTATCGATAAGACCGACTCTTGTGGAAAGAATTGGCGAGAGCCAAAAGCGAGACGATAAGCTTGTCAAGATTATCCGTGATTTGGAATCTGGATTGGACCCAGAAAAGAATAAAGGATTCGAGGTCGATCGAGAGGGTTGGCTTCGGAAGCAAGGACGACTAGTTGTTCCCGATATAGATGAATTGAGAAACGAAGTTATGAAGGAAATTCATCACTCGAAGCTGACAATTCATCCAGGTGGAAATAAGATGTATCGGGATATGAAGAGAACATATTACTGGGAAGGTATGAAGAAGGATGTTGGAAATTTTATTTCCAAATGCATGAACTGCCAGTTGGTAAAAGCCGAACAGAAGAAGCCAAGTGGATTGCTTCAGCCATTAGAAGTTCCTACATGGAAGTGGGAGCAAATATCGATGGATTTTATCAATGGACTACCTAGAACCAGAACGGGAAATGAAGGGATTTGGGTCATCGTAGATCGTCTGACTAAGAGTGCGAGATTCATTCCTGTTCGATCAACTAGGACTGCATCAAAGTTAGCTGAACTGTATGTTAAGTGGATAGTTCGATTCCATGGTATTCCGAAAAGTATAGTGAGCGATCGAGACCCATTGTTCACTAGTGGATTTTGGAAGAGCTTTCAGGAAGTTTTGGGAACCGAGTTGTGTTTGAGTACAGCTTATCATCCCCAAACAGATGGTCAGACCGAGAGAGTCAATCGAGTTTTGGAAGATCTCCTCAGGGCATGTGTTTTAGATTTCGGAGGATCATGGGAAGATCACCTCCATTTGGTGGAATTTTCGTATAATAACAGTTACCAGTCAAGCATTGGTATGGCACCGTATGAGGCATTGTATGGAAGACCGTGTAACTCTCCGACATGTTGGTTGGAAACAGGATAAAAGCTGATACTTGGGCCAGAAATGATTCGAAAGACTTCGGATTGCATAGAGATCATTCGGCAACGAATGAAGGCAGCCCAAGACCGACAGAAAAGTTATGCCGATAAGCGTCGTAAGGATTTGGAATTCGACGTAGGTGATATGGTTTTTGTGAAGATTTCTCCACTGAAGAATGTTATTCGATTCGGGAAGAAAGGAAAATTGACTCCGAGATTTGTCGGACCATTCCCGATCATCGAGCGAATTGGAAAGCTCGCCTACAAATTGGAGTTACCAGAAAAGATGGCGGGTGTGCACAATGTTTTTCATGTATCGTATCTACGGAAGTATGTGCACGACTCGAATACAGTAGTTTCTGAAGATAGCTGTGAAGATTTTGAGATTGATCCAGTCGATAAGAGACCTCGTAAGCCGCTTTGTGTTGTGGAAACTGACACGAAACAGCTTAGGAGGAAGGTAGTTAAGTTGCTCAAGATACAATGGAGTGATGATGTTAACAACTGTACATGGGAGGAGGAAGAGAGGATGAAGGCAGATCATCCTGAACTCTTCGAGGTATGGCCATAAGGTGTCGTGCCATCTCACGACATTGTAACTTGTCTAGTTTTAGAATTCTGCATGCTAGGCTAGAATTGGATGCATGGTTTGTTGATTACTATGGATGGTAGGCATGCGGAATAGTTTTGATTGCTCTTGTTTGTTTGGAATTTCGGGGGCGAAATTCCTAAGGGGGAGAGAATGTAACGACCCGTATTTTTACGGATCAAATGATTGTAATCGGTGTTATTAAGACGTTAGTGTTGTTGATTCGTTTAGAATTAGATCGTCCATAAGTTAGGTCGTTCGGAGATGAGTCAAGTGGTAGCTTAAGTCGGGTGGTAGCTTAGGTCGTGGAACGACTTAAGAAGGGTAGACGGCTTAAGGAATTGACCGATTTATGAAGTTGGCGACTTAAGAGAGTAGGCGACTTAAGGGTCAGCGACATAAGAGCAGCTACCTAGGGGACTGGGCGAGTTAGCGACTTAAGGAGGATAGGTCGGCAACGACCTAAGGAAGTTGGTGGTAGCAGTTAGCGACCTAGGGGTTGAGTGAGTTAACGACTTAAGGAAGTTAAGTCGTGGACGACTTATGATAGGTCGCGTAGGTGCTTAAGTCGTTAGGACATTTCTGTAGTAGGCCTGAGTCATTAAAGTTGAAACCCAGTTAAGTCGTTAGGCCACATTTTTGTTAAGTCGTAAGTCGCGCACTTGCGTTGTCATTAAGTCGTTGAGTCGTAGGGTTTGCTAGACCGTGTGTGTGTTAGGTCACGACTTTTGTTAAGTCGCTAAGCCGCATCTCAGTTAAGTCGAGGGGTTTTAGGTCGTAAGTTGTATGAGTCGTAGGCCTTGGGATTTCTTAAGTCGTGGACGACTTAAAAGCGAGCAAACGACTTAGGGATTTCAGCCTATAAATACACGTCCATTTCCTCACTTTTTGGGATCCGGATTTTGAAGCGACGAAGTGTTGCCATTTTGAGAGCTCGAGTTCTACACTTCTTCACTTCTTTTCTCCACTCTAATCTTGTGCTTCCTTCCATCGAAATCGAAGATCCAAGAGCTAAAGTTGAAGATCTTCAACTATCGAAGAGTGATTTCATCGTTTGAAGCGGAATTTTGGTAGATCGAGTTAGATTCTTCGCTGTCCAGATCTGAAGTGTGTTGCTTTTGAAGTGTTTAGGAGATTCGGTGAGTGGTGATTATCTCTCACACGGATCCAAAGGAGTATATCAGATTGATGGCTTGACTTTGTGTTAAAATAGTGATTTCCATGCATTTTCTTAAACCTAAGTATAGATCTACTGTTCATGATGATTTGACATCCATTCTACTACATGTTAACCTATGCAAGTTCATTCATCAAGTTATCGAGATATTGCTCATGTTTCATGCTTGTTAGATTTAGACTCTTTATTTACTAAATTGCCATTATTGTTATAATTGTTTATTAGATCATGTTTGAATGTTTGATTACTTGGATTAATGATTGACTTGATTGATTGTTATAGATTAGATGATTGATGATTTAATTTAGACAAGATGGTCGAAGATGATTCAAAAGCTAAGGGAAAGGCTCTTGAATTGGAAAAGCTGCTCGTGGCATATGTGGCGGATGATGAAGCTCATATGGATAGATTTGATGATGATGTTGAGATGAGGCTTTGCTATGATGAGATGAAGCGAGGCATGATGTGAGATAGCCTTGGTTTAATCCAGACGGGATCATTCCAAGCATGTTGATAACTCGGTGAAAGGGTTCGGGTTTGAGGATAATGGTTGGCTTGAGAGGCGCTTGAGCTAGTATGGAAATAGTTGTCGAGGAGGATGACTAGAAGGCTGAGATTTCATCGTTGTTGAAGGTTCTAGCAGGCTCAAAGTAAGAGTACGCTGGGCAGATTCGATAGTCCCTAAAGACTATGATTGGTAGTCGAGTACTCTGGGCAGATTCGATAGTCCTAGGCACGGGTTGCGACGACGTGTAGAGTTCTGTCTAGAACCGGGGTTTCCATTAGCCCTTGACGGACGGCTGAAAGAATGTGCCGGTCATTCAATTAACGGTGGTGTCGAAGCAATGATAATAGTGATAGCCAAAGTCATGGATGTTTGGTTGTATCGTCATTCGGTCTCAAGAGCAATGTTTTCTGGGTGCTTATCTGATCTTGGTTTAGGCCTTGGGGGTTTGTGCTTGGAAAACATCGCCCTTGACTCGAGTGATAATTTCTTTACTTTAAGTGTTTGCTTTGCTATGATTACTTCTGCTTAGTGTGTGTCTGGGGGCTATCACTGTAGAAAGAGGTGGAGTGGGAGGGTTGGATTCCTATTCCTTTTTCCTTTATGCTCTTTTGGTATGTTGTTAGTTAATTTACCGCTCACTAAGACTGTTGTCTGACTCAAGGCTTTATGTTTAACTCTTATTGCCTTGGGTTGTTCATCCATTTTAGGATGGGCAGACTAGGTAGCAGGTGACAGGTGCTGTTCTTAGTTTCCCACGATGCTGATGGCGAAGACGAGCTGGAGGCTTGCATATTATTTCTTATTATATGTACTGGATGTTCCGCTGCTTGTATAATTCTCTGAGTGATATGTAGTGAGGCTTGATGTATTGACTATTCAGATGTTTGTATTCAACTATTATGAAGTTTAATTGATGAGATTCTATTCTGTGAAGCTTCACTATATATATTCTCTATTGTATTTTATCCATGCGCTGTGAGTAATACGATAGATTCCGCTGTTTTAACTTACCCTGGCGATCGTCCATGGCTGCCTGGCACACCTTACAGCGCACTATTACCTTGTTCAGTGCAGGGGTCATGGGCGGTCGTCACAGGTGACGTGTTCTTGATCAGGTAAATGCATCGGTATTTGATTGTAGCCAGAATACGCATCCATGAAGGATAAGAGCTCATGCCCAGCTATCGAATCTACTAGCTGATTAATTCTGGGAAGTGGGAAACTATCTTTGGGACAAGCTTTATTCAGACGGAATAGTCGATGCATGTTCTCCATTTTCCATTTGGCTTTCGGACGAGCACGGGATTCGACACCCATTCAGGATATAGCGCATCTTGAATGAACCCGTTTGCTTGAAGCTTTCCCACTTCTTCCTTAAGGGCGGTAGATCTCTCCGGATCCATACCACGCCTTTTCTGTTTGACCGGGACATGCCGCGGGTCAATATTCAGAGTGTGGCTCACGATGTCCGGCGAGATTCCACACATGTCAGAATGCGTCCAGGCGAATACGTCAAGATTCGTCCGCAGAAATTCAACCAATTCCTCTTGAGTTTACTGGCTTAGCCGAGACCCAATCTTTATCATTTTTGAATCATCGTCATCATCAATTAGGACATCAATCGTCAGTTCGGCCGGGGATTCTTGAATTTCTTTAAATTCTTCTTCGTCTTCGGTTTCTCTTGAGTCAAGGTCCCTTTGGAATTGGCTGGGGTGCCCGGGCCTAGACCCGGGCGTTAGTTGTCAATTATCAGCAAAGCAGACGTAGAGAGATCCCTCTACGCCCTTTCCTTTCTCCTTTCGCTGCGCCTCCCGCAGCTCAGCAACATAACAGGCTCTGGCAACAGCCTAATCTCCTTGAATGATTCCCACTCCATGATCAGTGGGAAACTTTAAAGTCAAACACCACATGGCGATGGCTGCCTTGAATTCGGCGAGGGTCGATCGGCCCAAGAAAGCATTATAAGGGGAGTCATGTCCAAAACAATAAACTGTAACATCCGTACTCTCCGACGTTCTCCAACTCCCAACTCTACTAGCAGTTCCACCATCCCAGTGGGTATAGTAGCACTTTCGTTGAAACCATGGATTCGGGATTGACAAGGTTTCAAGTCCGTGGCTTCCATTCTCATTTGATCATAGGCTCGCTTAAACAAAATATTCACAAAGCTTCCACTGTTAACTAAGATCCTCTTCATCCAAGCGGGACCTACTTGAGCTGAGATGACCAATGGATCGATAGTGGGGGCTTCGACTTTATCAGCGTCCCTTCTCCTGAACACGATGTCATCTGTCATCGTCTTCTGTTGCTTGGCAGGAGCCCCTTCATCAAAACTACTATAACACTCGAAGTCCGCATGCCTCATAGAGCTGGCATACGACTCCATTTCCTTCCAGCTCTGGTCTGCTGGATGAGGACCACCACTTATTGTATTAATAACCAACCTCCCGCCAGTTCGAGCGGGTTCCTCTTGCCTTTCTTGGTTTGGTGCATGATTCTGATTTGATGGGCCCGCACCACCTGACTACGGCACCTGCACATACTGATCAAACTTCCGCTCACGTATTAGTTTCTCAACGAGATCTTGTAAATGACGACACTCATTTGTATTATAGCCATAACTCTCATGGAATCTACAAAACTTCCCTGTCTGGATCTGTCTTTCAGTTGGTGGTTTCGGGGTAGGTTTCTTGTATTGCATGGTATTGTAGGTTTGCAAATACACATTTTCTAATGACGTGTTCAACGGAGTGTAATTATCGTACATGGAAGCTCTACGCCGTGGACCACGATTCTGATCGCGTTTTTTGCTTTGATTTCCATTGTCCCTCTGCTGATTCTGTTTATTTTGTACATTCAACTGAACTTTTCCAGAACTCTCTCTGGACTGTTTAACAACGATGTTACTCTAGATTCCCTCGATGTTGGGCCCTGCATCATCTTGCTTCCTAGACTGTTTCGCATCCTCCCTTCTCAAGAATTGGGCTTCCTTGGAATAGAAACGGTCCAATGACGCAGGTGGTTTTCCAGCTAACCAATTTTCGAACTTGGAATCAGCATCAATCCCCTTAGTCAATGCCATCAGGATAGAGTTATCATTGGGATTGCTTATTTCTGCACACGCATCATGGAATCGCTCCAAGTAACGTCTAAGCGTTTCTTCGGGAGCTTGAGTAACACTAGACAAAGTGTTAACATCCTTAGGCCTCGCTACGTGCATACGGAATTGTTCAACAAACTTGGTGGCCATCTAATCAAAATTAGAAATGGATCGTGGTGGTAAACGAGTAAACCATATGGTTGCAATGCCCCCTAGGGAAATGGGGAAACTATGACATTTTACTGCATCATCTGCTCTCGCAGCATTCATCAGCCATTCGTACTTCAGGATGTGTTGATTGGGATCAGAACTTCCTTCATAAACTGGCAAAGTTGGCATCCTGAATCGCCGAGGTGGTTCAGCATACAATATGTCATCGGTGAAAGGGGTATGACTCCGGGAGATTCTCCAGTCGTCATTGGAGAGACCCTGACTTTCGCGAATCATTTGGCGGGTCATCGTTGGTATATCTGGCATACGGATGCTAGGAGCATGCTGTGCTAAGGTGTGGTCGGTTTCCACAGCGCGAGTCTGGACCGGACGCGGTCGACGGTCCATGCCTCGCCTCCTTGGTTCAACATCCTTAGGGACATAAGGCTCAGGAGTATGCTCTTGTTGCTACGATGAGAATCAGCTTGGTTTCTAGCATCAACTCCTTGTTCGATAGTGGTGGTAGTAGTAATGTTTCCTGTGACATGATAAGGAGCAGCACCTCCTTGGGATGAAGGTTCTGTATGATGACTAGTGGATGGTCCAGTTCTGGGTTGTCCAAGATTCGAAGCAGGTTGGTGCCCTGTGGCCTGGGTGTAGCTTACATCCAACCGTGGGCGCGTGGATCGGTGATGACCGTCAGATGAGGCTGAACTCTCCGTGGAAGAATAAGAACCTTGGTCTCTTCTGGATCTTCTGCGCCTTTGGCGATTTAACTGGTTGGTCAACTCTGTGTTGGCGCGCAGTTGTTCATTTAGCTGTTGTCGACTCTGGGTCAATTCTTGAAGCAGCATCTGAAACTCTTGTCTGGTAACCGGGCCTGTTGGATCTGAAGGTCCGACGGCATCTTGATTGGATGGAGGCAATTACGCGGGATTTTGTCGGCCCGTCCTCCTTGATCAACAGCTGTAGAGGTAGTCCGTGTAATTACCATGGTGAAATGATGAAAGTCCTTTCCTAGATCTGATGCAAATCGGAATAGAATGGAAGGGCTTCAAAGTTCTAGATCTGGATCTTCTTCTTGGATTTATGCAATCCGATATAGATAGGAGATCCAAAGAGTAGGAGAAAAATTGGGTTTCTCTCAGTGAAAGCACCAAAGTGTTTGTACCAAAATTGGGCATAACACTCTTCGGAAGTTTTTAAAGAGATAAAGTGAAGAAATTAAATGGAAAAAGAGGATTATCTAACAAAACTCCAAATTTCAGATATGAAAATAATTAAAATGCAAAGAGACACAAAAATTTAGAGTGGTTCGGCGTATCGCCTACGTCCACTATGAAGTTGATAGCTTTATTGATCTTTCTTTGAAGATTACAAGTGAATTCAATGAATTACAGCGGATAATTATGATTTGCAGCAGTGAATTTCGTTGTTGGCAGCAGCAAGGGAGTTTAGATCTGGATCCGGCAGAGTCTGGACGTTGGAGAATTCAAAGAAGAAGAAGCCCCTTTTCTGTATGCCCTTGGGCTCTATTTATAGGTGTAGGAGGCTGATATTTCGCTCAGATCTCGGGAGCCCTCTCTGGCACGTGACCAGGTCCACGCGTCCAAGCCCATGAAGTTTCGGCCCGATCCGTGATCGATATGAACAGATTTCGTATCGATCAAGATTCCACCCAATGGAGTCGAAATTTGGCGTGGACATTCTTTAGCATGTACGTAAGCTTCTGTGAAAGTTTCATATCATTTGGACTTGTAGATTAGGAGATATGATCGACACGAATTGGGATCTTCGGTTGGCTGTTTCGTTCGACTCCCTCACTTCGACTCGCTCTTATTCGACTCGGTTCTGTTTGACTCGATGACATGGCGTTTGAATCTCTGGATCACTCCGCACCGTTTTGATCGAGTCGTTCTTGGACCTTTCCTTGTTCGTATCGATGGAAACGTCCTCTTTTCGTATCGATAGAAAGTGGGTTGCACGCATTGTTAGTAGGGTTCTGTTCGTATCGATGGAACTCAACTCCGGTCGATTGATTCGAGTACGGCAACACGATGGACTCGATCAGTGGATCCACGATGGATATGAAGTACTGGAATTTAATGGATTCGAATGGGTCTTCTCTAGTATGCATACGAACTAGACAAATGAGGGACACGAACTACTGTTGCTCGATGGATTCGAGCAATGCGCTCCAGCTGATGGATTCGAAATAAGCATTAGACGATCGAGTCGAACTGCTGTTCTCTGATGGATGCGAAGCGAGTCGAACTGTGGCTTGAAGCGGAGCGAGTCGAACAAGTGCTTTCTAATGGATGCAAAGCGGAGTGAGTCGAAGTAGGCATTCCTGATGGATTCGAACTGAGCGATTCGAACAGTGGTTGGTTTTCATCCAATTTTGTATCGATCGTAATTTGATCATACGAACTCGGATTGACTTGAGATTTGGAACGTTGACTCTCATAGCTTCGCTTGTGATGTTAAATCAATTTAAGCTTGATCCGGACTCGGTCAAAATTTGTCGATATCCATAGTGGGCCCGTGTATAACCGATCATTAGGACGGACCGTCATTGGTTACTAGTCAATTCCTTGGTGTCACGGCCTTGCCAAAAGGCGAGATAACAACCATAAACTATGAGATACATCTAAGAAATCGATCATTGAAATGTCATCTTGATCGGCTTAGATAAAGTGCAACATATTTGATGTCTTAAATGTTAAGAATAATCGAATGCGGTTTTGTAAAAGGTTTGTTATGATATTGTAGTAAGGTTTTCTTTTGAATAGTTTGACCATTTGAAAGAAAAATGAATGTATAAGAATAGATGTAATTTAAGGTAAAGTTGGAATGAAGAGAATGAATAGTCACTTCTGCTTCATAGAGAAACATAATTGTAATACTAATTGATACTTAATATTGGAATATGAAATATGATTTTTATTCCAAAATGTATTTTCATATAGAAAATTGTTTTCTATAACATTTATTTCATTGATTTCAAGATATTTGATCAAAGAACTCTCCATTGTAAACTAGTTGCAGCATATGAGATAAGTAAAAAATATTAACAATATTAAGTGAATGGTGGACCTCTAAATTTAGTACGTTATTATAGTAATGGCGGAAATAGTGGTAGCATGCCATACAGCACCTAATGATTGCATCAAATTACGAAAATTATTTCCGTAAAATGTACCGAACATTATTTGTGAAATAATGTTTATTTTTGGTATTGACTGAAAAATAGATATAACTATATTTCAATATTAGTATTATGAATATTCATTATGAAATAGAACTATATTATGGAATTTTTTTCATAGTAAAAGTGATGCAACAAAAAATACATATGTGTTTAATATTATTTACAGTTGTTTTGGAATTATAGACTAAGCCGTAATTTTGAGAAATAATTTTACTATATGATTATAAATCATATGATACAGGTTAATTATATTTCAAACAATTAATGGCTATGCACCCATTCAGTGGGAGCATCATAAGAGTTGATGAACTCTTTGAATTATTACATATTGATGTATGCAATCATAAGTCTATTAATACCAAAAGGGTTCCAAATACTTTGTTATATTCATCGATGATTTATTACCAACATGTACATATGTATTGGATACACATGTAGTAAGTTTATGATAAATCATATAATATAAAAGAAAAGTAAATAAAATAACATGCAATAGAATAAAATGATTTGATTTGATCGAATAATTGAGTATATTGGAAAGAGTTCCAAATGTACCTAAAAATGAATATAGATTCAATCTCAAAAGTCACTCGTCTATGTGATACATAATGATGCATCGATAAGGAGTACCCAGACATTATTGGGCAATTTACGATTAATTGTGAGTGAAGTTGAGTTAGTTTCTTTCTATAAGGTCATGTACTTAAGAGTAGTACACAAGGTTGATATTATTTCATCTAAACAACAGTTTACAAAATCATACAAGACAAGGGTTTGTAAGAAATACCAACATATCCTAGGCCAAGGAGTTGCCAGGTTGTGCGAGTCGAAAGATTACACGTAATAATTGTTCATGAGGGATTGTAACGGCCCGTTTTTCCGTACCCTTTGAATCGACAATAAATCACACATGCCTAACTCAAATTGCATGAAAAGACGGATCATTAAGGGTAGAAAGAAAATAAAGACAGAATAGAATCTCACACGAATGGAATAACATATATTATTTCAATAATAATCTTTACAGTAGAAAATTTTAAAATACAATATCAGAGTCTAACCTAGATTCAGCCTGGACAGTTATAAACCCATGTCCTTACAAATGCTAAAAACAACAAAACAAATGCAATAGATGTAGCGGATAATAGAATACGTCCATACGATGATGAAGATCTCCAACTCTCCTCTGGAAACTCCAACCGTCTTCAACTAAACCTAAAACTACTCGGATCTGACTCGAGTATTAAAATACCCGGACCAGGCTTGATAAATCAGCGTGAGATACTCGAAAATTTAAATGCATAGATCATGACGATGCTAGCAAAACCTTTAAAAATAAGGGTATCTCATAAGACCACGCCTATACATAAACATGAATGGGTTTTTACCTTATGATAACCAAAACACTTTTATACCAAAATAATTTGACATTATCTTTAATGACATTCTTTTGGAAACACTTTTCAAATAAACTTATTCAAATAAGGTATCAATACCCGGATTAAGTCTAAGGTAATATATCCGGACTGGGTCAACGGAATATACCAGACGAAATATATGATACCAAAAAGGGGTAGCTGAAATGTTTGCAAGTCATTATAGCTATTTTGGGAATACAATCAAAACCGTAAATCTTGTATTGGGATTTGGATTTCCAACATGATAGGGAACTAGTGGCCTTTTTCTCCGATCCACTCATAACAAACATAGTTCCGGCGGTGCCTTAATCGCCTTTCTCAAGCTAGTCACTTGGAACTATACTTGCTATACTACCACCGATAACCGATAGCTCCCTACTTTTCTCAAGCTAACCACTTTATCAAAATGGGGGCAATAAATGCCTTGAGGGACGTTTCCCCCAAAGGGCCCAACATATTGGACACCACCATACATACTCACTTATTCCGAATTTGTGTCTGTCAGACCACATAGTATCCCATATCATCTTCCGGGATGTGAGGCTAGCGACGCTACGCTCAATTTCTTCAAAGCCACACTTTACATACAAAACCACGCTTTACATACAAAACACACTTTGATCATAACAGGTTCCACTTTGAATGCCACATTGTCATTCCACGTCACATGACTGATTTCTAGAAAAGTATAACTTCCTGAGCTCGTTTGTCTCGGGAAAGGGTGTTAAGCTAAGAGAAGTTTCCTTCTCCGCCACCAACTGATATAAATTTATAGAAACCACTCAAATGTGATTTAGAATACAATGTCAGGCAAACATCCATACAAGTTCATTCTGGGACTGAACGAAACTGAAGGCACTTTCCTTGGCCATTACTAAGCGAGAAGCCCTTGCAATCCGAAAAAATCTCCACAACGAGGAGACCACTACTATAAATAACTCCATAATGGGAGCGACCCAAAGCATGTCAACAAGCAGTCCTCACGCTATGAAGATCCTCGGTCTTCAAAAATCATCATCTTCAACATGTCTTCACTTTCAAACGTATACATTGGTTCGAAGTGGTTTTCAGATAGGGATAACCCAAATCCGACCCTGGTTCCTTCGAAGCCAATTATCGATAAAAAGATGTCAAGTTCATACGTGGATATCAGTCATCAATCAATTACTTCATCTTTTATAAAATATCTTTCTTAGATATATTCTTTTAATTTATTCCATTTTCTTTTCAAGAGTATATGGAATCATTAAGCCTCGTTTATTAAATCATTTGATTTATTTAAATCTTTCTTAAATCCTGGAATAATTCCAAATCATTTTCTCTTTTACTTAGGAAAACCTTTCCAAATTATTCATTAAATCTTAATCAAAGATTTCTTATATTAAAGTTATAACTTTTAACTTAGGGAAAATATTCCCAAATCATTTATTAAATCTTAATCAAAGATTTCTTTCTTAACTTCAAATCATATTCTTGCAAATCAAAGATTTTCATAACAAAGCACTACTGCCACCTTAGATATGGTAAATTTCACCTCTAGGGACTAATGGCAAATAATCCTACATTATGAAGATCTTCATCTTCAATGATTTTTGTCTTCAATATGCTAATCATCGATAAAAAGATGTTAAGTGGTTAATTAACATTCAAAGAATTTGTTTCTTTTATTTTATTTTGGAAAAACTTAAATATGATCTTTTAGAGCATCCGGGCTTTCCTTTCGATCTATTCCACCCCTCGTCTAAAAAGAGAAAACATAGGCCAGGTAAGTTCGGGGCACTGGTTGCTCCATCCCTAACCTTAGTTAAACACCTTGTTTTATCTTCCCAGATCTCACAGGCGGGACAAATATACTAGTCGTTTCCGCATACTCCATTATTAACTTTATTTTGGAATTAATTATAAGATTTCAAATTATCTTTTAAACTCTTAATTTTCCTTTTAAAAACATTCATAATTGATTCTAGGAAATATCGTTATGTTTAAACTCATATTCAAAAGGTCATAGAATTCGCAGCATAAAAGTGCTATGTAAGCTTATTTGATTTAAAAAACTTTTAATATTTGAAAATTCATATTTTACATTCCAAATCTCTTTTAAACAATTTTAATAGATTTATCAAATTTATTTTATATTTTTAATATTTTAAAAATATCATTTATAAAGAAATCCCCTTTTGGATTTCAAACCGCAAAACCGCGATGTTTTTAGAAAATTGTTTTGGACATATTTCAAAATATGCAAGATGAAATCTTGATTTTCTTTCTTTATTTCTTTAAACATATTTAAATGTTTATAAAACATTTCTAACTCATGTTAAAACTCTTTCCAAAAGGTTTAAGCATTCCATATACAACATTTCATTTTCAAAAGGAAAGTGATTTCCTTTGTGCTTATCGACGTGTATTAACGTGACTTAGTAAAATTTTTTAACAATCATATCAAACAATCAATACTTAATGATCAAAGCATATATAAGCATCCATAGCAATCATAACCCAACATCAAACATGTATATATATAAACATAGATATTAAATAGAGTTTCTCACCATAAACCAAAGCGATAAACTTCCTACCAACATTCTAATCAACCAACACTTCACTAGCTACTTCCTACTCCATTAAACACTAGAAAACAACACCCTCTCCCTTCCAATAGCTTGGTCGAGGCTTGAGATGGAGGTTGGCCTAAAGTATAGAGAAGAAGCGGTAGAGCTTTGAACTTGAATTCCCAAGATTTTGATCCGAAAAATAGGTTATCTTGTATTTTATTTTAGGCCCTCTAAATCTCAAAATTTAGAAAATTTGTTAACCAAAAAGTTATTGAAAATTCTTTTCCCTTGAGTTTTAAAAAAAGAATCATTTTAATCCAAGTGGTTTTGAGGGAGATATGATAGAATGAAGAAGAGGTATTGTCGGATTGACAAAAATGAAGCACGAAAATGCACTTCAAAGAATTGAGTTTCAGGTATAGCAAACCTCAAAACTGGAAAAAGTGCTCAACAAGAAAGTTGTAGCCACTGGAATTTTGTATGGTTTTAAAAAATTAGCTTCTTAATTTGGGTCAGTTATGATCAAGTTAAGATCAAAACAAAATGGACTATTCTCTGTCTCAAAACCTGGGCCAGAGAATGCACTGGAAAGAAGTGGATTTTTGATAAGTGGTCAACATGAAAGTTGTAGCCACTGGAAAAATACATGATTTGAAAAAAAATTTTTGCCTTTTGATTCATTTTTGAAGAATTTAAGGCCAAGAGAAAAAGAGGTAAAATATGGAAAAAAGATGAGTTTGATTTGAAGAGAATGAACATTGATTTCTTTTGAATATTTTGTAATTATTTTAACATTATTTCTTTCTAATTTTTTTTATGGATTAGAAGCCATCAAAGAGGAGAGGAAGAAGATGAAGAAGCTTGAGAAAAGAAGAAGAAATGTGAATGAAAGTGAAGAAGGAGGTGGGTATTTATAGAAAAAGAAAGAAGTGGTAAATTTACCAAAATAACCTCTTACTAAATTACCAAACTAACCTTACTTCAATTTAAAGAAACCTCAACTTTTTCAACACTTAACATCATCCTTTAACTTCTTACTTTATGTCTTAATTCCTTAAGAACTAAGCTAAGTAAAATAATAATTATTTTGGTTTTGATGTGATATTGATTTGATGTTTACTTTTTCTTACTTTTGTTACTTACTTACTTTTACTAATGACTTCTAGAAGTTTTCTAATTATATTAAGTAAAAGTAAACATGTTTAGTTATCAAAATGTGTCATATATATGTTAAAGCATGTTAACAAAGGTGCGACAACGTTGCAACAACTTTTAATTGATAAAACTTTGATTTTCGACAAAATATTTTACGGTCACATTTTGACGTTTTAGTTAAACTATTTATTTATGTAAACCAAATTTAAAAATAAATTTGTATGATGTTATTCAAAAATATAAACACTTATAAATTAATTAAAATAATTTATTTAACCATCGAAACTTACTTTTCTAAAATCAGCATTTTGTCACTTTTGTCGATATAAGCAAATGTTACTATTTTTGTGTATACTTCTCTTTCCAAATCCTTTCTAATATTGTTTGAATCATATAACCTTACCTATTTTATATTTAAAATCACTTTAAATAGTATATTTTAAAGTGATCAAATTCTGGGTTGTTATAGGGATCTTGTATGAATCTCCAAAAAGTTTTTTGGAAAGGTCTATCATCAAATGACATATTTATGTTTTGAACATAATTTTTGTAAACTAAAATCAGTTTTATAAATAAAAAGGTTCATAAAGCTTTTGTGGATCCCTATTTTATTTGCACTAAGAAACAATTGTTGTATCAAGATATATTAGCTTCATTGTGAAGGAATTTCTTTGAGAAATTTTTGGTAGTTAAATGGAATTGGATCCGATCCATAGATAGAACTGATTATATGAGATGAAGTGAAATTAACTAACCTAAATGAACACTTAGCATTAAAATGTCTAATAAGTATTCTCATACATCGAAGAGGAACTATGAGTTTCTTATTAATGTCAAAAATATACATTACCCTCGGTTGTTCAATTAAACTATTAAGTTTGTTGACTCTATATGGTATAATGCGCAAATCTGAAAGAATTCCAAGTACACTATCAAACTATGATTTTGGTGGTCGTAACCAAAGAGATGTGATCCATTAGCCGAGATTGTGTCTTTATTGGAAAGACTAATGTGGTTGGAATTAAATGATCAATGTTGATAAGAATAATATCGCAAATTTCAATTATTGAAATTAGCATAACAGATTCAGTATTCAACATGCTAAAGTTAATTCAAATTTACTCACAAAATTATCGCTTGATAATACTTAGTGTTTGGTACTTATGTATTGAAATAGAAAATTCTAAATAATGATTTAGAGTAAGCCGTTTGCACATATTAACCAAAAATGCCTCAAAGTCAGTGGGAGCGATATTGGGTTTGTGAGTCTTTGGATATGATCTAAGAAATGATACGAAAGTATCATTTTATAAGCATCAAGATTGAACAAGTATTTTGATAGAAATATCAAATAGTTTGATTTTCAATCAAAGTGCAGAGGAAACGTGTGTTCATAAGAAAGAACATTAAAAGGTACATTGATATTTCTAAACTATAAGTAAACAACATGCTGTTGATTTAACAATATGCTTGTATTAAAATCAACTTTAGTTGTTTTAATACTCAATTTTGGATTGTAAATGATTTCTTTTATGGTGAGTATAAAAGATATAGGGATTGTCCCAAAGCGATATACAAGAGCACCCTATTAAAAAAGAACATGTAAGTTAGATTCCTTATGCATTAGCAATAGAAATTATCATACAGGTTATGTTGTGTATGATATTGTGTTTTGTTTATGTATTTGATACATGGAGAAAATATAAAATCCAAATTGATATCACTAAATGGTTTTTTGAGGTGTTCTCGCGTATTTATGAAATACTAGAGAATTGTTTATAGAAACAATGAACTCGTTATGATGGAACGTTTGGACACATACTTTTATAAGTGATATTGACTATAACATGTCAATGATAAAATTCAAGTTAAAATCTTTAATTTGAAAATGTTTCCAAATGTTGAGAATCCCATAATATTGTTATAAGATAACAATGTCATGAAATTGTTCATGATAGAACTTAAAGCTCACTAGAAGTCGAAAGACATACTTCGAATTGTTCTACATGATAAAGGCAGTTTATCAGTGTCAGAGAGAGTTAATCGACAAAGTAGATAATTAAAACATAATAGCATACCCATTCACTAAGGGACTAACCTAATTGGTTTTGAGAAAACTGATTGGAGAAGTTGGAATTAGATTCCATAATTGACCCCAAGTGCAAATGGGAGATTGATAGAGTTAAGGGTATGCCCTAGGGGAAATTATGTAATTTGTTACATATATCTAACTCGTTGACCAATCTTGTTCGAAATAAAAGGTATTTTCTTCCTATTATATACTTGATATAATACGATTATATTAATTAATTAACTTAATTAAAAGTATATTTAATAGAAAAATCCATAAATGGTATATTTTGTGATAGTAGTTACAAAGTGTTGTAACCGTGAGTAATTTATCACAATGAAACAAATATACCATTTTAAATGTTCCTAGTCAAGATGCATCGAGACTGGATATCGATGTATCCGTTGAGACTGAAGTGCGTAACGCTCTCCAAATGTTGGGCAATGTATTACTCATGACTGCTGGGGGAACCTAGGGGTTACATACTAATAGTTATTGGATAACCATGGAACGACTCACTCGATAGTTTTTTGTTGGTTAATATAACTAAGATCAAACAGAAAATATCGATGTGACTGATTTACACAGTTCTCTCGACTTGAGAATACTGTGGATCTTCAATATGAAAGCTCCGCTTTGATTATTGTCAAATCATGGCATGGCGTCCATCGAGTGACTATAGTTGGGTCGAGTGGAAGTATTGGAAGTGAAGCACTATTCAAGGGAGGATTCATCTCCTTAGTTATATGTGGTTAGTATCACAGTCAACTCAAGTCAAAGTCTCTGGCCAGAGCATTTCGGTTAATAATAATTGTTATTATTGAACCAAGGACTTTGTATTTGGACTATAAAGTTGAATGTGGATGAGGTTGGAATTTTTACCATTACAAAATTCCATAAGTCCAAAGTGATATAGTTTTGACGAAGAGAATTGGTGTAAACAAATGTCACAACCGGGTAACGCTTATTAAACTAAAATTGGATTTTACTGAAAATGAGTAAGCGATAAATTTGGCCATAATGTCACACCACCTGCTAAGTGACATGTGAACGTTAACATTAGAATAGTTCGATGTTAATCGCTGACCAAATTTACACCCAAGAGTTACACAGCCGAAATGATGAATTCCCTTAAGACCAAAGATTTAAATAGTTTATAATTGTTATAAATTAATTAAAATAATTAATATTTATGAAATATTAATTATAAAATTTGAATTTTATTTGAGAAATAAATAATGTTATATATATATTTATAACAGTTATAAATATATCGATCGATATACAATATCGACAAGCGATTAAATTAGATTTAATTGCATAATATTTTGGCTTGGGCTTAGATGGGTTAAGGCCCATCATTAGGGCTGCAAAATTTCAGTTTTGGGAAGGTATAGAGGTGGCTAAAACATAGTGAATTGGCTTGGAGATAATGGGTTGAGATCAAGTGAGAATGGGTAAAAAGGTTTTCCTCGTTTCTCTCTATATATATGTATGTATGTATGTATGTATGTATATATGTATGTATGTATGTATCTCTAAAAAAATGACTAACCCTTTTTGGCTGCCATTACCTTCTACATTGTCGGTTAAAACATAGCTCTTAATCCACTCCAAAATTCTCAAATATATTTCAAATTAAAATAATACTATTCGATAGTTAGAGGTCGATGATTCCGGACTTGCAATCTAACGAATCAAGAACAGTAAAAGGAAGGGAAGTCATTGCTTCAATGTGGATTCAAAGGCATCATTAAATTGGTAATTTTAATTCATATTACAGTAATTAAATTATATTCTATGATCCTATAATGAGCAATTTCATATCTGTTTAAATATATTACTATATGTTTAGTTAGGTGAGATTTTGTAAGTAGATGTAGTTGTCACAAATAAGTTTGGTTATGTGCATAATTTGTTTATTATACTATTTGATTTATGTATAGACAAATGTTGTTTACCGTACAAAATCAATTTTTGTCATTAATAATTGTTTTATATATATTTATTAATAAATTCATATATATATATATATATTAGTGTATATTTCTCTCTCATAATAGCATATAAGCATATATATAAGATATATATATGATTTAAAAATTTTAGTACACTTATTTATATATAATATAAATTTACAAATTCGAAAATTTATTATCATAAATATATTCATATTTTTTAATTAACATTTATTTAATTTTGAATTATTTATTATATATAAAATAATTATTACATTAAAAATTCAATTTTATATCTTTTAAAAATATTATATCATTCCAAAAACGTATAGAAAAATTCAGCAATTTTTCAATAAATTTTATTATTTTTAATAATTAATATTATTTCGGAAAAACTGTCTATGATTTATTAAAAATAATAATTTAATTGAAAAATTCTTTAAAATTTTTCGTATCCTTTCATTCATAATCCTAGAATTTTTGAAATTTTAAAATTTAAATTTTAATCATATATTATTTTATATTAAATAAGTATTGTCGAAATCAATGTATTTGTTTTTAAAAATAATAATTCAACTTTGAAAAATCTCCATTTTTTTGTAAGCTCTATTTTATGATCCTAGATTTTTGAAAATTGTAAAATTTGAATTTTCATCAATAGATTATTTTATGTTCATTATTTATGGATGAAAACATTATTTTATTCATAATATATACAAATTAAAATACTAAAATTATTATGTTTGCAAAACTTAGTTAATTTTGAATTATAAATAAATATTAATAATTGTTCTCTCTTTCTGTATATATATTTATCTATATATAAATGTTTTATGTTCATATATTATATATAATATATGTATACATACATATGTGTGTGTGCGCGCGCGCGTGTGTGTCTATATTTTGTAACACATATACATGCACATATTTGGACAACATACATGACATACAAAATAAGCTAATATGTCTATTGTGATGTAAATTCCAACATCTACATATGGGCATATTATACCTTTTACGGATTATTATGTTACACATGCACTCGACATATATGTATATGATACATTTATGTATAAACTAAATCAAATAAAATTAATTTCATATCTTAATATATTTGAATTTATATAAAATATATGATTTTATTTAAATAAAATTTAGAAATGTTCTAATTCAGTTAGACTTCATAGGCCCAATAAAGATCCAATTGGGTAAATTTTTTGAAATTCATCCATAACTTCTACTGCGGGCTGGTCTAGTTCCAGCAATATAGCACCGAGCATTGCTCACCGTCCCATTTAGATTACCTACTGCAATCAAGGAAATACCCTCTAAAAGATTGAAGCACGCTCTATTTGGGTATTCCTTCACCTATACATGAACGTATATAACTCCATGGGTCATATAGTTGGAAATACCCTCTAAAAGATTACCTACTGCTAGTAGCCCCTTGCGGTGGGCAAAATTTTATTGTGTAACATTACTGACCTTACTTCCAAGCCATTTTAATGACTATGTCATTCTCATCTGATCTAAATTATTAGGTAACTTTAATAATTCACACCCATCATAAATGCATACTTAAGGCTATATACGCATGTATATATATTCATACTTGTTTAATTATTACGCCTCCAATGTTCAACTATTAATAATATTTCTTTACTTTTTCATATATTTACTTCCTATTTCATTAATATCAACTTACTAACATTTACCGATTTCTTTAAAAGATCCAAATATCCTTTCCTACTTACTTCCCTTTCTCATTATTGAATTTTTATTTCTAACTTTTACTACTCCTCCTTGTTTAGTGGACTTTCCATTATCTATTTATTTAAATTATTACCGCCTTTATTCTTTCTATGACTTGCCTACCCTTTCATCGTTAATTATTTGACTTCTATATTGTCTTTATTATATGTATGTATGTATATTAATTCTTCACTTAAACCATTATTATTATAACATTTATAATTCTTTAATTCATCCTTAGGGAGTTTATCGTTTTAACGCACTGGAATTACAGGCCCTCAAAAGGAAAGATCAACACTGTGAATTTCTATATCTTAACCAAAAGGGAATTTGTGTTATGTTTGGAATAATAAGAAAATTTCTTTTCATAATTATTGAAATAGACAATACAAAATATGGTATATATTCTTATTTTATACATCACTTTATTTTAGGCATATTCCTTATTATTTCAAACAATACACATTTATTTATGAATTTGAACTTGTTAATCTATAGAAATTTACTTTGCAACACTCTACATTCCAATGAATTAAAATGCTACTTAAATCCCTATAATATATTATGATAACTTCTAGTTTACAATATACTTGCATAATACATTTAATCTACAAGCCTGGAACTATCACATAATTTATTAAATTCAGGGACTACTACTACCCAATATTTTCCAGATTCACATACATGCAATATTAAATTTAAGTTATCAATCATATAATATGCAGGTATGGTTTATAAATTCATTACCCGTATATAGTTAGGCCTACATCTCCAAATTTACATTTAGGCACATAGGTATAGAATTACAACGATATAAATCTAATATTATATAAAAATATATAATTTCCACTCATCTTTTAGCATTCCAAATCTCCAAATCTAATCCCTATCATCTAGTTTAACTCCCTTTTCTCATAATCGGAATACATATACTGTAAGAACACATATATCTATTAGAAATCTGGATCATGGAAGAGATTTGAATTTGATTAGATTTAGATCAGGATTTATAATTTACCTTGGTTTTGACGATTTAATTTAATCCTATTCTTCTTCTTAATTATCCTCACTACTCTCCACTTGTATATACGTATATAAATAATAACTATATTTAGAATTAGAATTTGTGGAGAAGAGAAAAAGGCAGAGCTCCATCATCGCTTCAGAAAACATGAGAAGAAAAGTGAGAGGTTAGACTCGTATTTATAGGGGTTCGAATCAATGTCGGCTGTTAGACTAAATTATTTTAAATTCGGGTTGTTTAGCCATGTCAAAATTAATAGTTGACACATACCATGGTAGACCGCTATGGTGCTGCCGGTCGATCGCTAGCTGTCGATCGGTCCCATTGAAGGGGTCGACCGATTGGTTTATTACATTAATTAATATTCCATGTTTGGTTTAATGTTGTTTATGTTGATTAATTTCCTCAGGCAACCTGATCGAGATAATTATTTTCTGCTTTGAATTAACGTTAAACTTATTTAAATGTTAAGTAACCATTAATGTTAATTAACGTTAATTAATTGTATTTTATTTCCTTAATTACATATATAATTATTTGCAACTCGAAATATTTAAATGTTAATAAGTTTTCGTTTGAACTTCAATTGGAAAACTTTATATATGAAAATTGATCAGAAAATTGCCATGAATCCAACTATGCAAGTTTTATAGCCAAATTTGATTTTTGTAAATATTTTATTTTTTGGAGTTATATTTATTAATTAATTTCTTTTTAATTAATTATTGTTAAAATTATAGGGTGTTACACGTTCGATCATGTGTCACTTAGGCTAGTAGTCTGTTACCTATATGGGCTAGAGTTGGGTTGTGACTTTTGAGTCCTCGCATTGACGAGCACACCGATGGATATGTGTCAAAATGCCGTGAACGTAACTAAAGATATGACTATTGCTTCGTGCTATCAGTCTCCCTTCTGGTATAGACGGAGTGATAAATCGGCATATAATATTGACACACCTCACTATAGTATAGATATGGGTTAGACGACCCACACCGATGTATATATGGCTTTACCTAGGACTTTATGTCTATTGTACAGTCATTCTCCATCATAATATATTCTGATATGTTCATATATAAGGAGATGAAATTATGCCTGTAATGCATGTCCATAGTATAGTGGATTCTCATATCATTTTTTACATTGATAGGTAGCTTATCCTACATATATTGATGATAATGTTTTATTTATAGAGATTGAGCAATATGTTTAAGCAAAGCTACATGCTAACCTAACTATACATGGTGGTATCTCCTTTGTAGATGTTTTCTGGACTTTAATGATGATTTCAAGAAACAGATGATTCACCTATTTGATATTGACTCTATGATTCTGATGTGATATGTTTTCTATATGAGTGATGATTTTGTGTATGGTTTTGTGGTTTCTGATATTATGAGATGATTTGGGATTATTTATGATATGTAATTATACACCAGACTTACATTATCAATTATATGTTAGTATTATGGTTGCTAACTTGAGTCATACTAGTGATGTTAGCACTTTATTTCACCTTATATGTATTGCTTTACATGTATATGTATAACCCTTAATTTAGATATAGTCTGAACCGTGTGTTATTTATGTAATACTTGGGTTAGTCTGAGACATTTCAGGTAAAGGGATATTATGACCAGCTATGTTTTGTGAGCATATAGTGTAACACCCCATGATTTTTGCGATAATTAGTTTAAATAGAAATTAATTAATGAATAATAAACGGTTAAAAATGGAATTTTTGTAAACATCAAAATTTGGCCATGAAACTTACACCATTGAATTTGTGGTGATTTCCTAATCAACTTTCATATATGAACTTTTTGATAGGAGTTCAAACGAAAAAGTTATTAACATTTGAAATTTTAGAGTCGGAAATAATTATATATGCAATTAAGGAAATAATTAATAATTAACTAAAATTGATTGAAAACTATTAAACGTAATGCTGACTTAACCGTTAAGAAATGTAATTGGGGTATTAGATAATGTTAATTTGATAAAAGTGGAAACTAATCAACTAAATCAAATGACGTCCAAAACATGCCAACTTTACACTACTTAGGTCGACCTCGATAGTGTCTAGGTCGAGCGGTAGCGGTCCACTCATGGATTTAGATGGTTGACTCAAGTTAGTGTAAAATGTGGCTTTTGGGATGGGTGTAACGGCCTGGATTTAATCCAACGGTTAACACCGGTTTAAACCCCTATAAATATAGACCTAGAGCCTCACTTCCAACTTATAATTTTCTGATAAGTGCGAAAGCTCTATCATTTTCTCTTCTCTTCCAAAACTCTAAATTTAAAGGGATAGTTCTAGTTTTCACATATACACAATTGGAGAATTATAGAAGATGATAGAAAATAGAAAATAGAAAATAGGTTCAAACCAAGTTGCTACAACCAAGGTAAACTATAAATCTAGTTTTTAATTAATTAATTAACCCAGATTACTTCTCTTAAATCCAAATTCAAATAAATCTGTATATAAATGTTATTTGTGGATCCAAATAGGGATTCAAAGTGGAAAATACATATAATAGGGATTAGATTTGGGAATGCTTAAAAGATGAGTGGGAATATTATATGTTTTTATATAATATTTGATTATATCATTGCAAATCTATTCCTATATGCCTGAGAAATCCAAATTAAATTGTAAGTAAAATCATATTAAATGAATATTGAGACATAAATTTGCCTATACATCCTAATTGATGAATTTAATACATTCTTGCTATGAACTCAAGCTTGGAAGTTGAATATGGAATATAATAATAAACTGCGTAATGATTAGAAATCGGTATTTGAACAACATATATGAATTGAATAAATCTTAATGTACCGCATAATGATTAGGATTCAGTATTTATTTGACGACTATGAATTAAATTGGAAGTAAAGTTTATTTATATTTTTGAGGTTTTAGTGATATTTTAATTCATTGAAAATTAGAATGTTGCAAGT
Source organism: Allium fistulosum (assembly GCA_030737815.1). Taxonomy (NCBI): domain Eukaryota; kingdom Viridiplantae; phylum Streptophyta; class Magnoliopsida; order Asparagales; family Amaryllidaceae; genus Allium; species Allium fistulosum. The sequence goes on from CM060907.1 coordinate 574,532,538, forward strand.
AGATTTCTATATATTATCAAGTTTAAAATAAATAAAAGCACGATGTTTGAAATGACAAGGATATAAAAAGAAAGAGATGTACAAATGGGTAATTACTATATTTTATACCTTCTATTTCAAGAAATATAAAGATAATTCCTTGTAATTACAAACACCAAACAGACACCTCCTTTTATAAAAGATATGAAAATTTGTTAACATTTATTGGGTAGAAGTTTAATTCCAACATATTAAAACATAGTAAACCCCAAAGCTTGAATATTAAGATGGGAATGACATAAAACTACTAGTAAGATGGGAAGTGATAAAAAAGAAAGTATGGGAAAATAGGGAATAAGAAATAGGGAACAATATAGGAATAGAAATGGAAAATAGACGGGTAACTAAACTGGCAAGGATATTAAGAACTTGATAAAAAAGAAGCGATAATTGAACTTGAAGAAGGAAAAGTAAAACACATAATAAAATGAAGACCTAGGGTCAACTATAAGAACCATAGAGGCAAAGAAAGTAAAAATATGTAAGAATAAATGAATATATTTATATATGTATGTATATTAGAGATATGTATATAAGTAGCCTTGAATACGCATTTATGAATGGTGTGAATTATTAGAATTTAATGTATAAACTATATGAAGAAAATGATAAAATGTCATTAGAGTAGGTTGGAATGCGAGATCAGTAGGGTTACACAACATAAGCATGCCTACCGTAAGGGGCTACCAGTGGTTGTGTAACGTCGTACCAATGTGAGACATGTCTAACTGTAGGACCCATGTAGAGTATACGCTTGTGTATAGATGAAGGGGTACCCTTAGGTTATACTAGTCTGCTTCAAATTTATTTAGAGAGGGGTATTGCCTTGATTGCACTAGGCAATCTAAATGGATGGTGAGCAGAATCGATCACTATGCAGCAAGGTTTTAGTACCAGATTGAGAGGTAGGGTTGCATAGGACGAGAACGTCATCAATCCCAAGCGGTCAATGGAAAGGACAGGGTTACACCTAGCTGGTCTTCATCTATGGCCTACTAGGGTGGACCACGTTGAGTCATGCACTAGTTGTTTGCTATTTTGTTTGATAGGGCAAGACTAGTTAACCCATCATGAGATTCCTTTAAAATATGGATGGGGTGGTTAGTGGAGTCGAGTCCATATTAGGACGCATACAAAGTAGAAAATCCCCAAAGCGAATATGAAAAAATGTATGAAAATCCATCGAAAAGAGTATGGTAAAATGTTTGAAAATCTGTCAGTAAGCACGATAAGACTTCCTTGAGTTATATGGTAACGAGATCGTGACACGACGACGACGATGGATCCTGATGGGGTGCGGGGTGCTAAACGAGAGATACTAGCGGAGATAGTATCTAGATCCATTAAGGACCGTAGGATATATATAGATATAGATATAGATATATACATATAGTTATGAATCTATGGAAGGTAGATGGAAATGGTTCGTATGCGAATAGGGAGTCGAGATGACTAATGTAATGTAAACAAACATAACATTAAATAGTGAACAATCGGCATAAAATAGTGTTATGTATAAGATGTATAATTTACCAGACACCAGAACATTGTTCTAACCCTCTCCTCATTATAGCCCATAGGATTTTAGAAGGGTGTATATTGGTATTTGGCGGGAGCAGTTGTTTGGCAGGTTCCTTATTCCATACTCGACCGACAGAGACACTTGACATCTGAGGTGTCAAATCTTGGTCTGTAATTATGCAATTTATTATATTTCCTCATTCCACTATGAGTTATTGCCGTTAGTGCTTTGATATAATTTCTCTTTTGCAGGATACCAAACCAACATCCCATATTTTGGTGGACATGGGTTTTCGGTTTAGCGAAAAGTCTAAGCCCACTGGGGTGCGGGTTGTTACATTTGGTATTATAGCATAGGTTATTCAGTCTTGAAAATTAGAAAACGTTGAGTGAACGTATTTGTATTTTGTCTATAAAAATAAATATAGTATTTGCCAAAACCCTAAGAATTCTGACTACAAAATAACTGCAATTATATATGGAAAATAAGAAGTAGCCAATTATGAGTCGGAATAGTGGATAAGTGTTGAGATATGCACCTATCCCGATTACCTCATGAGAAATAGGGTGTGTGGAAATGCATTGATTTTAGAAGAGCATAGGTGCAGCATATGGAAAGTCCTTGAAGCTGGATGGTACGTGACTCCCTTTTGGGCCCTGAAAGCCCAATGGTTGTTGATCCCCGTGTAGATGTCGATTGATGATGTACATCAGATCTTGATAAAGGAAAAAGAAGGAACCATATGTTGTGGATATCCAAAAATAGTTGAGTTTCCATAGGAAGGAGTAAAATAGTCACCCAAAGATAATAGTTGGATTTTTGGATATAAGAAAGAAGGCAGGTCAGTGAATTTGGAAAGAAGTGTTCTCAAGGAAAAGAACAAATAAATATCCACTTAAGTCCGGTCCAATAAAAAGAAAGTTTTTGGAAAACAAAAAATATATACATAGGAAAATGTTTATTTATTTTTGAAAATAGAGAAAAAACATATGAATTTTGAATGGAGAATTTTAAAATAAGAAAACCGGTTTTACGAAAAAAATATCTAGGGTTTGGGTCAAAATAAAACGTTTCAAAATTTAAAATTTAGAAGAATTTTGTTTAAAAACATATGGAGCAAAATTTGAAATTTTGTAAATGGATTTTGAAAGAAAAGTAAAAATTGTCTTAGGACGGACAATAAGAGTGGTATTAATTTAAATGGGGTAAATTTCACCATATAGGTAGACCGGGATTTTTCTAGAGCAGGGAGAGTCAAGATGAAGAAACCAAAGGCTAAACGTAGTAACAGTGGAAAATTTAACCGAAATCAGTTTGGTCTGAAATGAGCTTAGGTTGGGTTTTGGATATTTTCAAAGGAGCAGCCAACCCTGGGATTGCACAGATCGACTGGTGACGGTCAACCGCCCAAACCTAGTGTCGATCGTTCCTTCGAAAAATATATACATAAACAAAGCACCGCTTTGTTTTGACCCAGAACCCCCATTTTCATTTGGCCGAACCCAATTCCCCCTAATTTCCAACTGCCTCTCCTCCATTTCAGCCCCTAAGCACCAACGACTACCTCTAAACACCTTCAGCCTTCGAGCGCCACCTCTATATTTTATCCCCACTTTCAATCAAGCCAAGATTTGGTCGATTTCACCATTCCTCCCCACTGAGTAAATCATGCCACCAAGTACCCTCAACTAACACCACATGAGCTGGCATAGTGTTAGAATAGCTGGAACATCGTCAAGGCCAATGTGGCAACAACCAATTTCAAGATTCTACAAGGGCGAGCAGTCAACTTTGAAGAACTCGCCATGTTTGGTTTTGTGCCACTATTTGTCGCTGCTAGGCTATTTCAATTTCTGAGGCACGAACCTTTTGAGCGGGTAAGCTACATGAGATTGGTGCATCTCTTCGATGCCAACCTGATTCATGATTTTGCTCCGTACGAGGTCACTTCTACATTGAAGTGAAGAGAACGCCGATTTATTTTTTGGATTCTCAATGGGAAAGGATTTGGATAGTGTAGAGATTACTGACCGTACCTTTTTGGAGCGAATTTTCATCCTTGAGGGACACATTTGGTGTTTTGATCATTTACTTCCCTAGCGCGTTCTCCAATATAACCTCATCCTTAAGACGGGGAGTTATGATCAGATCTTCCCCGCGATTTAGAAGGCCACCTATGCCATTATTAGACACATTAAGGTGAACTGGGCCCGAGTGATTATGACCCATTTGGCTGGAGTTGGAGGGACAGGGACAGGGAGGAGCTCTTTCCCTTATTGTTATCTTTTGACTACTTTTTTAAGGCAGTTCCAGGTGAGTCTTCGAGGCAAGCACTCACATGTATATATGCACTCGGATTTGGACAGAGCCTCTCTTAAGAGGACGAGGGACATTGATGAGCGGTCGGAGAAAAGTGAGGAAAGCGAGGAAGAGGTGAAGGGGCAGCATGAGCCCGGACCAACACAGATGGATTGGGACCCTTGGACCAACCAGCAGGCTAGATGGTATTATCAGCCACTCGGTGGGTATAACAAGCAGTTTGGAGATTACTATAAGCAGACCCAGATCTATGAGGAGATCTTGGAGTCTTAGAGGAGAGTGGAGGCTGGAGTGGACTATGGAGCAGAGGCAGAAGAGGATTGATGATAGGCAATTTGAGATGTAGTTGGAGTAGTAGTGTCAGAGGCATCAACTAGGGTGCATAGATTCTATTATTCGGGCACTCCTGTGCAGTGGAGCTCTATGTAACATCCTTATTCAGAGGCTTGAAAAAAACACTACTAATGCTGAAGTCATCAATAATATTATTCTTCGGTGATAAAATGAGATCAGTTAATAGTATCATTAACATCAGAAGCATAGAAATATGAAAATTTTCAAAACATATTTCATTAAAAAACTTTCGTATTTGGTACATAATCTCATTCGCAATCCCACATTCAAAGAAAATATAATTATTACAGAATACTCCAAGAGAGATGTATGAAGATACAACCTTGGTTAATCAAAGTCCAATACTTGGCAATTATACAATTTGCCATTACATCCATTTAAGCAAAATGAAAACAACATAACAGATAAATAAAGCTATCTTGCCTCCTACACATCCCTGGAAGCTTATTCGTGAAACTAGAAAACCTATAAATCCTTACCCCCGGCCAAATCAAATGAGCACTCGAGAGATTAAGAGGAAAAACAAAACCTTTAGCTCAGACAAAAAGTATGGTATGAATAATAATATACCATCTCAATCCAAAATAAATATCTAGTGAGACCATGCCATTAAGCGGAATGGGTTTTCCCCTTACTAGTATCTTATCAAAATATGTCAACAATATCATGCATCTACATCCACAATGGTTAGAACAAAACATAACATGATCATATGCATACATGCAACATGGGTAAGTCTGACTAATCTATCAACTTAGGGTTATGGATTTCTACGGTTTAAACAATATCATAAAATGGACTATCTTTCTCAAATTGTGGAATATCTGTCCCAAAGTCAAATGGACTATCTGTCTCAATTCATGTGGACTATTTGTCTCTAATCAAAGTTTTATTGGGATCACTATGAGCCTATTAGTTTTTGCTAATAACATATCTCCAACCATAGTTTTTATGGTATCACTACGAACCTATTCGATTCCTTCAATAACTTATCTCTAACCATAGATTTCATGGGATCGGTATGAACCTATTAGATATCCTCTAATAACATAACTCCAATCATAGTTTTCATGGGATCAGTATGAACCTATTGGACTTCTCCAATAACATAAATCTAATCATAGTTTCATGGAATCACTATGAACCTATTAGATTCCTCCAATAACATCTCTCTAATTATAGCCTTTTGTTCAGTTTTGGGTATCCTAACACATTAGATCTATCTGATCTCTTGGATGCAATTCTACTCAATAAGGAGTTAAATTTGACAATATTCATTACTGGAATACCTAGTTGGTATTTCTGTCCCCCAAATCTCTAGATGCAATGTTGGGTTTCAATGATGTGAGCATGATAATGATAAGTATGCAAATGTGACCGATCAAATAATAACAGGAACATATAACATCAATCATTAATATATGTTCAATCAACAGTCATTGGAATCATAATATTACTTAAACTTAATCAATTATGCCCTTTGGTAATTTCATATAAAAACTTAGGATAAACAATAATTTATTTTCTCGAAAACATTTATAATTATAAATAATTAATCCCCTTAATTCATACTTTAAAATAAGGAAGATATAGCCCAATTTTAACCAAAATCTCATGCCAATATAAAATATCCGTTTATACTTTCGGTATCAAAATGACGATGTCGCACCTCTAAATCATAGGGCATGTCTTGCCATTAATTAGAACATGTATACATTTATAAACCCATGACATCAATGTCGCTTCCCAAGGATGTCGAACCTCAAAAATAAGTTGTGAAATCAAATAACTTTGATTTATGGAACATAAGGCCATGAGACCGAAATCATGATTTTCATGATATTAAAATATATAGGTTATCGAACCTAAGAAACATATATTTTTGGTTTGAATAGTATATAGAAAATATGGATTTCGAAATCGATAACCTTCGACATCATTGCCGCTTTATAATGGTTGCCGAAAACTATAACTTACGGCATCATCGCCACAAGGCTTTGACGTCATCTTCTTTAAAACTGCGGCTACTATGCCACTAACATAAGGGATGTCGAAAACAAAGACTTGCGGCATCATTTTCAAAAGACACTTGATATCAAAAATGAAAACTAGCGACATAACCAACACAATATCCTTAATGTCGATAATAAGAGGGGACAAGGGATGTTGAGTTTAAAGCTGATAATGGATGTTGACTATTTGATGTCGAACCCCAAAACACTTAAAACCTGATTGCTAATCTTTTAAGTAAAAAGGATGTCACATTTCAATCCTGAAGAGTTACAAAATCATTAATGTCGAAATGGTGGGATGTCGAAGTCATTTATATTCTGGGTTTCCTACTTCAACCTGAATAGATTCATTCCATACCAACATAAGTTGATATCGTATACATCTCCTCTGGTTGATGTTGAAATGCATGATTACGACATGGATATTGGCTATTATCCGGGCTTCGGCATTCTTGTCATATGACATGGCAATTTCGTGAATAAAAGCAAAACTGTTTTATTTCCAAATAAAGTTATTTCTTTTCACCAACTCTTATCCTTTGTCAATCTCCTATTTGATAAAAATATACTTTATCATTTTCTTTATAATAAATCCGTTGTAAAACTAGTTTTCTTTCCCCAAAATAATTTTCAAACCCAAAAAAATATTAATATTATTTAATAGCTTTTCTAGCTAAATAAATTCGTAGAAAATCATAATCACTTGGGGAAAAATCCCCAAAAATCACTAGAAATCAGAATTAACATACCCTTTCATATATAAAAATTTCGAGATCAAAATAATTATTTAATTAATTTTAATAATTAAAACCCGAAATAAATACCATTTCCTCCTTAGGAAATTCATAAATGATTCATATGATCTTGGAAAATTATGAAATTATTCTAAAATAATGTTTTATATAACATATCAGGAAAATAAATCAATTGGGGATAAAAAACTTAGGTTTTTCCTTTAAACCTATCGTAATAATTTCATAGAAATTCCAATAAATCATTATTTAACCAAACAACGATATAATCAATCATGGCATGACATAATATCATCAACGAATTTGGGTTCAATCTAAAACCGACATCAAACATACAAAAGTGAGATGGTTTACTATTATTCACCTTAGATTGGATATTGAGATGGAGATTTGATGGAGATTGATTTTCCTTAGATTTTCCCTTTGAATTCTTTAGTTTCCCTCTTCTAATCTTCCTTAGCAATGGCTGATCTTGACTCTTTATATTTTGATTATTTTAGTGTTGTAAAATGAGAATGAATGAGAGAGGGAGGGCTTAAAGGAGGAAATAAGGCTCTATTCCAAATTTGCCCTTCTCATTTATTCCTTTCTATGTTAAGTTTTAAAAAAAATCATATTAATTGATTAGTTAAGGCCTGACTCAATTAATTATGAAATCTCATTCTCCTTATCCCACTACGTTATTCTATATAATTTATTCAATTAAATCTCCTGAATAATGTTAAACTAAATTAGGGGTGTTACAGGCTTCCCTCCTTAAAGAATTTCATCCTTGAAATTACGATAAGGATAATAGCAAGTATATCAATCGTGCATACATTTGCAACAAACACATACAACAATATAAGCCTATCTGACTACCAAAATGTCTATACAAAAAATGTAGAACATACCATCATAGAAACTTAGGATAAGTATCTCTAATCATGTCCTATGTCTCTTAAGTACAGTCTTTCTCATTGTTACTCCACTGGACTTTCACTATTCTGACTGTCTTGTTCCTTAATCTCTTCTTATCTCTTGCTACAGCATAAACTGGTTGTCTAACAAAAGTCAGATCCGGTTCTACCACTACATCTTCCAATGCACTTGAAGCGATAGTAGTTTCTGGATCATGCACATACTTCCTTAGATGAGAAACATGAAAAACATTATGGACTTCTGCCAAACTACTCGGTAACTCTACACAGTACGTGAGTTTCTCGATCCTCCCTATAACAGGGAACGGTCCAATATATCTAGGTGCCAGTTTCTCTGACTTTCCAAATCGTACCACAGCCTTCATTGGTGACACTTTGATGAAAACACGATCTCCAGCTAAGAACTCTTGATCCTTACGCCTTTTGTCTACGTAACTTTTTTGCCTAGACCGAGTTTTCCTCATCCTAGCTCGGATTAACTCAATCTTCTCGGTGGCTTCTCTCACCATATTTGGGCCTAGAACCAATCTGTCATCGGTCTCCAACCAACACGCTGGTGATTACACGGCCTTCCATACAAAGCTTCGAAAGGCACCATTCTTATGCTAGTCTGTTGAATATTATTATAAGAAAACTCGACTAAGTGCAAATGGTCTTCCCACGGCCCTACAAAATCAAGTACACAAGCTCTCAACAAATCTTAAAGTACCTTATTGACACTTTTTATCTTCCCATATGTTTGTGGGTGATAAGCGGTACTCACCTTAAGCTTGGTACATAATACCTCTTGCAGACTATCCAAAATCAAGTAAACAATGTATCTCTATCACCGACTATCCAACTAGGAATCCTATGTAGTCTAACAATATTCTTTATAAACAACTTAGCCAAAATAGGTGCCATCCTTGTCGACTTAATAGGAATAAAGTGTGCGCTCTTGGTCGGTCTATCTACCATGACCCAGATACTTTCATTTCCCTTATTCGACCTTTGCAAACCATCAACAAAATCCATGGATATAGAATTCTATATCCCATATCCACACTGGTATATCAAAAGACTGAAGCAATATGCTTGGCTTTTGATGTTCGGCTTTCACTTATTGGTAATTCAAACATTGCTTTACCCATAAGGCTACATCTTTTTCCATACCTTCTTAGAAGAAACTTTTTTTCATATCTTGATATATCTTAGTTCCTCTAGGATGAATAGTAAACTTTGATCGATGACACTCTGCACGAACGTCTCTCCTTAGGTCACCAACATCTGGAACACAGGATCGTCCCTTCTTTCTTAACCACCCATTCTGGTTAAGAATAAAACCTTTCAAATCATCAATCTTAGTTCCACCTTCCAATCTTCTAATCCGTTCATCCAGTAATGGATAATCTTTCTGCTTAGAAGCAATCCTTTCGATCAATACTGGTTGAACTTCTATACATGTCAACATGGTAGTACTCTGACTAGAACTAGCAGTCGATCTTAACTGCACATTACAAATAGTCAATGCCAAAATCATTTCATTCTACCAACATAGCTAACACCACATTCTGATGTTTCCTGCTAAGTGCATCAACAACTTTATTTCCTTTTCCTGTCATATACTCAATACCAAAATCATAGGCCGCTAAAAACTCTAGCCATCTCTGCTGTCTCATATTCAACTTTTTTTGAGAGAATAAATATCTCAAAGACTTATGATCCGTAAACAACTCGAATCGTTCTCCCAAAAGATAGTGTCTCCACACTTTGAAAGCAAAGATTACTTCTGCCAACACCAAATCATGAGTTGTTATCCAACTTCATGTGGACTTAGCTGTCGAGAAGCATAGGCAACCACTTTACCTCTTTACATCAACGCAGCTCCTAATCATGTTCCACATGCATCAGTATGCACCATCAAATCCTAATTTCCATTTGGAACAGCCAACGCGGGCACATTGGTCAATAAATGTTTTAGCTTCTGGAATGCTTCTTCACATTTACTAGACCAAATAAACTTAATGTCCTTCCTGGTTAGTTTAGTCAGGGGTGGTTCTATCTGAGAGAAATCCTTAATGAATCTCCAGTAATAGCTAGTTAATCCAAGAAAACTCCTTATCTCGGTCACAGTCTCGGGTCTCTTCCAATTATTTACAACTTCAATCTTAGGTGGATCCATAGACAACCCTTCTTCTAAAACTACATGACCAAGGAACTTCACTTCTCTCTTCCAGAAATGACATTTTGATAACTTCGCTTTTAGTTGATGCTGCCTCAACATCTCAAGAACTATTCTAAGATGAGTCTTGTGATCTCGCTCATTCTTAGAATATATCGGAATGTCATCTATAAACACCAACATGTACATATCCAAGTTTTCTCAGAAAATTCGGTTCATAAACTCTACGAAGAAAGATGGCGCATCAGTCAATTCAAACACTACAAGAAAACATGCTTTTAGTTGCATTTATTGGCAGCGTTTCATAGCCAAGTGCAATTGTATCTCGTTTTTCAATATATACTATTTAGTCTCAACGCTAACCAAATTTTTACAGACCGCCCGCCTATTTTTTTATTTACGCTCTTATTACACGAAAGTATTGTTCTTCTCCGCTTCTAAAACATATTTCCCCTATCTTCCAAACCCCAAATCGTTTCCTTCTCCATCTTGTTTCCCTATTGCTTCACTCTAGTTGTCGTTCTGCTTCAAAGCGCAGTGCCTATCTTCCTAAGTTGCAGATCTGGTCTAATCTTATGTATCTCGCCTTTCAACCTTCAAAGAACAACATCTTCAGATCCAGATCGTCCGCAGAGTACAATTGCCTCGTTACCCTTCTTTTTGCTCGAAGACTTGGAATTCTTATCTTGCTTTGCTGCATTGACGTAGCCTTGGTAAAGGCGGCCTTTAAGTCTCTGTTTAGGTATGTTGTTGTTTCCTTGTGTAATATTGTGTGGAGCTTCTTGTTTCTATTGCATTGTTGTTTGGCTGTTGGTTTAGTGTGTTGTTTAGCTTTGCCATCTTTTTTGAATGTGGCTGTGTAACAAAATCGTATTTTTACATGTGGCTGTGTGACAAAATTGTGATTAATACTCATCAACCTTGAGAGTTTAATATGAATCAGAAGTTTAAATTGAATAATTAAACTATGGTAGGAAAGTAGTTTCTGATTCTAAATAATATGTTTTATAAAAGAATTGGGCCATTGTAAGTCATCTGGTATCTATGTTATGATAGGTAACATTATTACCAATTTCTTATAGTCAAAAGCAAGCAAACCAGCTGCCAAAAAATTAATGTATGCTGCATTGAAGAACCTGAAGTATAGAACCGATGTAAAATTGTGCTTATTTGATTGAGGTTATTTTGCTATTTATTACAGTTATGAAGTTTGTGTGTAATAGAATAAAAATTTGAAGATTATATTGTATGCCATGTTTGTCCGAAACCTATATTGCTATAAGTTTTAATGTTATATATAGCTGGATCTTCAGAAGTAGAAGAAAAAGAAAAGAAAAGTTGAGTTACTTTATAGTTCGTACGTGAAAATAAAATTGGGAACCTACGACTAAATAGAGAGAGAGCCGTTTCAATTTCCAACTTATCAAAATGTCTGCACATTTATGTCATTTGTTAGGTGACACAGCTGCAAGATATGTGATTAAAGTTCTATATACACAAAGTGATTACTGCAAATAAACCAAAAATGAAAATAGTGCACTGATAAAATGAAATCATATCTTAATTATGAATAAGTGATTAGTACATGTAGCTTGGTTTTACGATGGATTTCAACAACACAAATGTTATAAACTTCTACCTGATGCGTATGCTATATTAATTTATGTTAAGTGGATCGTGCACTATTATTCCTAATCTATTTCTTCTTTTGAACTTTGCATTAGGTCTAGAAAGCATATGGCAGGTCTAGAAAGAAGATGGTAGGCCCAGAAAGCACATGTTGCTATTGTGCATGTTGATCATATCCTTAGGCGTGCAAAGCCTATTCAAACAAAGTCACATGATCAATTGAATTTTATATTAGATGCTCAACATATTCCCCATGTTCACTCCAGTTCCAACACGGTTCCAGTTTGTCACCCGTTGCTTGCCCCTGCACTTGCATCAGATGATGTAACTGTATTGCATTGTAGACATTTGTTTTTTCTCGACCGTGCCTTATAGTGAATCAAATCAGGTATTAATTTAAATTTAAAATTATGTAGTACTATACAATGCGCAATGCCATGTACTTGGTAATGACAGAGTTCACACAGGTATCCCAGGTTTTATGAAAGTCTAATCTTATAAGGGATATGCATTTCATATTTTTTTCTTGCTTTGATGTTCATTGTTTGAAAGTCTCTGTCTCTTTCTTTTAGATTTTTATGCTGAAATAGCTTCTAAAGAGAAGGGTATCTTAATCGAAAGATAGAGGAGATGTGGATTTTAATTACCGCTTCATCTTATTATTTTCTTACACTGAATTGATATTGTTCCTTTTTGGTAGAAAAATAAAGGTTGGCATATAACAGACAAATTGGTTTGGATGCAATAAAGTAGGCACACAAACAAAAACAAGTCAATGTTTTTTTCCTTCTTCAGCTTTGAAAGATTTTAATCAATTCTGAAGTGATTTAAGTATTGCATCCAGGTTTCTTATGTTGTATTCACCTTTGATTTATGTTATAGCTTTCAGAAGAGCTGGATTGGTCAATCATCAAAATGAACGAGGATAAACTTGCCTTTCTATTTGGAATTGATGATCGTTGGGGTCTACTACACTCTTCCAAGAGGTTACATGTTATCTACATTTGTTCATGGTGGATGATGGTAATTATTGAGAAATTTGCAAAGATTTTTTAGAAGGTTAGATGTTTTACTCTGTGCATGAAAAATAGACAAACCAAACATCCCCATGTACATCGCTTGCTTATATAGTACAAATGTTGTATAAAAATGAATTTGGAAAGCAGAAGCAACTATAATATTTGTACACTCACTGAGAAATATAGTTATACAAACACTTGCTTCTCTTTTCAAAACCTTTCGATACACATAAAATGTTGTATAAAAGAGCGAATTGGAGGATCCTTTTTTTAAAGCTTGTACAAATCAGGACAAACATAATTAGAGTATCATAATACCTATGGAAAGCTGCCTACTGACATCATGATATATTTTTAGATCCTTTTTTTAAAGTGATATACTTTGGCTAAAAGATGGTCAGTTTAATCTAAATAAAGACAGTTGCTATCTATGATTTTTTAGGAATCTTTCTTTTACATTAAGATACGTTATTTTTTGTTAAACTAGTGTGAATTTTCATTTGACTAAGAGATTAGTGTTTGTTAGAAATGAAGAAATGAAATTATACAAGACATTGTTTACTAGTCAATTTCACTTTCTTTTTCATTTATCTAGTCAATTTCTTTACTGCAGAAATTTACCAAATGGTGCTTTCTAGATAAAATTTACTGAAGAAATGAAATGATAAAAGATTTAGTTTAGTAGTTATCTGATCATCCAATGCATTTTTTTAAGAAAATTTGGCTTCACAAGATATTCACCCCTACTATTTGCACATTTACTCGAGTGTATGTTGTTTATGACACCAAAACCACTCTTTCTGTTACCAAATAAAAACAAAGCAAAGAGATACAACTTTAATACTTTATTTATTGACGATATAGATATCAATGAAAGTACCTACAGTTGCATTGTCGATTGAAGAGGAAGGTCATATTCATGCATTTTGCTGTACGGAGGAAGGGTCGGTCTGGGTGGCTTGCTATGTAGTGGATTTTGATCAAAAGTCAGATTCCAATTTAGTTTGGAAATTCAGGTATTTTCCTTTGAAACATGTAAAACTTTCTTGTTTGCAACTAGATATATAGAATTCAAGTGGACTTGTTATTCGACCTAGTAAATACATTATGATTGAGAATACCTAACCATAGCTAATGCCAAATAAAATAAAATGCAGAAACACTTCCTGATGTCGTGCATCAAGGTGTCCATATTTTGTTTTGAAGACATGCTATAATAAACAAATGATAAGCTTTGCTCCCCTTATTTTTTTGGTAGAAACAGGTTAATATTTCACATGCTTATAAGCTAAACTGTCAAATTAGAAGGTTAAAGTTATCTGTTTGTTTTTCCTTTCTATTTTTTCTTTTCCTTTTTTGTCATGTACAAATATTACATAATATTTGGCCTATAGTAATTCATTTTACATTTTAGAGATGGTCCTTTTTATAGAGGTTCTGTTAAAGCTTGATATGAATGAGGGGATGAAAGTGTAATACATGATTATCAATTTATTTGTTGATTATGAATCACCTTATTATTGTCCACTTATAAAACACAAATAATTAGGTTACAAGATAAGATTATATACCATTTTATGGGAAAGGCTTAAATATCCTTAATAAATTTAGTAAAAATGAATATATTAGGATAAATATCATTATATTTATTGAATGATTTATCACTTAAAAATGCAACCTTTGCTTTATAAATGAAAGAGCATTCCAGTAATTAGACCAATTGCAGCGAATAAACAACAATTTGAAGAAATCACAAGCAACTCATTTCCATTAATAGAAAATAATCTTTTGAATGCTCTACCTTTTCCACCTATCTTATCTTGATAGACTGTGCAAACAAAGTGGCAGAAGATAGTTAGCATACCAGTTCAAGAAATATCTAAATGTTTGGTGTGCTTGATAGCTTGTATGTCTGGTGTCCATTAATAGAGAATAATCTTTGAATACTCTTCCTTTTCCATTAATAGAGAAATGATAATCTTTGATAGCTTGTATGTCTGGTGTGCTGCTACTGCCGACCGAGGAGTTTTTAAGCCTAAGAAATATCTTAATGTAAAAGTATGTGGAAAGCTAAATGATACAAAGAGTTTTAAATCAGGATGCTCGGTTGATAATCATACCAGTTCAATAAAATTGTCTGAATAACTTCAAAAAAAAAGATCAAACTCTTGCTTTACAAACATAGTAATGATTATGTTTGGATGGTTTCCTCTTTCTTTTAATAATTGCTGCTACAACGAATATGAACTTGCTTTTGAACAACAACGAGCGAGGATGGCATGTTTTATTGTAATTTATGCAAAGTAGAGGTTAGCTTTACTTTTTAATGCTACTAAGCTTCTCATGTCAAGGGATCACACTATTATAGGCTTACTGGACATTGTAGCAACAACAAGATGTATCTATATTCTATCAGTCATAATTGTTCCAACTATATGATAGATTATTATGCGATAATTGTAAAATTGTCTCAACTTTTCATAGTCAAACAATCAAATTAGTAATTTTTCTTTAAAAGGGTAAAGTTAAAATGATGATAAACAAGGCGTAACTTTTGTTTATTATCATTATTTGATATATTCCAAAACTAGGAATAAAATTGGATAATGTGTTCCTTTTTCAAAGAGTAATTTATTCACATGCCAGTTTGTTGAACGTTGCCTTTCGGCTTTTGCTACTATTGTACAAATATGGGAAGGATGTCTTTAAGATATTGACTTGCAGGAAGCTTCTGACCATTTTTTAGCTGTGCTTCCTCTTCTAGAATATTTTCGAGTTTACTGCAACATGCTTGGCTAATGCAATGTGAACTGATGGTACATTTTTGTTCTGAAAATTGTATAATGTATTCAAAGCTCATGCATGTTAATTTTTATAACTGTTTAGGAATAATATATTTCTTTTTTTAGCGGTTGAAATCGGGAAGCAAATACTTCCAGTTTGCTCCCAGCTTCTTCATGTTTAGATGACCTTTCTCGGTTGCTTGGATTTGTCATGTGATCAGTTAGATTTGTAGATGACGTTGTAGAATTGAAATTGAGCGAACTGTTGGTTGTTTGGGCTCACATGATTGCAGATTGGCATGATTGGGAAGCAACAGAGGATCTGGCGATTTTTGATTCTATCCATGAAGCTGTCAATCTGCATAAAGATCATAATTACACAAATTTCTTCATGGAAAAATCACTATCTCAGAATTCCATCATTGAAGGCATTTCAGCTTTTGTTAGTTCAGGTATTCATGTTTATCCTTTTGCTACTAGGAGGGCATGTTCTTGTGTGCATGAATTATTACATGTATCAAAATTTTCAGCTGATACGCTAGCTATTAAGCAGTCAATTGTTGTGTCATTTACAATTTCTGCATTTTCTCGCTTGAAAGGTATTCAAATGGAGCACAGCAAGTCTAGTGGGATACATAAACATTTGCTATTGGCTATCTCATCTTGTTATATTTCTTGTCCTGAGGTTATTGAGCAAGTTTTGGATAAGGAAGAAGATAAAGGTTTCGTGACTTGGGCTTGTGGTTTGGCTGAATTTTCAGTTTTCGATTCTGAACCTTGTCTCTCATTGAAGTCTGAAATCAAATTAGCTGGTAAGTTTGTCTTATGCCTTAAATAAAATAAAGCATAACAAGTATAGGACTAAATTAAGAAATAAGCTTCTCAATAAAAAATATTCTGGAAAAAACGTCTAAATTCATTTACTGAATTTATTATTGGTTAAATTGTTAATTGCATTGATCTATATATATATATATATATATATATATATATATATATATATATTGTTGATTGTTAAACTCGTTTGCAGGTAATTAGCTATTTCGAAGCGAAGACTGTCGACAACAAAGAACTATTGGTAATCAAGCAACGAACATGAATTTAATTGTTATATATGTTGTCGTATTTTGTTAGTACCATTTGTGGAAACTTGTCTGTGAATGCTTGTAGTATGTGACTTATTTTGTTGAAAAACTACTATCGAATTGATTATGGATATTATATTTAATTGTGAGATTAGCATGTTTTTGCAATTATTTGAACATGATGATCATATGATTGATTGTTTGTATATGCTAATTATGTGATTTAATTGTTTGTTTAAATATATGAATATTAACTAATATAAAAATTATATAGTTGCATTTTAAAAACGCTACTGAAAATCAAAAAAGCATATAAACAAAAAATGCAACCAAAAAATGAAGACTTATGGTAGTGTTTTTTAACCCTACAGAAAAAACCTATAGCTACATTTAAAAGTGACTTTTGGTAGCGTTTTTTAAATCCTACAGAAAATACCTATAGTTGCATTTAAAAGTGACTTTTGGTAGCGTTTACTACAACGCAACAAAAAGTTTTAGACTTTTAGTTGCATGTCGTATAGCAGCGTTCTCTAAAACGCTACCATAAGTTATGGTAGCGTTTTTTCAACGCTACCAAAAGTCTTTTCTGGTGTAGTGAAATGGCATGACTAACCACTCATACGAACGATACCTCATTCGAAATTCCGTCAAAGGAATACTGTCCTCCACAACCCTTAATTGATGGAACCCTGTCGCCAAATCCAACTGACAGAACAATTTGATTCCACTTAATTGATCAAACAAATCATCAATTCTCGAAAAAGGATATATATTCTTTATCATATTTTCATTCAACTTATGATAATCGATACACATCCTTAACAACTCGTATGGTTTCTTCATGAACACCACGGCCGCTCCCCAAGGTGAACTGCTTGGTCTAATAAAATTCTTTCCCTCTAAGTCCACTAGTTTCACCTTTAACACCTTCATCTCGGTAGGTGTCATCCTACTAGGTGGTCTACTAACGGGTTCAACTTCATGTACAAGATCTATTCAAAACTCAATAGCTCGTTTCGATGGTAAACCTGTAACAATCTCAAAGACATCTGCATACTCTCTTACAAGAAAAACCCGATTCACTTCATCTTCTACTTCCATTGCACCCAACAAAGTACAAACATCTAAACTCGAATTCTCTACTAAGTATACAATTCGATGTGGCTATTAGGCTGTCTTAGTGACATCTCCCTATCTTAGCAAACTGTCCGTGCATTATATCTGCTCAACCAATCCATACCCAAAATAATCCCAAAGCCCACAAAATCAAACACATACAAACTATAGGCGAAAGCCTAACCTAACAACTCGAATTCTAAATGGTCACATCTCATCACAACAGTTGCATACCCTCCTATCAGATTCACAAGCCTTAAGGAAGTAATAAGGTATGATGGTTCTAGACTTAACTTATCTATCAAACAATGATAGATAAAAGAATGTGATGCACCAGTATCAAAAAATACTTTAACAGATATGCTATGAATCAATAGTGTACCTCCCATCACAGGCTTTCCTTTCTCCTCTATGGTTGGTCTAGAAGCCGAAGGCTCCAAAGCAAATACTTTCCATTTATCAGCCTTGCCGGTTTTGGACACTGATTCTTGTAGTGCCCCACCTGGTCATAATTGAAACACTTCATACTTTTCATTTCCACGACCATCTTTCCCTTACCGGTTCGACACTCATGAGCAAAGTGCCCTTTCTTATCACACTTAAAGCAGACAACATCCACTTTCTCTTTCTTGACTGGTCCATCTTTCTGGGTTCCCTTCCTCTTAAAGAACTTCCTCTTCTTACCCTGAGAATTCTGGTCTTCCTCGACTAATCCTTTCCAAAATTCGAAAGCATCTCTTCTTTCCTTATTGCCATCTCCACTACTACATTCGATGGATCCCTGAGATGTAGCATTGTCGCCTTAGCAATCTCTGGCTTCAAACCCCGGATAAACTTCTCATTCCTCTTAATCGCAGTATCACTGGTAGTGTACCCGTACTTGGATAGTCCATCAAACTTATTAGCATATTATAGTATCAACATTTCCCCTTGCACCAAATCAATGAACTTTCTAAGTAGAGTTGACTTGGCTACCTCAAATAAGAACCTCTCCTCGAATCTTCTTCAAAATTCATCCTAAGTCAATTCCTCCTCTAGTACACCGACTGTCACACCATTCCACCAATATAGAGCAGCTCCTTGCAACTGCCTAGAAGCTAACCTCTCTTTGCTCATCGTTCAAACCTAGATTGACAAAGATTCTCTTTTAGTACAATAGCCAGTTCTCCACCCGAATAGCATCTTAAGTTCCAAGAAAAGGTTTTCCTTTAAGACTGGTGTAATCATGATTTAACTTAGTGTAGTTATTGCCAACTGGCATCATGAGATTAGCTCCTCCCGCATTAGCAACAATCCCTCCAACCATACCAGTAGCCACTCCAACTTGCATCATATTAACAAAGAACTGATACATAGTCTCAATATCTGCTGGTAGAGCTCCAGCACTTACATTGGCATTTGCATTTTTATTAGTATTTTCATGTCGACCCTGGTTCCTTCTAATATTGGGTCGAATGCTACCATTTGTTGTGGTGCTTCCTCTATCTAGATTCACTCTTCCGTTTCCTGCTTCCATATCTTGCTTTCTCGTAATTTGCATAAAAGCCTTAGTAAAATACAGAAGAATGGTCGAAGAGAGGGGAGACTAAAGATATGATACATATTTATATATAGCAAATACAAGTACGTTACTATAGCATTATCTCATATCCCAATCTTATTCTTTGATTCATTCGGATTATGTTTTCAAAACTCTTTTAAGTTTAAAATTACTTTAAGTTTTACATTAACCTTTGCTCTAATACCAAATTGTAAAATCCCCATTCCGAGACCCGAAATAAGCGCTACTAATGTTGTAGTCATCAATAGTATTATTCTCTGGTGACAAAATGAGATCCATTAATAGTATAAGTAACATTAGAAGCATGAGAATACGAAAATTTTCAAAATATATTTTATTAATAAACTTTCATATTCATTACATAATCCCATTCGCAATCCTATGTTCATAGAAAATATAGTTATTACATAATACTCCAAGAGCAACATCTGAAGATTCCCCGTTGCTTTATTAGAGTCTAATACTTGGCAATTACATAATTTTCCATTACATCCATTTAAGCAAAATGAAAACAACACATCGAATAATAAAGCTCCTAACATAGCTATCTTACCGGCTGCTTATCTCCAGAAGTTTATTCGTCAAACTAGAAAACCTGGAAACCCTTGCTGTCAATCTACTCAAATAAGCATCTGAAAGTTTAAGAGGAAAAACAAAAACTTTGAGTCAGACAAAAAGTCTATGGTGAATAATAATACACCATCTTGAACCAAAATAGATATCTAGTGAGACCATGCCGCTGTGCGGAACGGGTTTTCCTTTCACTAGTATCTTATCAAAATATTTTAACTAATATCATGCTCCTGCATCCACAATGGTTAGGACAAAACATAACATAATCATATGCATGTATGCAACATGGGTAAGTCTGACTAATCTGTCAACTTAGGGTTATGCATTCCTATGGTTGACCCAATCTTCCAAAATGGACTATCTATCCCAAAGTCAAATGGACTATCCGTCTCAATTCATGTGGACTATTTGTCTCTAATCATAGTTTTTATGGGATCACTATGAACTTATTATTTTTTACTAATAACATATCTCCAACCATAGTTTTTAGGGTTCACTATTAACCTATTGGATTCCTCCAATAACATATCTCCAACCACAGTTTTTATAGGATCACTATGAACCTATTAGATATCCTCTAATAGCATAACTCCAACCACAGTTTTCATAGGATCACTATGAACCTATTGGATTTCTTCAATAACATAACTCCAACCATAGTTTTCATGGGAACACTATGAACCTATTGGATTTCTCCAATAACGTAACTCCAGTCATAGTTTTCATGGGATAACTATAAACCTATTAGATTCCTCCAATAACATCTTTAGTCATATCCTTTTGATCAGTTTTAGGCATCCTAACACATTAGATCTATATGATCTCTTGGATGCAATTCTACTCAGTTAGGAGTTAAGTCTAACCATACTCACTACTTGGCTACCTAATTGGTATTTTTGTCCCCTAAATCTCCAAACGCAATTTTGGGTCTCAATGACGTAAGCATGATAATGAAAATTATGCAAATGTAACTGATCAAATAATTATGAAAAAGTTACAAGAGCTCCGCCAACAGAAATCACACAAATGGTCAGTCTATGGCCGTTTGCTATATGGGGCATAGATATTATCGGTTCCTTACCGATCTCTAAAGGTGGTGTGAAGTACGTCATCATCCCAGTTGATTACTTCACCAAATAGGCTGAAGCGGAACCTTTATCCACGATAACGACAAAGAAAGTAATCAACTTCATAGTCCAGAAAATCATCTGTCATTTTGGCCTTCCACGAATCATTGTGATTGACAATGGAACCCAATTCGACGGTGTTGAATTCAAAGACTTCTGCCATCAGCATCATATTGAGAAGAGATTTGCGGCAGTTGCCCGCCCTTAAGAAAATGGAAAAGTTGAAGCTGTGAATAAAATCATAAAGTCCACTCTAAAGAAGCATTTGGAAAAGGCTAGAGGCAAGTAGGTGGAAGAACTCCCAACAGCACTATGGGCTTACAGAACCACCCGTAAGTCCACGACTGGCCATACTCCATTCGCCTTTGCTTACAGCTCCAAAGCCGTTATTTCTATTGAACTCGAAGTCCCTTCTCATCGAGTGAACTACTACGATCCCAGAATGAATAGAGATCTCCTCTTAGAATCTCTAGACTTTGTAGATGAGAAGCATGAGGAAGCTGATTTGAGGGCAGATGTACATCGACACCGAGTCACCTAATACCACAATACTAAAGTCTGACCTAGAACCTTTGAAATCGGTGATCTCGTCCTAAAATGGATTTTTCCTACCCCGTCACATATGAACCCTACTTGAGAAGGACCGTATGTTATTGAACAGAGGCTTGGGGAAGGAACTTTCATACCAGTGACTGTTGGTGGCATCACACTCCCAAGGGCATGGAATAGCAAGCATTTATGAGGCTATTTCACTTAGTTTATTCTTTTTCATTCAATTGTATTCAATTTTCGAACTTGCTTTAGCATTTGATATTCCAAATATGTAATAAGATAGATTATGTCATTTCTTTTTGTTTGGCAAATAAAGTTTGAAATTTACTTCATATCTATGATTGCTGTAACATTACATATTAGTTACAATTCCCGACTAACTAATATTGATACGTCCGAGCAGGTTCCTAGAGTTTGGAACTAGCCGATTACATAAGTTCACGATTGAACTAAACAAAATGAGAATGGTCCAACCATTCCTTTGAGAATTCTCGTTCACAACACGATGGACGGAATACCCAACGAGGAATGGATGTGACTCGACCATCTGATAACTAAGTTAATCCCACCGAGTGATGGGACATACATGAATCAAAAGCGATCGTTATACGACTGATCGCTCACTAAGCTAAACCCGAATTTGAGGGGAAATCAATTAATTAAGGAAAATATGATCCGACTATTTTCCAAACTAACTCTTATTCCCAGAGTGCGGATATGAGTATAAATAGATGGTCGGGTGTGATCCGACCACCCGCCGATTAACTCTTATCCCCAGAGTGCGAATATGAGTATAAGCGAATGGTTGGGTGCGATTTGACCACCTGTCGATTAACTCTTATCCTTAGAGTGCGGATATGAGTATAAACAAATAAGATGAGTGTGGTTCGACCACTCACTATTCCATAAACTCCGACTTGAAATCGACAGGTGGAGTATAAACTCGTTAAGGATGGAAATTGATTATCCATTACCTAACTTCGCTAACCCGAGACTGAGGGCAAGAGTATAATCACTTAGACCGCTGAATCCGATAGTGTAGCACTAAGACTCGAGCCCAATGTCTGATACAACTTGAGGCTAAGACCACATGGAGGCCTTAAGTGAAAATTAATTGACGATTGTCCGAACTAATGAGTAACGAATTACAAGTACATTGAATTGAAAAGTAATAGCTCGGTTATTTGGACAAAGTGCATATAAGAGTTTGACAAAAAAGAAAGAAATTTTATTTGCATGCTAAACTTCAAAATTGTGATACAAGTTTATTCAAAAAAGGGGGCCGTACTGCACAATCACGGCCAACAAAAAGAAAAATGGCTATTAAGCTATGTACAAACTAAGCTGAGGCTACAACTATTTTTTCTGCCCTTTCTTCCTTCTGGATTTCTTAGGAGTGCCACCACCCGAGCTTCTGCCTATCCTTTTCCTTGATCCTTTGCCGCCCTTGGCAGGAGAGCTCTCAGAGGTTGAAGGGAGTTCTTCGAGAACCGACCTACCGGGTAGAATGACTTGAAGTGGGATGAGATTTGAATCGTCAGTGTCCACGTCAGCGGGTTCAGCCTTAGTTTTTTTCTTCAGTAACTCCTCTCTCTCCATGCGCACTTTTAAGCTAAGCTCATCGGTATGTTTGATAGCGCCAATGATTACAACGTCATCTGATTCATTTGGCAATGGTAGGTCATCGGCTTTTTCATCATCAAGTACTCCAATAATTTGAGTGTCGGGCCCTAGAATGTCGGTGGTCGTCGTAATTTCAGTAGATATCGATTGGTGCTCCATGGTGGCATCGCTTCCTGGAGTCTGGCTTGGACCCGAAAGACCTACAGATTCGCGAAAACAAAAAGATAAGCTCATGATTATTAGGCACGAGGAAAGAAATCTTTCGAATAATGGAGAACAAAGCGGGATACATGTATCCAGCCGACTTTCAATTGTCATCGGAGTGCTCCCCTCTAGAATAGGAGTCAGCAACTTTGATTGATAGTCGAGTCTATCCGGATCGTAGCTAAGATCCTGTCCTGGGCCAAGAGAAACTGACTCTCCGGTCGTTTGAAGTGCAGGGGACTTTTGGATCAGACTCCAAATACTTAACAATGTTTTTCCCTCTGCCAGAAGGTGCTAAAATGTCAAAGTATTGGAGTCACACAGTAGCAAGGTCTAAAGGTACATCCCCGCAAAGAATCTCCCATACAAACTTTTATTCATCTAAATCAGCTTCACCGAGGGCTTTCTTTTTCGTTTCAACAATGTATTCCCAAGCCTAGGTGAGCGATTCAATAGCCCTCTACAAGGAAACTCAGATCGCAATGAATTAAGACTTTAGCATTATATTCCACGATCAGAGGATCAAACATGTCCTTAATTTCATTTCGACCAACTTACTTGGCGTCTTCTAACCGGGCCTCGATCTGCTCTCTAATCTCATTGCAGCTCGCTTCTCTTACCTCTTCTTTGAGGACTTCAATTTGAGCGAGTTGCTCGTCAAGCTTAATTTTTAGTCCTCGGGCTTCGAGGGACTCTTCAAAATATCTCTATGAATCCTCCTTGGCTTCGAGCTTCTCTTCCTTCTCTTTTTTAAGGAGTTCTTCGAGCTCCTTAACGCGGTGGGCCAGAATATTTTTCTCCTTTTTCAGTGTATCTTTTTCCAAAGCAAGCACATCGCTGTGTTTGAGGGCAGCATCCAGTTTCTTTTTATGAGCCGCTTCTAGATGACTAACTGCCTCAGATGTTTCTTCAACACTCTTTTCTGCCATGGTCAGCTTCGTTGTCAACTCCGAGATCTAATTGTCTTGATATTTAATTTATATCTTTGTCATGGATCGCCTCTAGCTTGAGATGAACGATTTCATGTTGTCTCTCGAAAGACACCTCTGAGATTTTTCCGGCTAAGTATTGAAATGCTTCATGCTGCACAAAAATGCCATTGAAGCATGCAAGGGAACTCGCTTTCGCACTCCCTGGAATTGTATGAATGAAAGGAAGGAACATAAGCCCATCAAAGCAAATTTTTGGAAAATTGACCTTAAGTTCGGCCAATTCTCTGCTATGGAAGCCTCAGGAGCTGCAGTATGCAAAGAAAGATCAGAACTAATAAGTGGGCGTTTGCTTGACCTACGATCGTGGGATAGCCTAGAACTAGGTAAACCAGAGTACTGCTCAGGCGGCACAACAATTTAAGGAGCATGGAAAGAAGTACAATTGCCACTATGTACAGGAAGATTAGACTGAGCTTCCTAATGAGATGATTGAGATTGAGACTTACATTTGGAAGATGAAAAATCCCTCGAACGATGACTTCTTTCCCGGCCGTCATCTCTCTCTACGCCTACCCGATTCTAAACTGTGACCGGATCTGTACTGTGTTGACGAGCTCCTTAAGCGATCGAAAGCACGTGATTGAGATATCGCACCTGCAAACCAAACAAGATTGTATAAGTGACCATCGAACAAAAGATAGATGAAAATCATGTAGTGAAGTGTGCATGATTGTGAGTGTCCTGGTGTCCCCTCGACGGACTAGTTCCTGCAGCCTTGCTCATAGGAGTTTTCTCTCCTTTGCTAGCAGGAGGAATGCCGTCACCACTCCTGGTGGGAGAATTGATCCCCCGGTACTGATGTTGGGGAAGTCATAAGTCATGATATAATCAAGGATCAGGAGATTTGAGAACCCTTCCATCGAACTTTCTATCTGGTGGGAAGAAGACTCTTCATCAACTGAGGTGATGATAAAATCTGCCTCTTTGGTAGTTTTTCACACGTGGAGTTTATATGTGAGTTTTTTTCTTCTTCTTTTTGGCATGTGAGATTGTGCGCCTTATGATGGTTCGACCACATGCGCTTTGCCTTGACCTGCATTAGCATCGCCAGGCTTATCGGTTTCTACACCTTCAATTTCTCCCTTTTCGACATCGTCCTGAGTCCCCACGACTAGGGGCAAGACAGGGCTATTAGCACTACTTTCTCGTTCCGCCACATTTCTTGGTGGTGTAGCACTTCCTGGAAGCCCAATGCCACGACCTTCTTTTAGCAGCCCTAACAGAGATAACCATTCATCGGTTACAAGGGATCTTATGTCCTTGTCTTCAAATGGGGTGGCACAAATTGCAGAAACCGCCCTTGAGAAGCTATCACCTTCTGGACGTGAATGGACACCTATGAATTTTCCAAAGTATTAGTTAGTTCAAGATACGACTTGGGCTAAAGAATTTGAGAATAAAGTCAAGGAAACACTTACGTCCTTCCAACCATCGCCTCGCGAAGCTAGGTGGACATCGAACATATAACTATTCGTGTTTGAAGAGGGTGGGTTTGTTCCAAGCACCAGTTAAAACTTGACAGTTAGGCGAAGGCTCAAGGAAAGTGTAAGAGAGGCTTCTTGTCCATCATTTGTAGTTGTAAATAAACTTGATGTCCTCAGGAGTTGGTGGGCGAAATAGAACATCCATAAATAATAAGAAGGTGCCGCGGAGAAATGCATAGCTGTTTCGGTGCAGTTGGGCAGGAGCTATTCCTAAATAAAATAACATTTCACGGATGAAAGAATTGAAAGGCGACACACATCCGGCCCAATACATAAATTTATTGCATGCCATATATCCCTTTGGAGGCAAATGAGCCCTATCATTAGTGTTATCCGGCATTTTGTCCCGGTTATATTATACTAATTAGACAAGTTAAATTCGACTATCATCAAGGTCGATAAGTCCAGAGCGATGATTGTGGGGTCCAGAAGTCATGTACAGATGATAATATGAAGCCATGATCGAACAGAATTGAGAGATATGAAGCCACTGCAAGCCATGCGTTGAATATCGACCCGAGGCATGTCCCCGTAAAACAAAAAAGGTGTGGCATGGATACGGAGAGATCTGCTGCTCTTAAAGAGGAGGTGGATAGGCTCAAAAGCAATTTGTTTATTCTCGATGCCCTCAAACCTAAATGGGTATCTAATCCTGTACTTGTGAGAAAGGCGAATTGGAAATGGCGGACATGCGTTAATTACTCGGACCTGAACAGGGCATGCCCGAGAGCCAGTTTTCCCCTTCCAAGGATCGATCAACTGGTAGACTCAACCGCAGGACACATTGCTATCATTCATGGATGCATACTCTAGATATAACCAAATCCCGATGCACATTCCCGATCAGGAGCACACCAGCTTCGTTACTGATGTTGGATTGTATTGCTATGTGGTAATGCCATTTGGATTAAAGAATGCTGGAGCGACTTATCAACACCTAGTCAACAGAATGTTTAAAGATTAGATTGGAAAGATGATGGAGGTATACATGGATGATATGCTCGTGAAGTCATGATGATCAGGCGACCACATTAGTGACTTGGCAGAAATGTTTGATATCCTCTGGTATTACAAACTAAAGATCAATTCTCTGAAGCGTTCCTTTGGCATTGTATCAGAAAATTTCTTGAGTTTCATTGTCAATGCTCGTGGAATTGAAGCGAATCTTGAAAAGATTTAGGCAATTTGCAACATCCAAGTGCCGAAGATCATCAAACAAGTACAGAGCCTAAATGGGATGGCTGCTTCCCTAAGTCGATTTATTTCCAAAGCCACCGATAAATGCATTCCTTTCTTTGATTTTATTAAAAGAGGGAAAAAGAACTTTGAATGGACACAGGATTGTAAAGATGCATTCCAAGCTTTGGTGAACCACTTAAAGAGACCTTCCATCTTTTCAAAGCTGGTGGATCACGAAGACTTGCATATCTACTTGGCCATGTCGGTACATGCTATAAGTGTCGCACTGCTTTGCGAAGAGAATCGAATCCAAAGACCAGTCTACTATGTTAGCAAGCGACTAATGGAAGCTGAAAGGAATTACCCGAAGATAAAGAAATTAGCGTACTGCTTGTTGATTGCTTCACGAAAGCTCCGCCCCTATTTTTAGGCTCATCCTATCAATGTTTACATCGACTAGCCATTACAACAAATCCTATAGTGACCTGAGATGTTTGGGAGGTTACTCAAGTGGAATATCAAACCGAACCAATTCGACATCATTTATCTTCCTTGGTGGGCTATCCAAGGATAGGCACTGGTGGACTTTATAGTAGAATTCACTACACAGGATAATCTCCCAAAGAGTGGTGGAACCCCTAGCATACGGTGGAAGATGTATACGGATGGAGCATCCAACGGTCGCTGTTATGTAGCTAGAATTGTTTTAGTAAATCCAGAAGATCGGTCAATTTGCTATGCTTTGAAGCTTGATTTTCCTGCAATGAAAAATGAAGCTGAGTATGAAGCTCTGATTGCTAGACTTAAACTTTCCAGAGAACTAGGAATAAAGTCTCCTGAAATCTTTTGCGACTCACAGTTGGTAGTATACCAAATCAGGAGAGATTACCAAGCTAAAGGATAATGAATCGCTCTGTACCTTACCCAAGTCCAAGAGCTGTTGACTTACTTTGAGTATTACTACATCACGCACATTCCCCGAGTTCAAAATAAAGAGGCAGACTCTTTGGCAAAGCTTGCTAGCACCGGGGATGCACAACAGATGGGCTTGGTTCCAGTCGAAGTACTAGATGCTCCGAGCATAAATCTGATGGAAATCAATCGGGTACTAGAGATGGTGCGTGAGAAGGAGTCGTGGATGACTCCGATTATAGACTATTTTCTACAGGGAGTTCTTCCCAAACAGAGGAATGAAAAACGACAAGTCCTTCGCAAAGCTTCATGATATATCATTCAGGAAGGAGTCATGTATAGAAAGGGTTTTTCCGCCCCCTGCTCCATTGTATCGCTCATTTTGAAATAAAACGAGTCCTAAAGGAAGTTCATGAAGGGGAATGTGGCAATCACACTAGAGGAAAATCCTAACAAAGAAAATACTCCATTATGGATATTATTGGTCGACTATCAACCGAGATGTTGTTGATTATGCTAGGCAATGTGACAAGCACCATTGTGCTGGTGGTTAAGCACTTCCACTTTGGTACGAGATGTCACTAGTTTGAAACTTGCGTAGTGTGATTCGAACATATATTGACATGTAGTTTGTTGATACTACCTGAGTCTTGTAGTGCTAATATGTACTACCATTTAAGTACCCAATTTCAAAAAAAAAGAGGAAAGGGAGGGCATCGCACTATAAGAAAAAGTATTTTTAGTTGCTTTTTTTCGTGGCGTTTATTATCAAGTGCAATCAAAAAGTTTTTTAAGTGCAACCAATATTTTACGGAATAGTGTTTCTCTACTTCTAACCAATGGAGGGAACAAAAATTTAAGGTAGGACTTAAATTTTTTCGTAGCCGCACAAAAGCTCTTCCTCCCTCTTTTATTTTAATTTACCGCTTAAAATTTATTTTACTTTCTCTCTACAATAAGCAACCCTAGATCATAAATCCAAATTCATCGGTTGTTCCTTCATCCGTCGACTACCACCCATGAATGCATCTCCCTTCGTTGGACAGAAGATGGAGTGAAAACTGGTTTTGTACTTTAGCACGATTCTTCATGAATCACCTGAATTCATCCTTTTATCTTCAGAAGAGACTCCTTCACCCACCATATTTTCTTCCTTGATCCATTTCATACTAAAAGGTTATAGAAGAAAAATCCTCTTTCAATTCTGTATTGAAAATCCACAATATTGATAAATTAACAGCACGTCTATGTTTTAACTATTTATTTCCTCTTCAATTCAAACATGTAAGAAGAGAAAAAGGGATCGATGGGGAGATTGATGAGGACTGCCTGCAATCTTTGCTCAAGCTTATGAATTCAATCATCAGATTTGTCGGGATGGGAATGATATTATATTCTCTGTGGATGATTCTAGTTTGGTATAAGCATATGGATAGTTTTTGGGACGATTCTATTCCGCCATGATTTGTGATTATTTTCATTTTTTGGTCTATTTTATGTTTTTCATGATTATGTTACGGCGTAAAGGCTTTTTCATGAAGTCTATAAGTCTGAAAATGCATGATATAGAATAATTTTAAGACCACTCATTAATTGGATATTTATGTTTGAATTTATCTATTTTATTACTTGATAGCTACTTAATTCATAGGGAATATTTCTACATTATGGTGGAGGTAAGGTGGAACTCAATCATGTTTAAAATAGGTTTGTTGTTATATGTCTAGTAGGTGCAAATTAAGTAATAGTTCATAGATGATGCAACAATCTCATTTGGTAAAACACTAAAGTTCAGAATAGGATGTGCTAAGTAAAATTTTGATGGTGGTATAGAGAGAATTACTGAATTGCGAACAGTGCAATACTATGGTAGCTTCAATATATCCAAGTTTAACTTTGTCTTCAAAATAATAAGTTATTGGTGAAGTGGGGCTTTGTTCTAGGTGCAGTTACGTTATCTGATCATAAAATTATTTAGATATTATTCAAGTGTTCCTTTTCATATGGTAGATGACTTAATAAAATTTATATATGCTTGAGCTATAACTTTTATATATGCTTGAGACTTTGAGTTGCAACTTCTAGTTCGTTTTGAATGAGAAAAAAAGGAAAAAATAGAAGTGTTTGGATAGATAAGCTGAATTTTGAAGATGGAATAAGTAATGATCATTACTCATGACTTGTAAACTTCTAAGTGACTTATCCTCGTTATAAGTTGTTGCCTGACTTTCAAACAGAAATATGTTCACTTATATATTGATACAGCTGACATCCTTTGAATGTTTTCAAATATATTATAGTTAAGTGGAAATCTAGCCAGCAAAACACTCCAAAATGCAAGATCTAGCGGCAAACTATGTAGCTCCAGTCCATCACCTAGATCTAAATCACCCAATCCTTACCTTGGTCCTTACCCTTCTCCTATTGAAATCAAGAAAACTATATCAAAATCAAAGTGCATTCCAGCAATTTCATCGATGCCAATATTACCTACCAGCTTTAACTGGCCTCCAAACAAAGAAGAAGAAAAGCTCATCACACATACTCTCTATGGTCCTACAACTGGCCGAAGATTGCCTGTATTCGAACAGTTATGCCCTCAGTGAGGTTACTTTTGCTTCTCTTTTCTACTTTAGTGTCAGTTCACTGGTTAATAGCTTACATATGTTGTTATATAATAGTATGCACATGAACCCAATATTAATATAGGGGGATAAAACCATGTATAGTGTTAAAATGTTGCTTTCTGTACGCTTTGCTTCCTCAAGTTTATAGTATTTTCTGTCTTTCTTGGCATGCCCAGCATTTCAGTATATGATTGCACATACATACTTGTACATATGCTTGCTTATGTATGTTAATATCTTGAAGTATACGTATTCATATTCGAGATAGCTACACTTTTGTTGCTGCTAGTATTAAATATTGTTGAAAAGGAGTCACACGTTGCAGTGAATGCTGCCGACTTCCTGATAATAACAACACGTAAAAATTAAACTTAATTCCTACGCATTTTTTGACATTATCTCCATAATCATATGATAGTACAATGAATTAGACAAACACTACCTACTAATCCAAAGCAATCCACGAGAAGCTTTACTACTTCTTGGAATCTTCTTGTTGAGTTTGCTTTCTGTCATACACGTTCTTATTTATCTTTAATATATATTCGTGCCGCCTTCTTTCTCATATTTACTCTCAACACAATATAGATATATATCATCTTCTCTATATTTAATCTTCTCAATAAAATATTTTCAAACAAATCACAAATGAATGGTTGCTGTGTATTCTTAAAATGGCCATCCAACGGCTACCAAGCACTTGCAATGGATGGCTACGATGAAGGAGATGTGAGAGTGATAGTAGGTAAAGAAAGAAAACTTTTCTTCGTCGATGCTTTTGTTTTGCATACTAATACTTTTAAAGTTCTAGAGACTGCTGGAAAAAAAACTTATAGTGTAGGTGAAGTATTTGTTGACGTTGATTCTATTCTTTTCGAACACATGTTGTGGTTAGTTTATAATGGAGATGATTCTACGTTTTTGCTTAATTTGAAGGAGATTATAGAGTTTTATTCCCCGGATTATTAAAAGCTAAATTTTTTATTTAAATTATATATGTGTAATTTGTAAATGCATGTTATGAGTGGCATCGAGACCGTGAATAACTTGATATGTGATTCAGTATACAGAAATGATACTCATACTAGTTATTATATCCCAACATCTTCAGTAATGAGATACATATGTAGCCTAAAGTTTGTTACAGGAGTTGTATAAGTAGCATTGATCTATGGAGCAATCCCAACAAGTTCATCCCCAATTATTTCAAGGTTGTAACCAAAAATACAAGGCTGCATGACGATATCTATAATATTATTTATTAAAAATTTCAACCTACCAACTATTGAAATTTCAAAACCAAAACTGATCTTTCTTTTCAAACAAAATTTGGCTATAGTTTATTTATGCTTGAAACATTGCTTATAGACTGCACAATGTTGTTCTTACAATAAATTACCATGTCATTGATAGAGTAATAAATTAGTTGTCAAAGTAATTACCATGTCGTTGTAATTTGAAACTGAAAACTATTTTAACTTACTGATTTGACATCAAGAAGGTGTTGAAGTTGTTAAAGTAATTACCATTTCGTGGTTGAATTCAAAATCTCGACACACTAACTAGGATGCGAACCCAGTTCGAACTACAAGTTAAATCTGAACGCAACTAGCATTCTTTTTCCATGCTTATATCAATCGTAGGAACATGTAAAAGTAATAAAATGGAACATATAAAAGGATTGAAAATGGTATCAAAAAAGGAAAAGGAGTTCTTAATTATACCACTTCCATGGTACAAATTGATGGCTTATAATTCATTTTAAGTTTTTCTTCATGTATACGTATGGGTTCTAATCTATCATGTTTGTATCATGTGTTTAGCTTTCAGATCTTTGAATTACAATTGAAGTTTTGGCATCGAAAGAGCAAAGATCATAAGCAATCCATACCCGAGTTACCACTTCCTACCACCAAAGCTGTAAGTAACGAATGGGTGCAATTATAGGTGTGGTTATGTTCTTAATTATGTTGTACTTTATTTTATTAATATTTAAATTTCCAGTGCCCTTGGAACTGGGATTGTATAGTTGGTTTAAATATTATTAGCCATAGACCATCTGAAAAATATTATGTTGTTTTGAAACATTTACAAAATTCAACATAAATCATAGTACGATGGATTGAAAGAGAGAAATAATGAGTATTCAGATACAAACTTGTGCGTGGTCTTAGAGGGTTAAGGTTAAGTGTTTACATACTAGGTCGAGTGTTTATATAAAAAGATGCGGAACCATTAAGTTACAAAACTGACCATTCTCTTTAGGTTATACTACAATGGACAGGGAAGGAATGGATAAGCTAGCAGCCTTGAATGTTTTGGTAATTTGAATTTACTTTCTAACTTCCAAATAAAATAATTAATAAAGCAGATGATATTTAGACCTTATATATATATATATGTTTTTTTAACCTTATACAGTGTAAGATTAATTTATTCTTTTTAATACATATTTACTACTTGATTATGCATGTTTTTTTGCAGTTTAATAAGCCTACTTTAGTGTCTTTGTACCAAATTAGTGTCTTGTGGATTGCTGAATGCCTGAAGGTGAAATATGTTGCATTCTTTACTTATTTTATTACAGTTTTTCTTCTTCATCACTTTTATAGTGACATTGTTTATTTGATGTCAATAAGACTCAATCTCAAGATAGACATTTTAGTGATCTCAGTGTCCTGTAGAGGATATCCTATTATGACTGCCTTTTTTAACCATCATTTGGTCATCTAGTTGCATTTGTTGGTTACCATCGATAGTTGTATCAATTTAATTTCATTGTAAGTTATCTAGCAAAGCACAAATTGCAGATTTTCTCAAAGTAAAAATCTGGAAAGTGGAATTACAATTGTCACTTAAACTAGGTATATGTTATATATTATAACAACATTTAAAACATCAGTCAATAGTTTTGGAATCCTTCAATTGTCTTATTTTATATGGTATGTTTAAACTAAACATGGTGAACTTCCTTTTTCAGTATTCATAGCAATCATTATGTTTGATGTCACTGCCTGACTTACCTACAAGAATGTTCCTACATGTCATAGGGATCTGTGCAATTAATATTTGAAATTCAACTTGATATCTAGTTGAAAATAGATTCTTTGTTTCTACTACAAAAAAAATTAGATTTTAGTTTACATGGGCAAATTCAAATGATGTGGGATTAGCATCCATTATTTAAAGAATCTTGGTTTTGCGGCTTCTATAATTGCTCCAGATTATCTATCAAGATTCTTCATAAAACATAGACCTGCACTTGAATTATATTATCATGAAGTACATGGCCGAAATTTTAATGCCAAAACACACTCAATGTTTGCTTAAACTTTAATCACATTGAAACATGAAAAGTTTGAAGTTCTTATTATACAAGTAGCGCTAATATTATGATATAAGGGAAAAAAGTACTGAGCTTGACATTATGGCATATAATAGTGAAAGTGATAAATAAATGACTGGAGTGAACTGAGACTGTTTTGAGGGAAGAACCTCTGTAGCTTTTGCATTGTATTTGAATGAGTGTGTTCTGGTCTTGCCTTACCATGTACACAAGTCCCTTTACAAAAATATTCCTGATACTTTGAGTATATACCTTAAGCAGCATGTTTCTTTCCTGCTTTAAATATATTTTAGTTTCATTGTTTTCTCAGTATTGATGGTCCTGTCATTATTATCTCAGTATTGATTATGACTTGAGTCTCATTGCTGATTATATTTTGTCTACAGGTAGGCATTTCTGAAGAATGAGCAGTAGCAGCACTAGTTTATCGTACTTGTTAGGTAGTTTGGTTGTTTATTGTACTTGCTTAGTTCAGATGTTTATGGTACTCTAACTGCAGTAGTAGCATATTGTTTGTGGTACGTAGTTTGGTTGTGTAAACTTCTATGTACGGTTAACCTTTTGTCTTGAAACTACTATTCGGTTGTGTAAACTTCTATGTACGGTTAACATATTGTTTATGTTAGTGCTTCTGTTTATGTATTTTGTGGTTTTTAAATGTGTTTATGTTTGAATGTGTATGTGTATATGTATATGTATTTTGCGGTTGTTTAATGTGTATGTGCTTTTGTATTATGTTATAAGCTATGAACAAGATTGAACTGGAGGCAATTTATAGGCAGAGCTGGAATATTTTTAGTAGCGTTTCGAAAACGCTACTAAAAAACGCTACAAAAAATAAAGGGTCGAAGGAGAGCATATATAGTAGTGTTTAATAAACGCGGCTACTGGCTTTGTCAATAAATTGCGTCCTCTATTACAGCATTTAACAAACGCTACCAAAATATTTTTTAGCAGACCAAGTACATTTTGGTAGCGTTTTATACACGCTGCAAAAAAAGAATTTAGTGGCGTTTCATAAACGCTGCAGTAAAACGATTTATGGTAGCGTTGAAATAAGTGCAACTAAAAATCAGGTATTTTTAGTCGCGGGCTTTATAATAGCGTTTATCAAAACGCTGCTAAAACTTTTAGTAGCATTTTTTGAGCGCTACTAAAAATAAAAATTCTTGTAGTGTCAGCTAAAAGAATGCCGATCCCTGCATACATAAAAAAAGAAGAAGGGATCGACCATGAGTCTATGTGCATGCAAACATGGACATAAAGATTATGTAAAGTACATATATATAAAATGCAACGAAATTGCATCTAACTCAACGAAAATTGGCGACGACCCGTGAGCGTACAAACTCGTCTGAGAGCTAACGACGAGAACGTGTATTTGAACATGCACGTGTATAGTCTAAAAGTTCAATTTTTGAAATCGACATAAATTGAATTCAAACCTGAAGTTTTCAGGGTCGAGATCAAATCAAATAGCCAAAGCTTACTAGTCTTGTAGAACCAGACATAGATAGCAACTGACGGAATATAATCCTAAATTTATACTATTGGAAATCGACCAAGCGTCATAACGATCAAGAAGATGTCCACGCTTTTGGAAAATAATTTGAGGGAAGGATAGTGAGTATTCCGAGAACTGGATGGATTTCTTTCCGATGACTCTAACCTGGTTCGATTCAAAGCACGTCATGTTCAGCACGAGATGTACTTTAGAGGGCAAGTGTTAGTCAGCATTTTGTCCCAACTATATTAAACTGACTGGACAAGTTAAATCCAACTATCATCAAGGGTGGTGAGTCCAGAGTGATGATTATGTGGTCCAGAAGTCAAGTACAGATGGTAATATGAAGCCATGATTGAACAAAATTGAGAGATTTGCAATGCAGAGTGTCCAAAGTATGGAACATAGTTCAACGTAGAGGAGGGATCGACAATAATCACTCCCAACATAGGGATTGGCATGTTTTAGAAAGCAAGTGCAATTCAATGGAAAACAACCAATATTTCAAGATCCATTATCCAATGCATACGAAATTTTGTGTGCAAGATGTGGAGACCCTAGGGATCCTACCCTAGGGATTGCACCTCAAAAGGATGAAATAAGAGGGATCAGCCCTCTTCTCTCAATAGGGATCGGCTGAAATCAGAAGGCAATTCACATTGAAGCAAAGGTCGAACAATAACTCAAGTTCCACTAATCCAATTAGCATGAAACTTGGAGGCTGAGTATATTACAACATGGGGAAGCTACCATAAGGATTGCACCCCCGAATTCCTCCAAAATAAGGATCGGTAATGATCCCTATTCTTTAGGATTTGGGTCATGCGATCCCTCTTATGGGTCTATATGGTCTTGGAGGTCCTTCTACCGAATTTTCCGAAAGATATTTTTCCATCTTCGTCTTTAAATACAAGCTTGGTTGTTCATTTTTGAGACTTTTACGCTGCTAGTTGCTTTGTACTCTATTGTAACTAAGGATTTTCATCTGACCCCTATTGTACTCAGTTTACAAAGTTATTAAAAAAAGCAATCTATTTAAAGTGCACATAGGCAAACAATGCCGAACCACTATAAATCGTTGTGTTCTTGCTTTTACTTAAATTTTATGCTATTTCATTACTATATTCCTCTGTTTACATTTTAGACTCTTCATTTGTTTCTCTACAAAACTCTCTATTGGGTGTTTATGCCAACTTTTGGTGCAAATAGGTCTCAATAATGTGAGCATGATAATGATAATTATGCAAATTTAACCGATCAAATAATAACAGGAACATATAACATCAATTATTAATATATGTTCAACCAAAAATCATTGGCATCACAATCACTACACCAAATCAGTGATTTTGCAATAGTTTATATCTGTTAATTGCTAACACTTATAAATGCTACAAACTCCCAATAGTAAAAAAGTGTTAGGATACCTGAAAATTGTTGGTGAAAATAAATACTTTTCTGAGTAAACTTTGCAACACAAATAAGTGTTACTGTAGTAGGTAAAAATGTAAATAATTTATTAATAAAAGGAGTCTTCTGTAAATTAAACATATGGGTTCTCTTCTCACGCTTACCCATTCTCAAACATATTTCGGCCGCATAAAATTTAATTTAGGGTTTTCTTCTCCTCGCCAAAATCAACGTCGATTTCAACTGCTTCCTAAGATCAACGGCAACTTCATCCCCTTCCCAATATCAAATGCGTACTTCAACCACTTCAAAATCAATGCCGACTTCAATCACTTTAACATCAGCGTCGACGTCGACTTCAACCACTTCGTTGATAGCTTAGGCGGCTGGATTGACATATCACGAACATTGTTCCTGTGGTAGTTGACTAGATCGATAATTCTGGATTGTATTAGCTAATCAACGTCGACGATTCTGGATTGACATATAATTATTCAAGCTCGATATCAACAGTAAGTTTCTTTTTCTTTATGTATGCTATTTTATTAGCTAATTTCATATTTGTGAGCGCAATTTTGCCAAGTCTATCGTTGCTTGGTACTGTCATTTGGGGAATTGATTTAGTAAGTATTGAACTTTTAAATACATAAAATCTGCATTGATGTATATTTATTTAAAAGTTTTATCCTAGCTAGAATTGGATTTGAGGTTATTATTTCATTCTATTTTATTATGGGATAGTATTTATTAAAATTTAGGTTTTCTTCTGTTTTATATGATTGCTTAATGCATAATTTTGCATTCTAGTTATTTTAGTCGACTATTTTAGCTATTGTTTGTACTATTGGGTTTATATAAGAAGGTTAACAATTGATGAATACTTAGTTATTAATTGTACAAGTGGGTTTATAATTGATAACATAAGTCAAATAGATCTTAAGTATGGACATGCAAGTCTAAAAATTGCTTTGGATCCACTTAATTCTTACCATTTTCGAAGTGACAGGGGCGCATGGGAATTGATGACATGGAAATGAATTTAATAAAGATCAATATAGCATGTGGTTAAACTTAGTGATATAAATAGCAATTTGTATAATATGATTTGGGAAGATCTGCAACAATAGGCACAAATTCTATTATGATATGCATGTTTGAGTAGAACTGGAGCTCAATATAGGCAATTTACAGAAGCTTAATATAGGCAATTAATATAATTTGTATTATATACTTCTAATCATTATGATATCATTTAGAGTTTCTCCCTTAAATTGTCAAATAACAGGAGCACAGATTCTAGAAAGCAATGCCACAAGTTCAATTTCAATTCTCTAATTTGGTTAGGGATTTTAATCTATTTGAATTTTTTTAGAAACTTGCTACTTTATCAATTCTCTAATTTGGTTATTGAGTAATAATTTTATTTTGATGAATAACCGCAAATTCCATGGATATAACAACAGAAGGTTGGCAGAATACTACATCTTAGAAAAGTAGTTACTTAATTTTGGACGGACATGTAATGAGGTGCTTTTGCTACCATTTTCGTTATCCATATGTATTTGTAATGCAATAGGAAAATTTGGTGGATTTTAGGTGAGATCAATCTGACGGGTCAGTCTTCAGTTGCCAATGCTAAATTGATTTAGTAAAATGTGGTTAGTTTAGGGTAGGTAACTTGGTATGTATAACTTATTCCAGTCCATATGTTTTTGTAGTTAGTTACCTTAGTCTTCATATCACGGTAAGGTTGGTTTTGGGCATATCCTCTTTCTTGTTTTTCAAAGTTACAGGTCTTGTATTTTTCCTCTCTATAGATGGTGGATTTTTGAATTAATATACTGATGATGCTTTTTTCAGTAACCTTATTGTCATCATGCATAATATATTGAACAATAAGATTTACTGTACTTTCCTACCATATATATTTGATTTGTTTTTGAGTTTTGTACTACCTTAATATCATCATTCGCATCATAGTTTCTTATTAGTATGCCAAGCTTAATTCAATTATATAAATGGTTTATGATACATGATGAAATTTAAATTGAAGCTAAAGTTTTAAGAGCTGGGAAATCGGTTGGCAAAGACAACCAAAAAAATTATAGCATAGGCATGTTATATTAAATATTTAGGTGCATCTAGTAGTCTATAACCATATTCATCTATTTGAAAGTTGCATGCTTGAGTAGAGGAAACTCTCTATTTTAAAAGTGAATTTTTAACAATTCTAATGAATAGTTGGTGTGTTAATTATTAATATGGTGAACAATTGATTATGAAGATACTTTCACGAAGCTACAGGAAGCATTCACAAATAAAAAGAACATTATGGATGGAAACAAAAGTGGTGGAAAGGCAAGTGGAAGGATTGCAAAAGGTGGTACAGCTCAAGGAGGGTCTGACATTTATAAGATTGTCAAGGTAGATATGTTTGTAGGTTATATGTGTTCTTTCAACCTCTACTTGTATATTTAAGTACATTTGGAAATATCTATGGGTTATACTAAACAATCATCTGAGCTAAACAGTACTAAAAAAGCATGGTAGAACCGTATTAATTAGCATAAGTTGATTAAGAAAAAAAGGAGTAGCAATTAACTTGTAAAATATAATTATTGGCACGTGTTGATTAAATTTTATTTGTCAAATGTGTAAATCAGCCGACTCTCTTGGGGATGATAAATCAATACTATGTCTTTTCAAAAGTTAACATCAGATAATCATAATACAACAACCAAATATTTCAAGTGTTGTTAAGATAATTAATAATTTGAACCAGATATCATATTACTAACTTTAATTATGCTATTAGTTACAGTATGATATAACCTTTTAACCTTGTTCTGCTTATTATTCACATTGCTTCTTATGACTAGCTAGTTGTCTTTTGCGCCTCATCGTTATTTTTATCATTATATACAGCGGAATTTTGAACGAATTCAGATCTCTTTTATATTGCAGATGATCATGGAGCGGCAATTTCAGCCTGTTATTATTTTTAGTTTCTGTAGAAGGGATTTTGGGCAACATGCTATGTCAATGTCCAAACTCGACTTTAACACTGAAGAAGAAAAGGAAGTGGTGGCGGAGGTGTTCGAGAAAGCAAATATTATGCTTGCGTGAGGAAGACAGAATTCTGCTCGCTATTGAATTAATGCTCCCACTTCTTCAACGGGGTATTGATGTACATCATTCTGGGCTTCTGCCTATAATTAAGGAACCGGTGGAGCTTCTCTTCCAAGAAGTTCTAGTAAAAGCACTTTTTGCTACCGAGATAGTAAGTTTACTGCAATTCGTTTTGTCTAAA
This sequence comes from Allium fistulosum, assembly GCA_030737815.1. Lineage (NCBI taxonomy): Eukaryota > Viridiplantae > Streptophyta > Magnoliopsida > Asparagales > Amaryllidaceae > Allium > Allium fistulosum. The sequence continues at coordinate 574,572,653 of CM060907.1, forward strand.
ATACCATTATTGCTGCTATAATGTCATTTTCCAAGAACATACGCTGTTGATATTTTAGACTATTGATTTAATTTCAACTGAAAAGATTTAATTTTTTTCCAAATACTCTATGTATCTTGATTACTTTATGAAGTTGCAGCTCGAAAATAATTCAATTCTTTGTGTTTTTTCTTCCTTCAGTGTTCTATGGGCTTGAACATGCCAGCAAAAACTGTTGTATTTACATCAGTTAAAAAATGGGATGGTGACATCAACAGATACATTGGGTCAGGAGAATACATCCAGGTAAAAAAGTTATATCAGCACCAAAATAAATATACAGTTTATTGGTAAATCTCTTTTGTTCATTCATCTATCATATCGTAATATGTCCAGATGAGCGGAAAAGCCGGTCGTCGTGGTAAGGATGAACGTGGCATATGTGTGATAATGAATACGGAGAAGGTATATTATATAGACCCACATATATTTAACTTACATGGAAATATGTGCTATCAAAGTTGGTTGGTAAAGTATTAGATTAAAATATAAATATGATGGAAATTTGTGATGGAATTATTTTTGTTTTGTTTTTTGCTTTTTGCTTTTTGTTTTTTCTTTTTGTTTTGTTTTTGTTTATATACTTCAACGTTCTCCCAACAGCCAAACAATACTGTCTACTTAGAACAACAAATACAACCTCACCCACCATAAAATTGCACATATTTCTCCTAACTTATTCTAAGTATTGTTAAAATTATAAAATCTATTGTTGAGTTCTTCCATATCTCTGTTATCATGCCTACTTTTACTGCTTATTACTAAAAGGACATTTGCTTTTCCATTGTGTGTATCAGTATATATGCATGGTTGACCGGGTTCTTGCATGAGTATGTAGGTGTAGTACAATAGAATGAGAGCAAATCCTCTGTACCCAAACCTCTCTGTTCCCACTATCCCCAACCAATCGGGCACGTCGATTTTCAATCATTCACTACGCCATAAATGACCTTCTGCAACATTTTTGCAAGGTGTTGCCAGCTAAAATGTTGCGATAGATATAAAATTTTGGTCCTACTGCAACGTTGTATTTATGGTGTTACCTTAGCCATAAAAATGTGTTGCTCTAGCTAAAAAAGTGTAACACGATGCAACATTTTTATATAGTGTTGCTATAGATGTATTCAGATTAAAAAATTAATAAAATTAGCAATCCGCGTGAATACGATCCAACGGTCTACATTTAATCCGATTGTTAAACTGGATCACCGCTATAATTTGCTCCAAATTTTCGTTTTCCCGCTTTACTTTTCATATCATTTTCGTTCTCACCCCCAATTTCCAAATCCCTAATTTCCAAATAATATTTTCGTTTCTTTTTTTTCTTCCAAAAACAAAATCTCGTCCTTTTTTCAAAGGTTGGTAGTGATCTCAGACAAGCTTTGTTCCCCATTTCGTTCTCACCTCTAATTTCGCTGCTGTTTGCCTACATGTCGAGCCCCGTTTGCTTTGTTGTCGAGATCTGGAAATGTCTGTTCGACTTGTGAATCAGCGATTGTTGTTGGAGTTAGGTCATGATTGGACTGGGTTACGGCAGTGGGTGATTGCGATTGAAATTTCAAGCGATGGAGGTGAGGCCAATGGTGATTTAAGGTAGTTCTGGTCGATGGGTTGCTGAAATTGCGGTTGGTGAATTTGATATGGGAGGCGCTGGTGGGTTCGCGATTTGGAGGAGTTTTTAACAGGTTGGTTTTCAGTTTGATTGGTGAGGAAGTTAGGGTGTAGGGGTAGTTCGGGTTGTCGGAGAAGGCAGGTAGGTGGTTGTTGTGATGGTGAAGGCATAGGGTTAGTGAGGAGACGCGAATTGGTTGTGACAGATTGTAGAGGAAGGGATTTGTTGTGCTATGTGCAGAAATGGTTCGAGTTCGTTAGGTGATAGGGGCAGGAGTTTGTGGCTGATTGTAGCTGGATGGTGAATCTGGTTGTCGCAGTTTGTAGAAGTTGGATATGAAGGTGTGATGGAGGTTGAAGTATATGAAGTGATAGGTTAGAGCTTTGTTTGTTGTTGTGCGTTTGGGATGTTTTGGTTGTGAGATGGTAGTTTGGAAGAAAATGCAGTTTGCTGGTAGGGGTTTCGATAATGAAGTATGCAGTGGTTGCTTGAGAAGGTTGTTGTTGCTTGAAATGTAGCAGGGAGGAGTTTGGGTTAAGGCAGTTTGGATTGGTGAAAGGAAGTTGGTGGTGGAATGGTAGGTTGCTGTTATTGTTTTGTGGAAGGAAGGAATGGGTGGTTATGCCAGCGATTGTGATTAGGTGATTAGGCAACATGTTCGATGAAGGGTAATGTATTACTTATTAACACGCAACATGTTCGATGAAATGTCATTTTTTATTTATCATGGTTTCAGGTCTTTTACCAAGGCACTAAGAATGATGGCTGGAAAAAGGTCGGATGATTCAGAAGAAGCCATGAAAGAGTTGCAAAAGTCAATCATCGAGGAGGTGTTCAAATTCGCAGGAGGTGTTCATTTGTGCATCATTTTACGTCGTTTCAAAGAAGGCTCGATCTTCCGAAATCGGATGAATCGGGCGGTGCCCACTTGTTCGATCCCCGCCGGGACTGCGGTGCCCCGGACCCCTGCCGGCGCTGCGCCCGGACCCGCTTCTCGCCTCGCCTTCGGCTCGGCACTCGGCTAGCCTTCGGCTCGTCATATATTTGTTAGTGTCGGTGTCTGTATAAATTGAAACTGCATATGTAATGAGTGAACTGAGTGATGTAGTGAGGAATATCTGTATATGTGAATATCAGTGTTATATATCATTGAATTGTAAAATAGTGGAGTCAGGAATTTGTACTATTTCAAATGTTGAAATAAAATATTTATTTAAAAAATTACTGTTTGAATATCAAATTCTATGCAAATAGCATTTTATTAAATAAATATTTATTTCTATTAAAAAATCAAATATGCTCTATATTGTGGGCCCCACAAATTCAGAAAATCAATATCTATAGCAACATTTTTGAATGTTGCTACAGGCACCTATGGGTGTTGCCATAGACCCAAATAGGGTTCTATTGCAACAATATTACTTATGTTGCCTTAGATAGTCAAAATGTTGCCTTTGAGGTCTAAGGCAACGGCAAAAATTGCATCACCCTAAAAGTGTTGCCATAGACCTATGGCAACATTTTTCGGGCCTGAGCCAACATTTTTTTTGTGTTGCAGTAGGCCATTTATGGCGTAGTGATTTTGCAATTAAACCCCCGACAGCAGGAGAGAGAAAGGGGGTTTAATTGTAAAATAACTAAAAATGGCATCCCCGATTGGTTGGGGACAGGGGGATAGGGGGGTTTGGTACAGGGGATTTGATCTCCAATAGAATACGTATGAGTATAAATTGAAAATACACACACACAAACTCTTTCCTTATATTACATGGTATATTACAGTTTTAAAGTAACCTTCTAGAGTTGATATGAGATGATTTTTGAGAAACTTCTTTTGGGTGTTTCTTTAGTAACCACTCTAGTTTATACTTCTATCTTCATTATCATGCTTAAGTGTTCATTTATGCATCCTTTTATCAAATAAAACTTAGTTTTCATCTTCCTATTTAATGCTTTGAGTTTGTTGCACTCTGGGGTATACTCGATTTAAATTATGGGTTTGTATTTTGGACCATGAGTTAGTGCAAGAATAGGGTGGTTGTATTTATTGTCCATATATATATATATATATAAGTGTTTACATTTATAAATGATATTTAAATTCTCATTTATAAAAAATTAAACTAATTATATGTAGACTCATATATATATATATATATATATATATATATATATTTTTATGTAGTATATGAGTGTCGGTGTGTTTGCACCTCGCAAAGTTGTATGTGCTTCGTTCTTTTCTTGCGTGCGTGCGTGTGTAGTTGAATAGATGTGCATTGATCCGTGTGTACATATATTGGTATGGTTGCTGCTAAAAGGTGGGTGAATCTTGCCTAAGTAAATTTGGTCCATTCTTATAGGTGCAGTTGGATTTGTGTAAGTATATAAATACTTGTACGAGTGTGCGACAATGAGATGTGTGGTGACTGTGTGCATTGATGTTGCGTGAGCTGCTGCATGAAGTAATAGTGAAGTTTGTTTATATTTTTCAAAAATATGTGAGGGTGTGTTTGTGCTCCACCCCTGTGCAACGCTTCATTACATTTTTGCCCATGAATTGGATATTTGTCAGCTTGCATTCCTAAAGGAATTCTTATATTTCCCTAATATAGAGCATGTCAGTTCAATTTATTCTATATTTTTATACAATGAAAGCTAAGTCTAAATTAATAGTAATTTTGATGTTTGAATTCTCATTTGACATATTGAATGTAGGCACTTGTGGAGGAAGAGGAAGAAAAATGGAAGTTGGAATGTAGCGGTAATAAGGAAGAAAACACATATGACCTTGACAATGACCCATCTCTAATGTTTTTGGCTCCGATAGAAAGAAAAACTATTGTCATGCAATTAGCTCCACTTCCTTTGCAAAACAAGTAAAGTTGATGCAAGCTTCAAAAGCAATTGCCAATAAGAATAAAAAGGAAGATTTTCGTCAAGGGTCATCGGAATTACAAAACCAAGTGGCAAATCAGTAGTAAAACTTTATCTTGTTTTTTGTAATTTGGATATGATATTGTGGTATTTTGAAATTGAAAAGTTTGTAGCTTATATTATAGTATTATCTAAATATGATATTGTTGCATTTGAGATATGGAAGCATTTTAGACTTCATATTTAATTGATATGATGAATTATATATGTGATATGGATATCATAATTAATGAGATATTATATTCATTTGTTTTAAGAATTTAATATTAATTGTGCATAAAATAGGGTAAAAACATAATTTCAATTAGTAACGCTTATAAGTGTTACCAATATTTTGGATAACAACGCTTATTTACGTTACAAACCTAAATGATAAGCAAAACAATTTATGTGCAACAACACATATATGTGTTACTAAATAATCATTTTCAACACTTATAAGCATTACCATATATTTCTGTACCAACACTTATAAGTGTTACCGTATATTTCTGTACCAACACTTATAAGCGTTACCATATATTTGGGTACCAACACTTATAAGTGTTAGTAATACGTATGTTCGTAACACTTATAAGTGTTACAAATTTGACCACTCCATTCCTCACAGTTCATTAGTAACACTTAAAAAGTGTTACTGAAATTATTTGTAACACTTATAACTGTTAGGATTTGCCTGTTTTGGTGTAGTGAATATTACTTAAGTAATTAAACCCTTTGGTAATTTCATATAAAAACTTGGGCTAAACAATAATTTATTTCCTTGAAAACATGCATCATTATAAATAATTAATCCCCTTAATCCATAACATCACAATAGTACTTAAACTTAAGTAACTAAACCCTATGGTAATTTCATATAAAAACTTGAGCTAAACAATAATTTATTTCCTTGAAAACATTTATCATTATAAATAATTAATCCCCTTAATTCATACTTTAAAATAGAGAAGACATAACCCATTATTTGACCAAAATCTCATGCCAGTATAACATAGCCTTTTATAATTTCGGTATCAAATTGAGGATGATGCACCTCTAAATCATAGGGCATGTTGTATCATTAATTAGAACATGTACATATTCATAAACCCATGACATCAATGTCGCTTCCTAGGGATGTCGAACCTCAAAAGTAGGTTGCGAAATAAAATAACTCTGATTTATAAAAAAAATAAGGCCATGAGGTCGAAATCATGATTTTGTGATATTAAAATATATAGGTTTGTTTGAACCAAAAATGGCACAAACATCCAAAAGATAAAGAGAGTAGAGAATAAATGAAGAATGTAAAATCAAAACAGAGTAAAAACAAGCACACACAAATTTATACTGGTTCGGCAATCTTGGCCTACGTCCACTTGAGTGATATCTATTAGTATTCCACTAATTTGTGATTACAAGTGATTGGGATCCATTTTGATCCTTGATTACAATGAATTTTAATGGCTGTCTAGGGAGGAGTTAGCCAAAAAAGGGAAGATCCCTGTGATGGAGCTTGCCTGGTATATTTTTAAGGGTAAATGACAAAATATCTTCCTCAAAATTCGCCTATGGAAGCTCCTTGCCAAGACGAAGTCCTCTAGAAAAATCTAACCCTGTACGTGCTAAGTATGGGGATCAGTACCAATCCCTAAAGAATGGGAGTGGGGCCCTGCGACTCCTCGTGGTGGTCCCTTTCGATGTTCATGTTATGAATCCAAACCTTGTTTGCATAGTTACCTAGGCGTTTTTTGGAGATATTAATGGAGTTGTAGAAGAATAGAGTTGCTGATTGAGGAGTTCATGGAGATCGATGGAGAATTGCATTGAATCGACAAAGTGATCTTGGAAATAAGCTTTTAGCATCGAGTTAGGCATGTAGGCAGAAGATGGGGTCCACCCAAGGCAGAACTGGGAGTCGGCCCCAATCCCCATAATGGGGTCTGTACGGATCCCCAACTTGGGTGGATTATTGCTTGTCTTGGCTTTTTTGAAGTGGTTGAATTTGCTTGGAGTCCAACCCAAGAAATTTGAGCGTTTACTTGGGGCTTGACCTGAGATTTTCTAAAATTTTTGTGTTCTGAGTTTTCCTTCGCCGACTTGGATTTAGACACGAGTTTTTTGAGTGTTTTCTTCGAGTCATCAAGAGTCAGCCTAATTTAGCCTGGGAGTCGGTACTGAGTCGCGCTTGGAGTCAGACCTGAGTTTTTTTGAGTGTTTGCTCCGAGCCATCAGGGGTCGGTACCTAGTCGAGTCCAAGGGTCGATATCGAGTCCACTTTGGGTTGTGCTTGGGGTTATTTTATGGATTGCTTTGGGTCTAACTCATGGATTTCTCACTTTTATTCTGACTTGAGGATTTGTGGGTTTTTTTCGAGTTGGCTCCTACAAAAACTAAAACTTCCAAATTTACAACCTTTTTTTGCTCATTTTTTGTATTTCTTTTTTCTTGCCTTTTTATGATATTCCCAATGTCCTTAGGTCATTTATCCATTATTCGTTCTTCCGATTTGATCATTTAAGTCTGTTTGAATACTGCTTGGTCAAAAGTCACGATAACACTCGCCCCCCAAAGTACATCTTGTTGCAAACATGATGTGCTTTGAATCAACATGATGTGCTTTGAATCGAGACAAGTTAGGATTTCTAGAATGGATTTCACTTAGTACCTCGTATTGTCTTTATCCTTTCGTCGAGTGGCTTTCATAAAGAGTCATATCTCTAATTATTCACCAAGGTGCTTGGTCAGTATTTAACATTATAAAATCGAAATGTATTCTCTCAGTAATTGTCTGTGCTCGATTCCATTGAGCTGGTTGATTGAACTAGTAGGCCTCAGTTATCTAAACCGGTTTCTTTCTTGAAAGTCTCAAGTAAGAATTCGATCTCCATCGATTCTATAAATTGTATGTTGGGTATATTATTGGCTCCCAAGCATGTTCGTATGCCTGTGGGTCATTGCCAAGTTCTGCTAGATTGTAATCACAAGTTGTTTTCAGGCTAGTCTGATGGAGGGTAGTCATCGAGGCGATTAATTCTGGTTGTTAACTTAAGAAATTCCTGCTTGAGTTATTAGTTGACATCCTATTCCCAGATGTTAGTTCTAACCATGCCCCAATCCTTAGCTAGGAGGTCGAGGAGGCTCAAGATGATGTTGAGGAAAATGAAATGGTTGGCGTTGATGATGAGGCTAGCCATGACGTCATGAATTCAAGTCATGGGTCCATAATCGAACGGTTATGATTGTTCCATTCTAAGGTATCCTTTTGGTCGTAGACTTAAGTTGTATCAAACACTAGGCACGAGCCGCAGTGTTGAGCTATCGTGTTCAACTATAAGATGATGATATTCCTCTGCCCCCAGTCTGAGGTCAATGGGATTAGTACACGGACAGTCAAGTCTCGTCCTTATATAGTGATACTCTTCCCCGTCGGGTCTAAGGTTTGAGTTGGTGAATGGGCAGTCAGTTTACACCTATCCTGAGTTTGTGTTCCCTTTGATAGATCAAAGGTAGGAGTAGGTGAATGAATGGTCAAGTCACGTTCATTTCATGTTTGTATTCTGGTGAAGCTATGAAAATTGGGCTGATGAATGAATGGTCGGATCACATTATCCTGGTTGGACGGTAATGTCACGTCCATTTTGGATTTGAACTTCCCCTTGTCGGATCAAGGGTAGGAGTTAAGTTGATGGATGGTTAGTCGCATCCATTTTGGTTTGAACTTTCCCTGTCAATTCAATGGAAAGAGTTTGGTGATGGATGGTCAGTCACATCCACTCATTTTTTGGTTATGCTCCCCCTATCGGGTCAAGGGAAAGAGCTAAGTTGATGGATGGTCAGTCACATCCATCTTGGATTATGTTTTGTGTCCCTTGTCGTGTCAAGGGAAAGGGCTATGAGATGGACAGCCAGTCACATCCATCTAGGATTATGTTTTGTGCCTCCCTTGTTGGGTCAAGGGAAAGGGCTAAGAGATGGACGGTCAGTCACGTCCATCTTAGATTATGCTTTGAGACCTACATAAGGGGCAAGAGGCAGTGCATGGGTGGTCTTGTTATGTCCAAGTTAGATGGGATCCTGAGCCTGCCGAGCCCCAAGCAAGGCATAAGTATTTTGGTAGAGATTTTGGGTATGAATTTGAGAGTGGATAGTCGAGTCACATCCACTTTGGATCACGGTCTTGCCCTCAAGTCCGGGGCAGGAGTTGGCTAAGGAGTGATCAAATCATGCTCATCTCGGTAGAGCTCTAAAGGTCGGGCCATGGGCCATGGAAATTTGGTGGGCACCTGACTCTAGGTACCTGAACACTTGCATTGTTTATATGAAGTCTCATTTGAGTTGGTCGCGTCTCTTAACTCATATGGAACGCAAAGACAAGGTTGCATGATTGAAAAGAAAATTCATTGAAAATAGAAAATAACAGAGTTTGTCTTATGAAAAAGTTCAAAGAAAATAAGAATAAGAGCTTATTCTAGGATGAAATGATGTCGTCACGCTTGCCATCCCATTTCGATCCAGCCCTTCTTAGCTGGATGATGACCGTCTGCGGTCTAGTTTATAACCAATCTTCTTTCAAGCCACCTAGGTTCATTAGCACTAGGAGTGGTCCATCCTCGTTGAGGGTCGGATGTTCCTTACCCACCATCCTGCGAGGCTTTCACAAATTATTAGAGCCTTTTGATCCAGACCACCTCTTCAATCATATCTCGGAGGTATTTGCATTCGTTTGTGTCATGACAATGGGTCTCATGAAATCTGTAGAACTTTCCAGACTTCCTCTGGCTTTTAGTCGATTCTCTCGGGGTTGGTTTCATGTATTCCTATGAGTCATGAGTGGCTAAGTAGATATTTTCAGTCGAATCATTTATGGGGTTTATGTGTCAAATCTCGGGACTATCGGTTGTCTTCTAGAATCCGAATTCTTGTCTGAGGCCTTGTTGCGGCCTTTGCTCTGATTCTCATTCTTGTTCTGTATATTCACGTAAATGTTCCCAGGACTCGCTCTAGACTGTTTCATGGCAATGTTCTTTTAGATTCCTTCGGCTTAATGGCCTGTTCTATCCCTTGTCTAGTCCATAGAGCCTCCTCCTTGCACAAGTACTGGGCCACCTTCTTGTAAAAGCCATCCAGGGTAAAGGGAGGCTTCCTTGATAACCATTCTTCAAAATCCATGTTGGGGTGGATCCCCCTTATCAAAGCCAATGAGATGATATTCTCCTAAGGGTTACTCATCTCAGTCATTGTGGTATTGAATCTTTTTAGAAAATCCTTGAATGACTCCCCCAGTCTTTGGAATAAGTTAGATAAAGACATGACATCCTTGGGGCGAGTCGTGTGCATCCTGAATAGCCCGATAAATTTCCTTACCAATTTGTCAAATGATGAAATGGAACTTGGTGGTAGTCAAGTAAAGCACATGGTCACTACTCCTTCTAGGGAAATGGGAAATCATTTGCATTTGACGGCATCCGTGGCCCTGGCAGAGTCCATGTGCCACTCGTATTTCATGATGTGTTGTCTAGGATCTGTCATTCCTGAGTATGATGGCATAAATGGCATGTTGAATCTCCATGGGTATTCTTTTTGTAAAATAGCTTCTATGAAAGGATTCCAACTAGGGGAAGTGCCCCAATCATCATCGATTTGGTCCTGGCTTTCTCTCACAAGCCATTGTACCATTGCAGTCAAATCTGGTCCTTGAATGGCTGTTAGGTTGTGATAGTCATTGTCTACTCCTTGTGCTTAGCTCAGTAAATGGTCCCTGTTTTTGAATTGTTGTCTAGGCTCTTCTGGCTTTGGAGGAATCGTTTGCCTAGCTATTCCATATTCATTCCTCGATGTCAACCCAACAGCAAACTCCTGACTTCCGACGTCCAAGCCAGTCACAGTGCGCGCACACTGCACGCCGTCATCGAGTCGAAGACCTGAACCCCATTTAACGGGTTCTGCATTGACCCTCTAGTGGTATCGATACCGTCCCCTAAGCTGGGATCGGTACCGGCCCCCGCGCCTTGGCTGGGATGAGTTCTTAACTCCTTCCTTGATGTCCCGGCTTCATGTGCATTTGTCTGTTGCCTTTTTCTCCTTCGGAAATGGCCAGATGATGAGGAACTTCCTAATTCTGAGTATGGAGGAGTTGGCTCTCACCTATTCCTTCTACATCCAGTGCTCAGCTGGTTCTCAAGCTCCTATTCTCTTGGATTTGTCGGTTCAGCTCTGCATGGTTGTCCTATAGTTCTATCATCATCCTTTCAAAGTCAATCCTGGAGATAGCGTTAGAAGGATTTTGGAGATCCATGGCTCCTTGTTGTGTGCTTTCTTTCAGAATGTTCAAGTTGGTATTTTCTGCTTCATCAACAGCTCTTGAGGAAGTAACAACCTTATCTCTCTGGGGGCTATTGGAGATAACTTAAAGTAAATAGTTCATATCTGAATAGGGAGAAACTGGTTCTCTTTCTTGGACCTTAGGCAATCCAATAGTTGATGTGGAATCAACTGGCCTGAGAATCTTTCTTAGTGAAAGAACTAAAATGTTTGAACAAAAAATGATACAAACATCCAAAAGAGAGAGAGAGTAGAGAATAAATGAAGAATGTAAAATCAAAATATAGTAAAAACAAGCACATACAAATTTATAGTGGTTCGGCAATCTTGGCCCACGTCCACTTGATTGATTCTCTATTAGTTTCCAACTAATTTGTGATTACAGGTGATTGGGATCCATATTGATCCTTGATTACAATGAATTTTAATGGCTGCCTAGGGAGTAGTTGGTCGAAAAAGAGAAGATCCCTGTGATGGAGCTTGCCTGGTATATTTATAGAGGTAAACGGCCAAGTATCTTCCTCAAAATTGGCCTATGGAAGCTCCTTGCCAAGACAAAGTCCTCCATAAAAAACCGATCCAATACACGCTAAGTACGGGGATTGTTACCGACCCCTTCCTTAAGAAGGGGAGTAGGGCCACATGACTCCTCGTGGTGGTCCCTCTTGATGTTCATGTTATGAATCGAAGCCTTGTTTTCTTAGTCGCCTAGGTGTTTTTTTGGAGATATTGATGGAGTTGTAGAAGAACGGAGTTATTGATTCAGGAGTTCGTGGAGATCGATGGAGAATTGCATTGAATCAAAAAACAACCTTGGAAATAAGCTTTTAACATCGAGTTAGGCATGTAGACAAAAGATGGGGTCCACCCAAGACGTAACTGGGAGTCAGCACCGATCCCCATAGTGGGGTCGGTATCGATCCCTAACTTAGATGGATTATTGCTTGTCTTGGCTTTTTTGAAGTGATTGAACTTGCTTGGAGTCGGACGTGAGAAATTTGAGCGTTTTCGAGCTTGACCTGTGGTTTTCTAAGATTTTTGTGTTCAGAGTTTTCCTTCACTGGCTTGGAGTCAAATCCAATTTTTTTGGAGTGTTTACTCTGAGTCATCAAGAGTCGGTATCGAGTCGTGCTTGGGAGTCGATATCTAGTCACACTTGGAGTTAGACTCGATTTTTTGAGTGTTTGCTCCGGGCCGTCAGGGGTCGGTACCAAGTCGAGTCCAGGGGTCGGTACCGAGTCGAGTCCAGGGGTCGGTACCCAGTCCACTCTGGGTCGTGCTTGGAGTTTTTTATGGATTGTTTCGGGTCTGACTCAGGGATTTCTCACTTCGAGTCTGACTGAGGATTTTGTGGATTTGCTTCGAGTCGGCTACTCCAAAAACTTGAACTTCCAAATTTTCAACTATTTTTAGCTTATTTTTTGATGTATTTTTTCTTGCCCTTTTATGATATTCCCAATATTCTTGGGTCATTTCTCCGTCATTCATTCGTCCGATTCGATTGTTTAAGTCTGTTCGAATACTGCTTGGTCAAACGCCAGATAATAGGTTATCGAACCTAAGAAACATAGCTTTTTGGTTTGCATAGTATTAAGGCTTTCTAGAAAATATGGGTTTTGAAATTTATAACTTTCGACATCATTGCCGCTTTAAAATGTTGCCAAAAACTATAACTTAAGGCATCATCGCCACAAGGCATTTGATGTCATCTTCTTTAAAACTGCGGCTACTATGCCACTAACATAAGGGATGTCGAAAACAAAGACATGTGGCATCATTGTCACAAGACACTTGATATCAAAAATGAAAACTAGCAGCATCTTTGCCACAATATGCTTGATGTCGAAAATAAGAGGGACAAGGGATGTTGAGTTTAAAGCCAATAAAGGATGTCGACTATTTGATGTTGAATTCCAAAACGCTTAAAACCTGATTGCTAATCTTTTAAGCAAAAAGAATGTCGCATTTCGATCCTGAAGGGTTACAAAATTATTAATGTTGAAATGATAGGATGCTGAAGTCATTTATATACTGGGTTTCATACTTCAACCCGAATAGATTAATTCCATACCAACATAAGTTGATATTGTATGCATCTCTAGTGGTTGATGTCAAAATGCATGACCGTGACATGGATATCGGCTATTATCTAGGCTTTGGCATTCTTGTCATGTGACATGGCAAATTGAATAAAAGCAAAATTGTTTTTATTTCCAAATAAAGTTATTTCTTTTCCCCAACTCTTATCCCTTGTCAATTTTCTATTGGATAAAAATATACTTTATCATTTTCTTTACGTAAAACTGCTGTAAAACTAGTTTTCTTTCCAAAAAATAATTTGCAAAGCCAAACAAATAATATTATTATTTAATAGCTTTTCTAGCTAAATAAATTCGTGGAAAATCATAATCACTTGGGAAAAATCCCCAAAAATCACCAGAAATCAATATTAGCATACCCTTTCATATATAAAATTTTGGGACTAAAATAAATATTTAATTATTTTTAAAAATTTAAACCCAAAATAAATGCCATTTCCTCATTAGGAAATTCATAAAATATTCATATATGGAAAATTATGAAATTGAAAACCCATCTTCAAAATAATGTTTTACACAACATAACAGAAAATCAAATCAATTGGATATCAAAAACTTAGGTTTTGCCTTTAAACATATCATAATAATTCCGTAGAAATTCCAATAAATCATTATTTTACCAAACAATGATATAATCAATCATGGCATGACATAATATCATTAATAAATTCAGATTCAATAAAAAACCAAAATCAAACAGACAAAAGTGAGATGGTTTTACTATTATTCATCTTAGATGGGATATTGAGATGGAGATTTGATGGAGACTGATTTTCCTTAGCTTTTCCCTTTGAATTCTTTAGTTTCCCTCTTCTAATCTTCCTTAGTAATGGACGACCTCTACTCTTTATCTTCTGATTGTTTTGGTGTTGTAAAATGAAAATGAATGAGAGAGGAAGGGCTTGAGGGAGGAAATAAGGTTATATTCCTAATTTGCCCTTCTCATTTATTCCTTTCTATGTTGGGTTTTAAAAAAAATCTTATTAATTGATTAATTAAGGCCTGAACCAACTAATTATCAAATCTCATTCTCCTTATCCCGCTACATTATTCTATTTAGTTTATCCAATTAAATCCCTTGAATAATGTTAAACTGAAATTAGGGATGTTACAAGATCCCCTCCTTAAAGAATTTCGTCCTCGAAATTACGATAAGAATAATAACAAGTATATCAATCATGCATACATTTGTAACAAACACATACAACAATACTAGCCTATCTGACTAGCAATAAGTCTATATGACAAATATAGAACATACCATCACGGCAACTTAGGATAAGTATCCCTAATCCTGTCCTTTGTCTCCTAAGTACAGTCTTTCTCATTGTTTCTTCACCAGACTTTCACTAATCTGACTATCTTGCTCCTTGATCTCTTCTCATTTCTTGCTATAACAAGAACTGGTTGCCTAACAAAAGTCAGATCCAATTCTACTACTAATCTCCCAATGCAGTCAGATCGATAGTAGTTTCTAGATCATGCATGTACTTCCTTAGATGAGAAACATGAAAAACATTATGGACTCCTGCTAAACTACTCGGTAACTCTAAACGGTACGCAAGTTTCATGATCCTCCCTATAATAGGGAATGGTCCAACATATCTAGGTGTCAGTTTCCTTGACTTTTCATATCATACCACACCTTTCATTGGTGATACTGTGATACTTAATGAAAACACGATCTCCAACTGAGAATTCTAGATCCTTATGCCTCTTATCTGCATAACTTTTCTACCTAGATTGAGCTTCCCTCATCCTAGCTCGAATTAACTCAATCTTCTCATGGCTTCAATCACCATATCTGGACCAAGAAACAAACTATCATCGGTCTCTAACCAACACGTTGGTGATTTTCACGGCCTTCCATAAAAAGCTTCGAAAGGCGCCATTCCAATACTAGTCTGATAACTATTATTATAGGAAAACTCGACTAAGTGAAAATAGTCTTTCCATGACCCTCCAAAATCTAGTACACAAGCTCTCAACAAATCTATAAGTACTTTATTGACTTTTTGTGTGCCCGTCTATCTATGGATGATAAGCGGTACTCATTTTAAGCTTGGTACCTAATACCTCTTGCAGACTCTTCCAGAATTCGCTAGTGAACAAAGTATCTCTGTCACTTACTATACTACTATGAATCCCATATAGTCTAACAATATTCTTCATAAACAACTTAGCCAAAGTAGATGATGTTCTTGTTGACTTAACGGGAATAAAGTGTGCACTCTTGGTCACTTTATCTACCACGACCCAGATACTTTCATTTCCCTCATTCAACCTTAGCAATCCATCAACAAAATTCATGGATATAGAATCCCATTTCCAAACTGGCATATCTAAAGGCTGAAGCATTCCACTTAGCTTTTGATGCTCGGCTTTCACTTAGTAAATTCAAACATTGCTTTACCCACAAGCTTACATCCCTTTTGATACCTTCCCAAAAGAAACTTCTTTTCATATCCTGATACATCTTAGATCCTCCAAAATGAATAGTAAACTTCGACCGATGACACTCCCTAAGAACTTCTCTCCTTAGGTCACCAATATCTAGAACACACAATCGTCCCTTCTTTTTAACCATCCATTCTAGTCAAGATTAAAACCTTTCAAATCTTCAATCTCAATTCCACCATCTAATCTTCTAATCCGTTCAACCAGTAATAGATCATTTTTCTGCTTAGAAGCAATCCTTTTGATCGATACTGGTCGAAATTCTAAACATGTCAACATAGCAGTACTCTGACTAGAACTAGCAATCAATCTTAGCTACACATTACAAGTAGTCAATGCCTCTAAATCATTCCATTCTGCCAACATAGCTAACACCATATTTTGATGTTTCTTGCTAAGTGCATCAACAACTTTATTTCCTTTCCCTAGTGTATATTTAATACCAAAATCATAGGCCGCTAAAAACTCTAACCATCTCTGCTATCTCATATTCAACACTTTCTGGGGAATAAGTAACTCAAAGACTTATGATCCATAAAAAACTCGAATCGTTCTCCCAAAAGATAGTGTCTCCACACTTTCAAAGCAAATATCACTGCTGCCGACTCTAAATCATGAGTCAGATATCTAACTTCATGCGGTCTAAGCTGTCGAGAAGCGTAGGTAATTACTTTACCTCTTTGCATCAACACAGCTCCTAATCTCTTCCACGTGCATCAGTATACACCACTTAATCCTGATTTCCATTTGGAACAACTAACATGAGCGCATTGGTTAATAAATGTTTTAGCTTCTGGAACGCTTCTTCACATTTACTAGATCAACTAAACTTTATTTCCTTCCTGGTCAGTTTAGTCAGGGGTGCTGCTATCTGAGAGAAATTCTTAATGGATCTCCTGTAATAGCCAGCTAATCCAAGAAACTCCTTATCTTGATCACAGTCTCGGGCCTCATCCAATTATTTATAGCTTCAATCTTAGTTAGATCCATAGACAACCCTTCTTCTGAAACTTCATGATCAAGGAAATTCACTTATCTCTTCCACAAATGATATTTTGAAAACTTCGCTTTTAGTTAATGCTGGCCCAATGTCTCAAGCGCTATTTTATGATGAGTCTCATGACCTCTCTCATTCTTAGAATATATCAGAATGTCATCTATAAACACCAAAACAAACCTGTCCAAGTGCTCTCGGAAAATTCGGTTCATCAAATCTACAAAGAAAGCTGGCGCATTAGTCAATCCAAAAGGCATGACTAACCACTCATACGAACTATACCTTATTCAAAACGCCGTTAAGGAATATTGTCCTCCGCCACCCTTGATTGATGGAACCCTATTGCGAAATCCAATTGAGAAAATACTTTGGTTCCACTTAATTGATCAAACAAATCATCATTTCTCAGCAAAGGATATAGATTCTTTATCGTCTTTTCATTCAACTTATGATAATCAATACATATTCTTAACGACCCATCAAGTTTCTTTACGAACACCGCGGTTGCTCCCCAAGGAGAACTGCTTGGTCTAATAAAATTCTTTCCCTCTAAGTCCACTAGCTGCACCTACTCTTTTATCTCGGTAGGTGTCATCCTGCTAAGTGGTCTACTAACGGGTTTAGCTCCAGATACCAGATCTATTCGAAACTCAACCGCTCGTTTCAATGGTAGTCCTATAACAGGCTCAAAGACATCTGCATACTCTCTTACAACAAAAACCCGATTCACTTTATCTTCTACTTCCATTGCACCCAACAGAGCGCAAACATCTAAACTCAAATTCTCTACTAAGTATATAATTCAATCACGAATATTAGAGTGTCTTAGTGATATCTCTCTATCCTGGCAAAATATCTTAGCATCATATCTGCTCAACCAATCCATACCCAGAATAATCCCAAAGACCACAAAATAAAACACATACAAACTGCAAGCAAAAGCATGACCTAACAATTTGATTTCTAAATGGTCTCATCTCATCCCAAGAGTTGCATACTCTCCTACCGGATTCGCAACCCTTAAGGAAGCAATAAGGTATGATGATTCTAGACTTAACTTATCTATCAAATAGTGCGAGATAAAAGAATGTGATGTGCTAGTATCAAATAATACTTTAACAGTGCCTTGAATTGAAAGCATACCTCCCATCACAACCTTTCCTTTCTCCTATGCGGTTGATCTAGAAGCCGACGCCTTTAAAGCAAATACTTTCCCTTTATCAACCTTGGCCGGTTCTGGACATCGATTCTTATAGTGCCCCTTGGTCGTAGTTGAAAGACTTAACAATTTTCTTTTCCATGACCTTTTCTATCAAGCTTAAAGCTGATAATATCCGCCTTCCCTTTTTTGGCAGCTCCACCCTTCTGGGCTCCCTTCCTCTTGAAGAACTTCCTCTTCTTACCCTAAGAATTCTAGGACTCTATCGAATTATCTTATCCAAAAGTTAAAAGCGTCTCTTCATTCCTTATCTCCATCTCCAACACTACATTCGATGAATCCCTGAGATGTGGCATTATTGCCCTAGCATTCTCCGGCTTCAAACCCTGGATAAACTTCTCATTCCTCTTAATCACAGTATCGATGGTAGCGTACCCATACCTGGACAGCTCATCAAACTTAGTAGCATATTCCAGTATCGACATTTCCCCTTGCAGCAAATCAGCGAATTTTTTTAATAGAGTTGACTTGGCTACCTCAGATAAGAACCTCTCCTTGAATCTCATTCGAAATTCAGCCTAAGTCAATTCCTCCTCCGATACTCTGACTGTCACACCATTCCACCATTATAGAGCGGCTCCTTGCAACTGCCTAAAAGCTAATGCTCATTGTTCAGACTTAGATCAGCAAAGATACTCTCGTAGTGCATCAGCCAGTTTTCCACCTTAATAGCATCTTAAGTTCCAAGAATAGGCTTTCCTCCAAGATTGGTGCAATCATGGCTCAACTTAGCGTAGTTATTGCCAACTGGTACCTCAGGATTAGCTCGTCCTGCATTAGCAACAATCGTTCCAGCCACACTAGCAGCCGCTCAAGCTTGCATCCGATTGAAAAAGAACTGATACAGTCGCCATATCTATCGGCAGGGCTCTAGCACTCACATTGGCATTTTTGTTTTGATTAACATTTGCCTGTCAACCATGATTCCTTCTAGTATTGGGTCAAAGTTTCCATTAGTTATAGTGCTTCCTCCATCTATATTCACTTTTTCATTTCCTGCTACCGTATCTCGCTTTCTCGTAATCTACATATAAGCCTTAGTAAGATATAAAAGAACTAAGAGGGAGGGGAGACTAAAGATAGGATACATATTTATATATAGAAAATAAAAGTACATTACTATAGCATTATACCATACCCCAATCTTATTCTATGATTCATTCAGATTATGTTTTCAAAACACTTTTAAGTTTAAAATTCTTTTATGTTTTACATAAACCTTCGCTTTGATACCAAACTATAACTTCTCCCATTCCAAGGCCCAAAAATAACCGCTACTGATGCTGTAGTCATCAATAATATTATTCTTCGATGATAAAACGAGATCAGTTAATGGTATCATTAACATCAAAAGCATGGGAATATGAAAATTTTCAAAACATATTTTATTAACAAACTTTCATATTCATTACATAATCCCATTCGCAATCCCACGTCAAGAGAAAATATAATTATTACAGAATACTCCAAGAGTGACATATGAAGATGCCCCATTGGTTGATCAGAGTCTAATACTTGAAAATTATAAAGTTTGCCATTACATCCATTCAAGAAAAATGAAAACAACATAGCGGATAAATAAAGCTCCGAATATAGCTACCTTGCCTTCTAATCTTGCCTTCTACATGTCTTCGGAAGCTTATTCGTCAAACTGGAAAACTTAGAAACCCTTACTCCCGGCCTACTCAAATGAGCACCCAAGAGTTTAAGGGAAAAAACAAAAACTTTGGGTCAAACAAAAGTCTGATGTGAATAATAATATACCATCTCGAACCAAAATAGATATCTAGTGAGACTATGCCGCTGAGTGGAATGGGCTTTCCCCTTGTTAGGAACTGGAGATAGTGGTTTTGATGACAACAACCTTTGTAAATTATTTTATTATAACCTATATACTAACACTATTGTCTAGATATATATGAATGTTATTATGCAGGATATATATAAGGTAGGTACTGATTATTGAAGACTGTACAGTATAAAGATCAAGAATGAAGAAATCAAGTTTGAAGACTCATGAGTATCAAGGTCAAGATTTCAAGATAAGTGTCTAGTTTTGTTAAATTTCATAATAGCATGGAAATCTTCATTCCAAATTTCATTTAGGATGGAACCCATTTCTACCTTCTTAGTGGCTTACAAACCCACGACAAGTAGCTTACAAACCTACGACAAGTGGCTTACAAACCCACAAACATCCTAGTTTTGTACAAGTTCTCGAGTCCTGATGTGATGAAATATTCTGCAGGAAGAAGCTTGCAAAACTACTTCAAAATAATTTTCAAAATGTTTTAGCCTCAAAAATTATCTTTTCAAATGATTTTCAAAAAGGTGTTTTAGCCTTAAAATATTCTTTGTTTTTGTTTTAAATAAACTCTTGTTTTAAACTTCGATTGTTTTTAAAACTATCTTCTGATTTTTTAAAATTCTTTTATAATATATATATATACATATATATATATATACTTGAGATTTAAAATCAAATTTATATATACATATTAAAATATATTTTTCTACTCTTCTTTATTTTAAATCATAGGAAAATTAGTTTATTTTACTCCAGAATCATTTCATCTTGTTTTCCTTTCAATACCATTTTCCAAACAAATTTTACATTGTTTTAACTAAGGGATGTCGGCATCATGGGATACCCTATGTCGATATGGTAGCCATTAAATTCAAAAGTTTCAATTTTCAAAAGAAGTGACTATTCATTTAAATCTTTTCAGAATGGTTATGACCGTTACTGGTCTATAAATAGCCTTCACAAATGAATTTTTTAACTAACTATTTTCTTATTTTCTTCACTCCTTCTTCTCCACAAATCCATATTTTAAAATTTTCATATTTTTAAGATCGTGCCGAAATTCTGCCGAATTCTCAAGTGAATCAAATTAGAATCTCATTCTTGTTTGATTCTCTGCCCTCTCTCGAAGATCAAAGTGCTATTCAAAGTTATAGGATCAATTTGTAATCACAAGTTTATCGAGTTTCTCTATAAGTTGTGGTTGTGCCTGAAAATCAATTGGGTGATCTTGTGTCCCGTAAATCAAGAGAGTTTGTCCCGGACTCGAAGACATGAGGGTACCTTAAGGCCTTTAGAAATTGAGGATTGTAATATCGACATTGGTATAATAAAAATCTGTACGAGGTATTTTCCTTGGTGCGGGACTAGATGTAGGGTAACTCTGAACCAGTATAAAATCCGGTGTGTTCTTTCCTTTTACTGCTTTTTATTTACTTTCTGCATCTGTGTTTGATTCTGTGATTAAGTTCTGCATTTGTTTGTATCATAATTTTTAAATTAGTCCATATAAGTCTTAGAATCCATTAAACACTATTCACCCCCCTCTAGTGTTAAATTATCCTTAAGATCCTTAATCCGCACTCCCTTTCAATTGGTATCAGAGCATAGGTTTTCATAGTTTTCATAATCTGAAACGTGAAAAGTTAAAAATGGCATTTTTAGAAAATTTTGTTAATACTAGTTTGAATTTATGCATTTCATCAAAGTATCATAAGTTTGCATATAGTTTTTTTGAAAAATCAAGTTATCTACTGAATTGGTTTGTTATGCAGGAACAGACATGTTACATGGCTTTTGAAGAATCAACAACCAATGGACAAACTATGCAAATTGAGAAAGATAAATGGATACGTGATAGTGGTTGTTCAAGGCATATGATTGGAAATCCCGAGATACTCAATGACATTATATATCAAGATGGTGGATTGGTCAACTTTGGAGGTAACTCAAAAGGATATGTGATTGGCATCGGCAATATCGGTAATTCTAAAACTCCTCGTATTTCTGATGTTTTGCTAGTTAGGAACTTAAAACATAATTTTCTTAGTATAAGTCTACTATGTGATAAAGGATATAAAATTAACTTTGGAAAAGATAAGTGTCACATCGAAGATAATAAGTCAAATATTATCTTTGAAGGAATTAGGAAGAAAAACATTTACATCCTTAGTATGAAAGTTTCAAATGATAACTTATGTCTTTTGGCTAATACAAGTGACCCTTGGATTTGGCATAAAAGATTTGGTCATTTAAATTTCAAACTGTTATCTAGGTTATCAAAACTTGACTTAGTTAGAGGTCTTCCCAAGTTAAACTTTAAAGTAGATAGTACATGTGATGCTTGCCAATTAGGAAAACTTAAGAAAAGTTCACTTAAATTAAAAGATATGATTTCAACTTCTAAACCTCTAGAATTACTTCATTTAGATTTATTTGGTCCATCTCAAGTTCAATCAATTAATCACAATAAATATGTTTTTGTAATTGTAGATGATTATTCTAGATATACTTGGACAACTTTTCTTAAACTTAAAAGTGATGCTTTTGAATTATTTAAGAATTTTGCTAAAAGAATTCAAAATCAACTTTCTTTAAAATTAAAAACTATTCGTATTGATCACGGTGGAGAATTTGAAAATGAAAATTTTGAGAATTTCTATAATAAAAAAGGAATTACTCATAATTTCTCTTTTTGCTAAAAACTCCCAACAAAATAGAGTGGTAGAGCGTAAGAATAGAACGATTCAAGAGTGTGCTAGAACAATGCTTTCTGATAGTAACTTACCTAAAAACTTTTGGGCTGAAGCAGTTGCTACAGCTTGTTATATATTAAATAGGATTTTAATTAGACCATTAACTAATAAAACACCATATGAATTACTTTACAATAAGAAACCCATAGTAGCTTATTTTAAAGTTTTTGGTAGTAAGTGTTTTATTCTTAATACAAAAGATAATTTAGATAAATTTGAACCTAAATCCGACAAAGGTATCTTTATCGGATATTCTCATAGAAATAAATCATTTAGAGTTTATAATTTAAGAACTAACACTATTGAAGAAACAATGCATGTATCTTTTGATGAAATTTTTTAAGATATTGTACAAATAGAAGATGAAGAAGATTTTGTAACTTTAAATAATGAAACTAATTATGAAATCATTCAACCTAATAAAAGAATTAGGCTATTAAAAGATCATCTTGTAGAAAATATACTAGGAAATATTGAATCTATAGTTAAAACAAGAAATCAACTAAATAGTATGAGTAATGTAGCTTTTATATCAACTATTGAACCTAAAAATCCAAAGGAAGCATCATCTGATGATTCATGGATTCTTGCTATGCAAGAAGAATTGAATCAGTTCACCAGAAATGATGTTTGGGAACTTGTTCCTAGACCTGAGGATAAAAGTATAATTGGAAAAAAATGGGTTTATAAAAATAAAATGAATGAATTTGGTGAGGTCGTGAGAAATAAAGCTCGTTTAGTCGTGCAAGGTTATTGTCAAGAAGAAGGAATTGATTATGACGAAACCTTTGCACCAGTAGCAAGACTAGAAGCTATCAGGATTCTACTTGCTTTCGCAAACTACAATAATTTCAAGTTATATCAAATGGATGTTAAAAGTGCTTTTCTATATGGTTTTGTAAAAGAAGATGTTTATGTTGAACAACCTCCACTTTTTGAAGATAATAAATTTCCAAATCATGTATATAAATTAAAGAAAGCTTTATATGGTCTGAAACAAGCTCCTAGAGCCTGGTTGAAAGACTAAGATCTTATTTACTACAATCTGGTTTTGAAATTGGTAAAATAGATACAACTCTTTTTATTAAAAGAAACAAAAATGATATTCAATTAGTACAAATATATGTAGATGATATAATATTTGGGTCAACTAATAACATAATGAATAAAGAATTCTCAGATATAATGACTAAAGAATTTGAAATGAGTCATATAGGAGAACTAAATTTCTTCTTAGGACTTCAAATCAAATAATTAGATAAAGGAATTTTCATTAGTCAAGAAAAAAATGCTAAGGATTTAATTAATAAATTTGGATTGACCACTTCTAGTGGGAAACCAACTCCAATGACAACTAATGTAGCTTTAAGTAAAGAAGATAAATCAAAAGATGTTGATCAAAAATTATATAGGGAATGATTGGTTCGCTGCTTTATATAACAGCAAGTCATCCTAACACCATGCATAGTGTCTGTCTCTGTGCAAGATACCAATCTCAACCTAAAGAAACTCACTTAAAAGCTGTTAAAAGAATTTTAAGATATGTAAAACATACTTTAGATTATGGTTTATTTTACCCTAAAAATGATGTATTTGATTTAATTTCATATTGTGATGCTGATTACGCTGGTTGTAAATCAGACCGAAAAAGTACAAGTGGAACTTGTCACTTTCTAGGACATTCTCTGGTTTCCTGGTTTAGTAAGAAGCAAAACACTATACCCTTGTCAACAACTGAACCAGAATATATATATCTGCTGCTTTGGCTTGTTCTCAAGTTATATATATGCAACAAACTTTAAAAGATTTTGCATTAACTATAACTAAATCACCAATTTATTGTGATAATACTAGTGCAATAAACCTATCTAAAAATCCAACTCACTATGCTAAAACAAAACATATTGATATTAGACATCATTTTCTTAGAGATAATATAAGTAAAGAAGTCATAACTCTTGAATATATTAATACTGAAAAACAAATTGCTGATATATTAACCAAACCATTAAATGAACAAAACTTTACTAAATTTAGAAGAGAATTAGGTATATGTTAATTAACTAAAATATAAATTATGAATAATACAAGTATAGTTAATAATTAATATAAATAAAAATTTCTCAAAAATTGAACTGGGCATGTCGACAGGACCCATCCCCCTATGTCGACATACAGGTCGAGATTTTCAAATTTAAATTTCCCTCTAAAATTAATTATTTGGTTATATATTTATATATTTTGACTTTTACTCCTTTTCTCTGTTCTATTCTCTGTAATCAACTTCTAAAATAGTAAATTAATGGCTTCCTCTTCTAATAATAAACCTTCTTCACCCACTTCTCCTCATTCTGGCCCTTTCCAACGTTCCACACACGTACGAGCCATCAAATTACAAGAGAAGATGAAAGATTTGCTTCAAATGATGATGGAAATTCAAGTAAGTCAACTGCGAATGGCTAGAGAACAAGATAGGCAAGGCAGAATCCTTAGGAATTTACAAAACTTCCTTATGAATAACCATGCCAATCCCATTGTCATCGAAGAATCATCACAAGCCATGGATAATGAAAAAGAAGAGCCTCTAGAAGAACCACAAAAGGATCAAGAAGAAGAACATCCTCTGCCGAATCCTGATGTTTATATGGACGAAGACAATGGCGTGATTTGCGTTGGAGAGGTCCTTTTTGACGCTAATGGGAACTTGGTCAAACCACGTGGAAACTTTTGTCTCCACTATCCAAATTGTTCGGTCCATAAATCACCAATAGTTAAGGGTCCTCGTTAAGTGTTTTTTGTTTTTCTCTTTTGATTGTATATTGGTTTGTTAACTTTTATATAAGTGTTATCTTAATTAACGTTCTTCTAAAAACAATCTTTATATAAAATCTTGAATTTTGTTTAACTTAGGATGCTATATTCCACTCATACATAGTTATTATTCTTATGTCATATGTTTGTTTATCTCATTTTCTATTAAGTTCAAGGTTTATAGGTTATTTTTGTTGATGACAAAGGGGGAGAAGTTATATAAAATAGTAGGCTTGGAGTAAGGGGGAGTTGTTGGTGTAAGGGGGAGTTATGGTATGATTGAAGTGGTAAGTATATTTTATAAGGTTGTCATCATCAAAAAGGGGGAGATTGTTAGGAACTGGAGATAGTGGTTTTGATGACAACAACCTTTGTAACTTATTTCATTATAACTTATATACTAACACTATTGTCTAGATATATATGAATGTTATTATGCAGGATATATATAAGGTAGGTACTGATTATTGAAGACTGTACAGTATAAAGATCAAGAATGAAGAAATCAAGTTTGAAGACTCATGAGTATTAAGATCAAGATCAAGATTTCAAGATAAGTGTCTAGTTTTGTTAAAATTTCATAATAGCATGGAAATCTTCATTCCAAATTTCATTTGGGATGGAACCCATTTCTACCTTCTTAGTGGCTTACAAACCCACGACAAGTAGCTTACAAACCTACGATAAGTGGCTTACAAACCCACGAACATCCTTGTTTTGTACAAGTTTTCGAGTCCTAATGTGATGAAATATTCTGCAGGAAAAAGCTTGCAAAACTACTTCAAAATGATTTTCAAAACTGCTTTTCAAAATGTTTTAGCCTTATAAATTATCTTTTCAAAAGATTTTCAAAAAGATGTTTTAGCCTTAAAATATTCTTTGTTTTTTTAAATAAACTCTTGTTTTAAACTTTGTTTGTTTTTAAAACTATCTTCTGATTTTTAAAAATTCTTTTATAATATATATACCTGAGATTTAAAATCAAATTTATATATACATTCTAAAAATATATTTTTCTACTCTTCTTTATTTTAAATCATAGGAAAATTAGTTTATTTTACTCCAGAATCATTTCGTCTTGTTTTCCTTTCAATACCATTTTCAAAACAAATTTTACATTGTTTTAACTAAGGGATGTCGACATCATGGGATACCCCATGTCGACAAGGTGGCCATTAAATTCAAAAGTTTCAATTTTCAAAAGAAGTGTCTATTTGTTTAAATCTTTTCACGAATGGTTATGACCATTACTGGTCTATAAATAGCCTTCACAAACGAATTTTTTAACTAACTATTTTATTCACTCCTTCTTCTCCACAAATCCATATTCTAAAAGTTTCATATTTTTAAGATCGTGCCGAAATTCTACTGAATTCTCATGTGAATCAAATTAGAATCTCATTCTTGTTTGATTCTCTACCTTCTCTCGAAGATCAAAGTGCTATTCAGAGTTATAGGATCAATTTGTAATCACAAGTTTATCGTGTCTCTCTATAAGGTGTGGTTATGCTTGGAAATCAATTGGGTGATCTTGTGTCCCATAAATCAAGAGAGTTTGCCCTGGACTCGAAGACAGGAGGGTACCTCAAGGCCATTAGAAATTGAGGATTGTAATCTCGACATTGGTATAATAAAAATCTGTACGAGGTGTTTGCCTTGGTGCAGGACTGGATGTAGAGTAACTCCAAACCAGGATAAAATCCGACGTGTTCTTTCCTTTTAATGCTTTTTATTTACTTTCTGCATCTGTGTTTGATTCTGTGATTGTTCTGTGATTAAGTTTTGCATTTGTTTATATCATAATTTTTAAATTAGTCCATATAAGTCTTAGAATCCATTAAACACTATTCACCCCCCTCTAGTGTTAAATTAGCCTTAAGATCCTTAATCCGCACTCCCTTTCACCCCTTACTAGTATCTTATCAAAATATGTCAACCAATATCATGCATCTGCATCCAAAATGGTTGGAACAAAACATAACATGATCATATGCATATATGCAACATGGGTAAGTCTGACTAATCTGTCAACTTAGTGTTATGGATTCCTACGGTTTAAAAATATCATAAAATGGACTATCTATCTCAAATCTATGGAATATCCATCCCAAAGTCAAATGGACTATCTGTCTCAATTCATATGGACTATTTGTCTCTAACCATAGTTTTCATGGGATCACTATGAACCTATTAGTTTTTGCTAATAACATATCTCCAGCCATAGTTTTTTTGGGATCACTATGAACCTATTCGATTCCTTCAATAACATATCTCTAACCATAGATTTCAAGGGATCACTATGAACCTATTAGATATCCTCTAATATCATAACTCCAATCATAGTTTTCATGGGACCACTATGAATCTATTGGATTTCTCCAATAACATAACTCCAATCGTAGTTTTGATGGGATCATTGTGAACCTATTGGATTCTTCCAATAACATCTCTGTAATCATGTCCTTTAGATCAATTCTTGGCATTCTAACACACTAGATCTATCCAATCTTTTGAAAGTGTACGTGTAGTACTAAGGATCGTGTAATATGGTATATAAGTGCGGAAACTGATAATAGCAGTAAAATAAAAATTAAAGTAAGCACACCAGGAATTTTTATACTGGTTCGAACTTCCCATTCTATGTCCAGTCCCAGAATACCCTCTGGATTTAAACTAAACCCCTCACTTAACCCGGAGGAATAGGTATACGACACCTGAGCAGCCGAACAGGAATTTTTCCGCCTCAACGGCCGAAGAGGACTTCAACTTAATACAAATAGTTTGTTGACGAATGTGTTCTGAATAACACTGATTGTCTTTTGATAGTACAACTTTCCTATAATCAAATCCTCAAGAGTATATATGTGTGTGAAGATTTAGAAGGAAGATAATCACGTAGAATCGAAGCATATGAATTAATTCAAGGATTCTAGTGATATTGAATGAGAGTGAATGCTTTTATTTGCAGAAATAAATAGAGAATAGAATTCAGAATTATAAACAAGAATCGGTGATTGTAGAAATGATTTGAACATGTTTATATAGTTATAGAATAGTTGCAATCTTTCATGAAGAGTTTCAATCAAAAGTTGTGTCCGTATCTCTTGGATTAAAGGACATTCCTCTTCATGAACAATTGCACCTCTTCAGAAAACTAGCCGTTATGTTCTGGTCGGTTGACCGAGAAACCTGGGCCGGTTAGCTGAGTTTACAGATATGAATAAAACGGTGCATATCTGTGCACTGGACACAGAGTCGGTCGGCCGAAGTTTCTGGTCGGTCGGCCGACCTGCTGTTATTTGCACATTGATACTTATTTTTGTATAAATCAATTTGTGTGAATGTGTGACTACTTGAGGAATGATTTTAACAATATTCTAAGACTCAATAAAATAAAATATTCATACTAAAATCTAGATTGTAGTCTTGTCTCCTTTGTAGTGTGCAATATACGGTTATTCTCCTTTTTGTCTTTTCGTATAGTATTCTCGTCGTATGATCTCTGAAGCTTGTGTCATGAATCAAAACTCATGAATCAACATTCTCCCCCTTTTTGATTGATGACAATACTTATATGATGAAGTTGTATTTACATATATATTATAATTCTCCCCCTGAATATATGGCGACTTTTCTACAAAAAATTTGTTAGCTTTCATACATTTCTCCCCCTTTGTCATCGACAAAAAGGAATACTTACTAGATGTAATATGTAAAAGTAATGCGAATCATTGAATTTTAAATATTACATATTCAAACCAAAATAGGAATAATTAAAGATGTTTGCTTAGTACACAACAATTAATAAAAAACATATTGTTCATAAAGAAATTCTTGAAATTAAATTGTAAAACAATACAATTACTCCTCATCATCATCGGAATCCCAAAATTCTGGACGAATATTTTCATCCAGAGGAGCCGGTTCGTTACCCCGTCTTTGAGTGGGAGGTACGTGAGTTGCCGATGTGCTGGAACTTGTGTTATCTGAAGTAGACCAAGAAAAATTTGGCGCTGGTCTTTTTCCGGGAGCAACAAAAGAGGCACCAGCTTCGGAAGTACATGATAAGGCATCCCATAAATTTACGAAGAAGCCTTTGATTTTCTTGAAACTCCCATCAATTTTCCGTAGTCGGGCATCCAAAGCTAGTTGATTTCGAGCCAAAATATCAATGGACGCCTCCGTACTAGTACCGGGAGTTGGTCGTTGAATTGAGGTTTGGCAAGTTATACGTTCCGTAGCATGAGTATATGGTTGAGGTGTAGAATAGCTACGACGTAGTTGTTCTCTCGGAGTATCACTCCATTGCTCAAATCTTATAAATCTTGGTGGAGCATCAGGTAATTTCATTAACTTTATGGTCCGTGAATCAAAAATACGGACTTTAGAGGTTTCGGATTCCGGAGCATTGATGACGAAGCTATTGATCAATCTCATTATGTATTCTCTATAATAAATATGAAGCATCTTTCCTTGGTTAAAGGAGAGAAATTCATCCATAAGAAGTTGTGACCAATTAACTCGTATTTTCCTACAAATAGCATACAATGCTTTAAAATTGTCGGGATATACGAGATGATATGAACCACCTCTAGGAACTAAAGATTTCATCACGAATCGATGAAGGAGTCGAGCTTTTGGTCTAAGTGATGATGTTTGTCTAAAATCCGTTGCATCATCTTCGAAAAATAGATGGCTTATCTGGTCACGACTTGATATATTACAATCTACATCGTGTAATGAGATACCACCTGGTCTAGTATCCAAAATGTGGTTAATTCGATCAATGGAAAGGAAAATCGAAGTACCACAAACCGATGTCCAAATACAGTTCTCAGTGTTTCTCGGCGGATTGACAAGGTTGAGGTTTGCTAGAAACAACTTGATCATAATATGATTGATTTTCAAGTTATTTTTCCTATGGTACGGGAAATTAAGACCACTCTCAATAGCAGCATTTTCAATACCGTAGGAAGCAAAGTCAGGATAACTTACAAATGACTCTTCAAATATTTTGGCATCTTGAAGTTGTATCCATCTTTGAAGAGCTATATCATTAACTAGCCATGAAGCAATTTGAGTATCCACTGGAGTAGATGAAGATGTGCCACCGGTTGTCTTTAATTTCTTCTTTGGAGCCATTTGTTTTTGGTAGAAAAGATTAAAAATTTGAGAGAATTATAATGGGGGCTAGGTTAAAAACTGAATTTGGGAAAGCAAAAAAGTGAAGAGGTAAGTTGAAAAGGTGAAAGGATGGGGTATAAATCTAAAGTAAAAGACAGACAGAATATACGTTCGGTCGACCAAAGGCACTAGGTCGGCTGATCGAACTGGTAATCTGAAAGTTGCTGAAAATCTCGGGAAGGGTTCGGCTGACCGACTCAGGGTATTCGGTCGACCGACCCTGTTAGAAATGTGTTTTTGAAATTCTCGGGAAGGGTTCGGCTGACCGACTCAGGCTTTTCGGTCGACCGAGCCAGGTAGAAATGCATATTTTTGATGTTTTTCAACAAAGAATTATAGAAATATAAATTATATTATCATATCATTTATATTTATACATCTTATTGAAAACAACAACATATATATATATAATTATAGCCACGGTTCATTAAAATCTACGTTCCCATGAGTTTGGGGACGGAACATCTTCTATCGGTGACCATCTTGGAGCTATTAGAGTTTGAACAGGGTTTGAAGGTGATGAAGATCTGTAAGAAGGTTCAGCAACATCATCCTTCTTTGATGAACAAATTTTCATGGCAATCTTTTCAAGAAAACTTAAACGTCTTGCCGTGACTTTTTTTTCATAGTAGAGTTCCCGTTGCATATTCATTTGTTGTTGTTGGTAGTGATGTATTTCATCAATTTTTTGTTTAGTTGATGGAGATACTACCATTGAATTTTTCCCTTTTTTCTTATCCGGTGTATAGCCTGTATGGGAGTCTTCCCATGGTTTCCATCCGTGTCGAGGGTCTTTATCCGGAGAAGAGAAGTCAAGGATACGTTTAGGCATGGGAAAAGTAGGATAGGGGCCATTTTTAGGAATTCGGTCGGAAACATCATCGTCTGGAGAAGTGTATGATAGATGAGAGTTTTCGGAATTGTAGTAGTCGTTGTTTGAAGACATTTTAAAGTTTTGATTTTAAAACTTTCTTAGTATATATTTTGAAGAATAAGCAAAGTATATATAAGTATTAGTTTGCCTAAAAATTTGTGGATAGGAAATATTTTTAACTATAATCATATAATTTTTACAATAAAACTGTTCGTAAATGTATGATTTATAAGCTTTAGAGCTAAAAATAGTTTTTCTGAAATCAAAATAAATGATACAAACTATAAATAAAACTGAAACAAGAAACACCCATAGCTCAAGTAGCTATAAAACAACATATAACAAGCAAGTCAGAGGTCATGAGTTCAAGTTCCACTTTGGTCAGAAATAAAATAATTTTTGTTTTTCAAAAAAAAAATTATTTCATAATTTTATTTATAAATCTTTAAAAGACATTATTCCTAAGTCACGTCTAAGTTTTACAAAATTATTTTCATTTAGTGGTTTAGTAAAAATGTCAGCAATTTGATTTTCAGTATTAATAAATTCTAAATTTATTAATCCTTTTTCCAAACAATCACGAAGAAAGTGCTGACGTATATCGATGTGTTTTGTTCGTGAGTGATTAACCGAATTTTTAGAAAGATTTATTGCACTAGTATTATCACAGTAAATTATAGATTTTTCAAGATGACAATTAAAATCCTATAGTGTTTGTTGCATGTATATGACTTGTGCACATGCCAAAGCAGCAGATATATATTCTGCTTCACATGTCGATAAAGAAACGCAGTTTTGTTTCTTACTAAACCAAGAGACTAAGGAACGTCCAATGAAATGACACGTTCCGCTAGTACTTTTTCGATCCGTCCGACTTCCTCCAAAATCAGCATCACTATAGGAGACTAATTCGAAAGGACATTCTTTCGGATAAAATAGCCCGAAATCTTTGGTTTTAGTTAGATAACGAATAATACGTTTAACTGCTCGCATATGTGATTCTTTGGGATTTGCTTGAAATCGAGCACATAAACAAACACTCATCATTATATCGGGTCGACTCGCTGTTAAATATAATAAAGAACCAATCATACTTCGATATAGTTTTTGATCAACACTTTTGCCATCCTTATCTCTATCGAGATGAATCGTTGTACTCATAGGAGTTGGTTTGTCAATAGTGTTTTCCAGACCGAATCGTTTAATTAAATTATAACAATATTTTTCTTGATTAATAAAAATTCCATTT
Source organism: Allium fistulosum (assembly GCA_030737815.1). Taxonomy (NCBI): domain Eukaryota; kingdom Viridiplantae; phylum Streptophyta; class Magnoliopsida; order Asparagales; family Amaryllidaceae; genus Allium; species Allium fistulosum. Next base: position 574,604,994 of record CM060907.1, read on the forward strand.
TCAATTTGTTTAATATGTAATCCCAGAAAATATGACAATTCTCCCATATGAGACATTTCAAATTCATTTGTCATTATTGTCGAAAATTCCCGACATAGTTTTTCATTTGTCGAGCCAAAAATAATATCGTCAACATATATTTGAATTATTGAAATATCTTTCTTAGTTTTCTTAATAAAAAGCGTTTGATCTACCTTACCAATTTCAAAACCAGATTCTAATAAATAGCTTTTAAGACGATCATACCAAGCACGTGGTGCTTGTTTTAAACCGTATAATGCCTTTATGAGTTTATAAACATGATCTGGATATTTTTCATGATTGAAAAGTGGTGGTTGTTCAACAAAAACATTTTCTTCTATATAACCATTTAAAAAAGCACTTTTAACATCCATTTGAAAAAGTTTAAAATTATGAAAACACGCGAAAGCTAATAAGATTCGTGTAACAGCCCAAAAATTTTAACAAGTATTTTATTCATTTATTTAAAGACTGTGCCGTTTGATTTCTAAAAATTATAATTTTGGAAATTTTATTGTAATGATTATTAATCAATTGCCCAAATTTTTATTAAAAATAAACGTTTTGTAATGTTGATTTGAATTAAAAGTGTAACTTTAATAGAAATTTCAAATTTTTAAATTTTATAATTCTAAACTGTCAAATTTTCATCTTGAACTGTATACAATTGTGTAACATTTGTTTCACTTTTGTTTTGGTCAGATTTGTTGTATACTTTTAAAAGTTAGTAATAATTAGTGTGAAATGGGAAATTTAACTTTACATTTCTTTTACGTATATTTACATCCGTTTCTTAACTTTATATTAAACAATCAATTGGATGAAGCTAAATTAAATTTTATTTATTATGGTATAATAACTATTAAATTTTTGGTTTAAAGCGATGGGTTATTTCTTTCTAATTGAAACGTTATCATTTTTTAAATTTATGTAATAAGAGAAACAAATAAATTTTTACGTTACTTTGGGCATATGTTTATTTATTGCTCTTGCCTTTTTGCTGTCTATTTGATTTTCTTGCATTAACAATGCAAAGTTTCAGCCGTGTACCTTTCTTTTGAGAATTCAAAATCTTGCCTTAAATCATTTTCGGGTGTGAATTATTTCTTTCCCTTTGCCTTCCATACGTTTCCATCAATTAAATAGGATTGAATGCCTTAATTGCCTCTACCGTTCAAACATTTTTATTCTTGCCTTCTCGCATAAATGTGTGAGCAGCTGTCATATTCTATTACACGTTCACAAATTTTCCTTACCACAATTTTCTCTTTTGCTTCCATTAAAATTTGTGTGGGCATCTCACTGAAGGTAAAGACAGTATGCTTTCTTTTTCATTTTTGTTATTTCGTTGTCTCCTTCCCTGCCTTGCTATATTCTGTTGCCTACTCCATCATGCTCAGCCCCTTTCACCATATTTTTCCGACCCTACCCCATGCCAGACCAGCCCACAACCACCACCGAACCTCCGCCAGACCAACCCCAGGACAGACCACCCACGTCGCCTCCAACTCCTCCAGACCGAACCCCTGCCACCACCAAACCCCACGGCTCCAACTCCTACAGACCGAACCCCTGCCACCACATGCTCGGCCCAATCACCAGATCTATACCACGTCACCTCCAACCCATGCCACCCGAACCCATGCCACCGAGCCTTGTTTGGAAAAAAAGAAATGAACAAATTTGTTTTGTCACCTATGTATTTTGGTATTCCAGTCTATATTTCCTCTAGCCTTTGTTTTGAAAAAAGAAATAAACAAAAATTTGTTTTGTCACCTCTGTATTTTGGCATTCTAGTCTATATTCCCTCTGGCCTTTGTTTTGGAAAAAAGAAATGAACAAAATTTGTTTTATCACCTTTGTTTTGAAGTTATAGTCTATTTTTAAAAGTGGTCGAGCCTTTGTATTTTGAAGTCATAGTTTATTTTCCACCGAGCCTCTGTTTTGGAAAAAAAAGAAATAAAAATTTGCCTTTTGTCACCTTAGTATGTTGAAGTCACAGACTACATCCCCTCCGAGCCTTTAAAATCTTGAATATGGTGAAGTGGTCGAGCTATTTCTTTCTAGTATTCAACTTGTTTTTTTCGTTTTGTTTGCTTCATTTGAAAATTAGTTATTCGTGCATTCTTAGATTTGTTTATTTATTTTGCTTTAGATTTGAATCTAGTTGGCACATCCTCTAACAACTGATCGCTTTCCGCGTGCTTTCGATAGATAGCGTATTTCCTTTTTTTTGAATCTCCAGCTCCGTAGAGGTAAGTAAATCTCACACGAATATTCATACTTATATGATTGTGAAACGACCGCAACTGAATGTGTAGAAAATAAATAAATAAACAAAAATGATGTTATAATTACCTGTGATTATTTATATATGATATTAAACTTGTTAGAATTGCATAACATATCATCTGTTATATTTTGTCTTATTTTACTGTTATTCCATTCTGATAAATCACACTGCAAGTTCCCTGTAGAATAGAATCACTATGGGTTGAAATGATACATACCCGAACAGACTGTAGAATAAGGGAAGATCGTTATGGGATAAAATGATAGGCCTGAACGATTTTCAATTTAATTTTATTTACTTGGGATTGCGGGTTTGAAATGATAAAACCCGGATTTTTCTTTGTAAACTACGGATTGAAATGATATATTATCCGTATCACTTGGCTTAGGCTAGAAAACATTATACAGACCCGTGGTTGTTTTCTGTATTTTCCTGGATACTTTATATATTTTAAATAATTGTAATAATATTAAATTGATTTAATTTGAGTTTTTAAAATGATTTATTTAGAGTAGAAATGATTTTTCTATGTGATAAATGTAAAAAAATGGATAAAAATATTGACTTTAAAGTGTAACTTAAATTTGAAAATTTGACTAAAAAGAAAAGATGGAAACTTAAGATTTATTAAATTAAAATGAAAATTAAGTTTTAAAATGGTGTAAAATGGAGATTTAAGTTTAAGTGTTGAAATGAATTGTTTAAATGAAAATGGGAATTTGACACACTTGAATTTAATAAGTGAACTTCGTAAATTTTTGGTTCTTATTTGTAAAATTTCTCTTTAGAAAAATCATAAGTTATAGGATTTAAATGAACATTTTTAATGTGAAAATTTATGATTTTTATAAGTTTAAATGATTTAAATGGAAGTTTATTTATGGTTGGAATTGCACTTAAAACCTGGAAATTTAATTTATAGCACTTCAGAAATGCTACCATTTCTGGAAATGAACCAATTCTGAACTAAGTAGAATCTGCAGCACTTGTTAAGTGCTGTGGTTATATAAATGAACCAAAAGATTAAAATGAATTAAGGCTATGATAGCACTTGGTAAGTGCTGTTGTAGCAGGAACTAAAATTGAACCTGAAACTAATAAAGGGGCTATTGTAACACTTGTTAAGAGCTGCAGTAGGCTGAAATATGATTTTGTTTAAAACTGAACTGTTATAGCAGTTTATAAATGCTGTCTTTGTTGAATTAAATTGTTTTCAAATATAACTTACCGCAGCACTTTTTAAATGCTGTGAAAGCTGAAATTTTAATGTTTTATTGTTTTTAAGTGAATAAATGAACTCAGAAAAGGCTAAATTTTTGGGAATTTAATATTTGATTTAAAAGAATAATGACTTTGTTTTTAAATGGTTTAATTTGAAGTATTTTGATATAAACCGTTTTAAATTTATAACCACGGGTTATAATAACATTGGGTTGTTAAAGAGACCGGGATCGGATATGGACATACTCTATGTCGATACCGAAAACCACTTTGACAACTGTGTACGCGGTGGAGTTTCCAGAATGAAGTAGGATGGTGGCGACGATCCTAAGGTATATACGTGGACCCAACTCCCGTGAGTTGGCATAAGGTGGCTAAAACAGGAGCGATTGACGGACCAAGGAGGTAGCACCTCTGATTGGACACACTTCTTTGATACCATTCTATTACTTGTGATTGATTTGGTGGCCACCCTTGATTTGGGAGTGTTGTTCGAGGTGGGCGGTAGTGGCTGTTATGCGTCACCACTAGTCCGGATGCGTAATTAGTATATCTACCTTGGCATTGCCTAGTTGTGCCGTGTCACCTACCATATCGAGCTTTACTACGATTTGTGATTTCTCCCGTAGCCTGTGGAGTATCGAGGGTAGCCCCATTTTGGGAGTATGCTAATACTGGATAGACTACTGGGACTATTACGTGTTAAGGGGAATATTGGGTCACTCCTTAACGCTATTTAAAAGTATGTTTACTTTATTATTAGACATTATTATAATAGCGAATATTATTACATAGTAGATAGTTTAACGGATCCTTAAAGAATGGGCGATCCCAAGCATTCTTTAAGTTACTTATACCCTTATTACAGTTCACTTGAGTTGGTTTACATTATATAAGTATGTATGTCCTGACTCGAGTGTTTATGTTTTATTTTTACGCTCGGGTCAGCCTGAGTATCAGTTTGGACTTCATCTTCTTGGAGCTAGGACTACTGGAGATCATCTTTATCAAGCTGCTATCTATTTTGCCATTCAGTTTTTATTTTAGCCTATGTAATTTGAGACAAATGAATTTGGGATTTTCTATGGTTGTTCAAACTGTATTGGTTTTAGACTATGTAATTTGTACTTGTTTTGAGACTATGTATTTTAGTGGCTTCATGAACCACTATGGTTATTTTTAAATTCCGCTGCGAGTTATTCTGATATTTCTGTGTCTGTGATTCCGTGAATGATTTTATTTGCTCCAAATTTTATTACAATCTGTTATTTTGCATTATTCAAGTCTGACATGTGTGGATTATTGTCGATTTGAATGGTCCAAAATAGTGGTTCGTTACAATTCGTATTGCTTCAAGTCGGGCGACTAGAGCAAACGTTTCTTCGTAGTCTATTCCCTCTTCTTGATTATACCCTTGTGCAACTAATCTAGCTTTATTTCTAGTTATATTTCCTAGTTCATCTGCTTTATTTTTGAAAACCCATTTAGTACCGATGACTGATTGATCACTAGGTCTAGGAATGAGTTCCCAAACTTCGTTTCGTTCGAATTGATTTAGTTCTTCTTGCATGGCAAGAATCCAGTAGTCATCAGTTGAGGCTTCTTTTATATTCTTAGGTTCTATGTTAGAGAGAAAAGCTACATGACCAACTTGATTTAATTGATGTCTGGTTTTAACGTTCGTATTTACTTCTCCAATTATGTTTTGTACAGGATGATCCCGTAAAATTCTAGGTGGAGATTTTATTATATTAGGAGTAATGTTTGTATTTTCATTTATTTCATGAATATCAAAATTTTCATTTGAATTACTATTTTCAGTCTGAGTAGTTTCATCATCAGAATCGATAGTAATATTTGGACTTATATTTTTAAAATTTTTGTCAAAAGAAATATGTAAACTTTCTTCAATAATTTGAGTTCTTTTATTATAAATTCGATAAGCTTTGCTTCGTTCCGAATATCCAACGAATATTCCTTCATCGGATTTTGGATCAAATTTGCCTAATTGATCTTTAGTATTTAATATAAAACATTTAGACCCAAAAACCTTAAGATATGAAATGTTTGGTTTTCTTCCATTTAGAAGTTCATATGGAGTATTCTTAGTTAACGGTCGAATAGAAACACGATTCAATACATAACAAGCAGTAGCTACAGCTTCTGCCCAAAAATGTTTCGATAAAGTGGTTCCATTTAACAAAGTTCTTGCACATTCTTGTAACGTTCTATTTTTCCTTTCTACAACTCCATTTTGTTGTGGTGTTCTAGGAAACGAAAAATTATGATTAATACCTTTCTTGTTACAAAATTGTTCAAAAGCTTCATTTTCAAATTCTCCTCCATGATCACTTCTTATATTTTTAGTTTTCAAATTTTTAATATTTTGGATTCTTTTAACAAAAACTTTAAAATTATCAAAAGTATCGCTTTTATTTTTCAAGAAGAAAATCCAAGTATATCTAGAAAAGTCATCTACAATAACGAATACATATCTATTATGATTAATAGACTGTACTTGAGTTGGACCAAAATGATCCATGTGTAAAAGTTCAAGTGGTTGTTCTGTAGATATTACCTTTTTAGATTTAAAAGAAGATTTTGTTAATTTTCCTAATTTACATGCATCACAAAAAATATCAATTTTGAATTTTATATTGGGTAATCCTTTAACTAATTTATTTTTAGCTAGTTTGTTGATAGTATTAAAATTGATGTGACAAAATCTTTTGTGCCAAAGACAAGAATCGTTTTCTTTAGCTACTAAACACAAGTTTGAATCATTATTAACATTCATATTTAAGATATAAATGTTTTTATCTCTTTTTCCTTCGAAAATAGTGTTATGATTTTTATCGAAAATATTACATTTATTTTCAGAAAAAGTCATATTAAAACCTTTATCGCATAGCTGACTAATACTTAATAAATTGTGTTTTAAATTTTTAACTAATAAAACATCAGTAATTAGAGGTAAATTAGAGGTACCGTTGCTACTGACATCGCCTTTGCCGATGATCTATCCTTTTGAGTTATCTCCAAAGGTGACTGCTCCTCCATTTGAGTATATGATGTTTGACAACATTTCTTTGTTTCCAGTCATGTGTTTTGAGCAACCGCTATCTAAAATCCATTTTCCTCTCTTCTTATGTGGTACCTGCAAAAAGTTTATAAAAAGTTGGTACCCAATCTTTTTAGGGTCCTAAAAGTTAGATCTTAGGAAGCCAAACCCATATGGGTTCAGAATTCCCTTTATAAACATAGTTCTTGTTATTATGAACAGTTTCCATAAACATTTTGATATGCTTATTCCTTATCAACATATTATTTGTTTTTGGAATCCATATCTTGATGGTTTTAGTGTTTGGGAAAACTGTTTTCTTAATATCCTTCTTAATATTATTATTAATCATATTTTAGCAAAATTATTTTGTTTCTTAAATCCTAATCCAGATTTATTGTTAGAAGATTGAGAATTTTCAAGAATTCTAGAAAGATTCTCTCTTCCTTTATTGAAATTAGATATATTTTTAGAAATATCATCAAATTTTATTTTAAGACTAGATTTTTCTAACTCTAAATCTTTAATCTTAGAGTTTAAACTATTATTTTCAAAAAATGAAACATCATTTTTGTTTTTCTGAATTTCTAGTTCTTCAGATATTGACGAAATTTGAGAAGATAAATTAGAATTTGATTGTTGAGAAATTTCAAGTTCTTCTTCTAATATTTTCTTCTCATCTTTTAGCATATCTACTTCTAAGACTGTCCTGTCTAACTTTCTTTGTAACTCCTTATTTTTCTTTTTAAATTGTTTTGCTAAATTTACTAATTCAGAATTAATCTCAATTAAATCTTCAAATGTGAGATCACTTACATCGTTTGACGAAGCCATGAAGCACACATTTGCTTGTTCATTATCACTTTCACTCTCTAATGAGGATGATGAGTCAGTGTCGTCCCAAGTGACTGAAAAAGATTTTTGTTTGATTTTGTCCTTCTTGGAATTATTCTTTTTACGCTCTAGACAATCCTTCTTCATGTGTCCTTTCTTATGACATTCATAACATTCCATTGCTGAAGATGATGGTTTGCTGCTATTGGAATTGTTGTTGAAATTATTTTTGTTTCCCTTGAATTTGTTTCTGTTGAATTTCAAAAACTTTTTGAAATTTTTAGCGATCATTGCCATATCTTCATTATCTGAGTCGGAATCATCTTTTTCTGCTTGGAATGCTACATTTTTCTTTTCTTGTGCTCCATTTCTTTTTGCCTGTAAATTTACTTCGTAGGACATTAAATTACATATCAATTCTTCTGGTTTTAATGTTGATAAATCAGTTGCTTCTTCAATAGCTAGGACTTTTCGTTCCCATTCGTCCGTTAAAGATCTTAAGATTTTTGTAACAACATCAAAATCAGTAAACTTTTGTTCTAATGATAATAAAGCATGATAAATATCCTGGAATCTAGAGTACATGTCATTTATAGATTCATTTGGCCTCATTTTAAAGTTTTCAAATTGATTTTTCAACATAGAGATTTTGCTTAATTTAACTTTATTCGTTCCTTCATGGACACTTTAAGAGTTCTCCAAATTTCATAACCGGAAGTGCACATGCTAACTCTATTGAATTCATTTCTATCTAGTGCACAAAATAAAATATTCATAGCCTTTGCATTTGAAGTAGAATCTAGTTTTTGTGTGTTACTCCAAGTTGAGTATTCTTCAGTAGGAGTTGTGTACTGTCTTTGTATAATATTCCAGATATCAAATCCACTAGATTGCATATAGATTCTCATTCTAGTTGACTAATAATTATAATTTATACCATTAAAAAGTGGAGGTCGTGAAGTCGATTGACCTTCTGTGAAACTAGAATTAGTGTTAGTGCTAACATCGTTAGTTTGTGTGGTTGCCATATTACTTAAAAATAAATATCAAATAACTTTGTGACGGTTATAGGATTTCCTTGCTCTGATACCAAATGAAAGTGTACGTGTAGTACTAAGGATCGTGTAATATGGTATATAAGTGCGGAAAATGATAATAGCAACAAAATAAAAATTAAAGTAAGCACACCAGGAATTTTTATACTGGTTCGAACTTCCCGTTCTACGTCCAGTCTCAGAATACCCTTTGGATTTAAACTAAACCCCTCACTTAACCCGGAGGAATAGGTATACGACACCTGAGCAGCCGAACAGGAATTTTTCCGCCTCAACGACCGAAGAGGACTTCAACTTAATACAAATAGTTTGTTGACGAATGTGTTTTGAATAACACTGATTGTCTTTTGATAGTACAACTTTCCTATAATCAAATCCTCAAGAGTATATATGTGTGTGATGAATTAGAAGGAAGATAATCACGTAGAATTGAAGTATATGAATTAATTCAAGGATTCTAGTGATATTGAATGAGAGTGAATGCTTTTATTTGCAGAAATAAATAGAGAATAGAATTCAGAATTATAAACAAGAATCGGTGATTGTAGAAATGATTTGAACATGTTTATATAGTTATAGAATAGTTTCAATCTTTCATGAAGAGTTTCAATCAAAAGTTGTGTCCGTATCTCTTGGATTAAAGGACATTCCTCTTCATGAACAATTGCACCTCTTCAGAAAACTAGCCGTTATGTTCTGGTCGGTTGACCGAGAAACCTGGGCCGGTTAGCTGAGTTTACAGATATGAATAAAACGGTGCATATTTGTGCACTGGACATAGAGTCGGTCGGCCGAAGTTTCTGGTCGATCAGCCGACCTGCTGTTATTTGCACAGTGATACTTATTTTTGTATAAATCAATTTGTGTGAATGCGTGACTACTTGAGGAATGATTTTAACAATATTCTAAGACTCAATAAAATAAAATATTCATACTAAAATCTGGATTGTAGTCTTGTCTCCTTTGTAGTGTGCAATATACGGTTATTCTCCTTTTTGTCGCTTTCGTATAGTATTCTCGTCGTATGATCTCTGAAGCTTGTGTCATGAATCAAAACTCATGAATCAACATCTTCTAGATGCAATTCTACTCACTCAAGAGTTAAGTTTAACCACATTCACAACTGGACTACCTAGCTAGTATTTTTGTCCCCCAAATCCCCAAATGCAATGTTGGGTCTCAATGATGTAAGCATGCTAATGATAATTATGAAAATGTAGCCGATCAAATAATAAAAGGAACATATAACATCAATCACTAATATATGTTCAATCAATAGTCATTCACATCACAATATTACTTGAACTTAAGTAATTATACCCTTTGGTAATTTCATATAAAAACTTGGGCTAAACAATAATTTATTTCCTTGAAAATATTTATCATTATAAATAATTAATCCCCTTAATTCGTACTTTAAACAAGGAAGATATAACCCATTATTTAACCAAAATCTCATGCTAATATAAAACAACCTTAAATACTTTTGGTATCAAATTGAGGATGTCGCACCACTAAATCATAGGGCATGTCATGCCATTACTTAGAATATGTACATATTTATAAACCCATGGCATCAATGTCGCTTCCATAAAACCTAAAAAATAGGTTGTGAAATCAAATAACTCTGATTTATAAAACATAAGGCCATGAGATTGAAATCATGATTTTCATGATATTATAATATAAATTATCGAACCTAAGAAACATAGCATTTTGGTTGCATAGTATAAAGGCTTTCGGCCTTAGAAAATATGGATTTCGAAATTGATAACATTCGACATAATTGCCGCTTTAAAATGGTTACCGAAAACTATAACTTATGGCATCACCGCCACAAGGCATTTGATGTCGTCTTCTTTAAAATTGCGGCTACTATGCCTCTGACATAAGGGACATTGAAACCAAAGACTTGCGACATCATTTTCACAAGACACTCGATATAAAAAATGAAAACTAGCAGCATCATTGCCATAATATACTTGATGTCAAAAATAAGAGCGGACAAGGGATGTTGAATTTAAAGCCGATAAAGGACTTCGACTATTTGATGTCGAACCCCAAAACACTTGAAACTTGATTGCTAATCTTTTAAGTAAAAAGAATGTCACTTTTCGATCCTGAAGAGTTACAAAATCAATAATGTCGAAATGATGGAATGTCGAAGTCATTTATATTTTCGGTTTCATACTTCAACCTGAATAGATTCATTCCATACCAACATAAGTTGATATTGTATGCATCTCCTTTGGTTGATGTGGAAATGCATGACCGTAACCTGGATATCGGCTATTATCTAGGCTTCGGGATTCTTATCATACGACATAGCAATTTCATGAATAAAAGCACAACTGTTTTATTTCCAAATAAAGTTATTCCTTTTCACCAACTCTTATCCTTTGTCAATTTTCTATTGGATAAAAACATAGTTTATCATTTTTTATAGTAAAATTGCTGTAAACTAGTTCTCGTTCCTCAAAAAAATTTACAAACCCAAACAAAGAATATTGTTATTTAATTTTATTTAATAGCTTTTCTAGCTAAATAAATTCGTAGAAAATCATAATCACCTGGGAAAAATCCCCAAAAATCAAAATTAACATACCCTTTTATATATAAAAATTTCAAAACCAAAATTAATTATTTTTAATAATTAAAACCCAAAATAAACGTCATTCCTCCTTAGAAAATTCATAAAATATTCACATGATCTTGGAAAATTGTTAAACTAAAAATCCATCTCCAACATAATGTTTTACATTTATGATGTTTGGGTGTTAGGAATTTGGATCGTAGGAATTGGATGAAAATTTGGTTGAACTATGCTCCTATTTATATAAGTGGGGGAAATTTGATGAAAAATAGTTTTTTATTTTTTGAAAAGTTGCATTAATTAGTATAAAATTGCTAGTATATTTAGAATGTTCGCATCATATTTTCGGAACTTATTTAAAGAAAATCATTCATATAGGATGCGCCAATTAGAATTATTTTTCATGCATATCATATGTATTGTGGTACACCATCCATATGTACACGGTTTGTTGAAAAATTGGTTGTACACTAATTGGTTGTTAGCTTAGAGTAGATGTACATTAGATTACATGATTTAACACTTAAGGAATTTCAAAGATGGAATTCTTTTAAGGGGGAGAATGTAACACCCCATGATTGTTTTCGATAACTAATTTAAATAGAAATCAATTAATAAATAATAAACAGTTGCATATGAAATTTTTTTAAACATCGGAATTTGGCCACGAAACCAGCACCATTGGATTTGCGGCGATATTCTGGTCAACTTTCATATATAAACTTTTTCGATTGGAGTTTAAACGAAAAAGTTATTAACGTTTGAAATTTTAGAGTCGGAAATAATTATATATATATACATATAAAATTAAGGAAATAATTAATAATTAATTAATGTTAATTGAAAACTGTTAAAATTAACAGTGACTTAACCATTAAGAAATGCTATTAAGGTATCGGATAACCTTAATTTGATAAAAGCAGAAACTAATCAACCAAATTAAATGACGTCCAGAACATGCCAACTTTACACTACTTAGGTCGACCCTGATAGTGCCTAGGTAGACCGATAGCGGTCGACCTATGGCTTTATATGGTTGACCCAAGTTACTATAGAACATGGGTTCAAGGACAGGTATAACGGCCTGGATTTAATCGGTTTAACTCAACGGTTAGCAATGGTTTGAACCCCTATAAATATAGACCTAGGGCCTCACTTCCAACTCATAATTTTCCAATGAGCGTGGAAGCTCTATCATTTTCTCTTCTCCTTCAAAACTCAAATTTATAGAGAAAGTTCTAGTATGCACGTATACACAATTGGAGAATTGTAGAAGATAATAGAAAATAGAGAATAGGTTCAAACTAAGTCGCTACAACCGAGGTAAACTATAAATCTGGTTTTGAATTAATAAATTAACCTAAATCTCTTCTCTCTAATCCAAATTCTAATATATCTATATGTAAATGTTATTTGTGGAACCAAATAGGGAGACAAAGTGGAAAATACAGATAACAGGGATTAGATCTAGATTAGATCTAAAGGTTTGGGAATGCTTAAAAGGTGAGTGGGAATATTATATGTTTTTATATAATATTAGATTATATCGTTGCAAATCTATTCCTATATTCCTGAGAAATTAAAATTAAATTGTAAGTAAAAACATATTAAATGAATTTTGAGATTTAAACTTTCCTATACATCCTACTTGATGAATTTAATACTTTCTTGCTATGAACACAAGTTCGGAAGTTTAGTATGGAAAATAACAATGAATTGCGTAATGATTAGAAATTGGTATTTGAACGACGTATATGAATTGAATAAATCTTAATGTACTGTGTAATGATTAGGAATCTGTATTTATTCGACTACTATGAATTAAATTGGAAGTAAAGTTTATTTAGATTTTTGGGGTTTTAGCGATATTTTAAATCATTGGAATTTAGAATGTTGCAAGTAGATTTCTATATATTAACATGTTTAAAATAAATAAAAGTATGATGTTTGAAATGACAAGGAATATAAAAATACAAAAAGAAAGAGTTGTACAAAATAGGGGTAATTAACGTATTTTGTACCGTTTATTTCAAGAAATAAAAAGACAATTCCTTATAATTACAAACACCACACAAACACCTCCTCTTGGATAAGGTATAGGAATTTACCACTTTAACATTTATTGGGTAGAAGTTTAGTTCCAACGTATTAAAGTATAGTAAACCCCAAGGGTTGAATTTCAAGATGAGAATGAAGTAAAAATACTAATAAGATTGGAAGTGATGAAAAGGAAAGTATGGAAAAATAGGCAAGAAGAATAATATAGGAATAGAAATGGAAAATGGAACGGTCAAATAAATTGGCAACGATATTAAGAACTTGATAAAAAGAAGCGGTAAATGAACTTGTAAAAGGAAAAGTGAAACGTATAATAAAATGAAGACCGAAGGTCAACTATAAGAACTATAGAGGCAATGAAAGTAGAAGTATGTAAGAATGAATATATATATATACACACACACACACACATACACACACATACACATATAATATAAGAGATATGTATATAAGTAGCCTTGAATATACATTTGTGACTGGTGTGAATTATTATAATTTAATGTATAAATTGTATGAAGAGAATGACAAAAGGTCATTAGAGTGGGTTGGAATCAAGGTCAGTAGGGTTACACAATAGAAGTCCTCCCACCATAAGGGGCTACCGGCAGTTGTGTAATGTCGTACTAATGTGAGACATGTTCAACCGTAGGACTTGTGGAGAATATATGCTTGCATATAGATGAAGGGGTACCATCAGGTTAGAGTAGTCTGCTTCAAATTTGTTTTAGAGGGGGTATTGCCTTGATTGCACTAGGCAATCTAAATGAATAGTGAGTGGAATTGGGCACCATGCAGTAAGGTTTTGGTACCAAATTAAGAGGTAGGGCTATCATAGGTCAAGAACGTCATAAGTTCCGAGAGGTCAATGGGAAGGATAGGGTTACACGTAGCATGTCTTCATCTATAGCCTACCAGGGTGGACCATGCTGGGTTATGCACCGCCATAGTTGTTTGCTGGTTTGTTTGATAGGGCAAGGCTAGTTAACCCATAATGAGATCCCTTCAAAAAATGTATGGTGTGGTTAGTGGAGCCGAGTCCATGTTACAAAGCTGACAATGTAGAAAATCCTCAAAGAGAATATGACAAAATGTATGAAAAGCCATCGAAAAGAGTATGACAAAATGTATGGAAAGCCATCAGTAAGCACTATAAGACTTCATCAAGTTATACAGTAACAAGATCATGATATGGCAAAGACGACGGATCCTAACGGGGTGCTAAATAAGAGATATTAGTAGGGATAATACATAGGTCCATTAGGGGACCTTGGGATATATACATACGTACACACACACATATAGTTATGAATTTATGGAAGGTAGATGGGAACGGTTCGTACACGGATGTGGTGTCAAGATTACTAATATAATGTAAATAGACATAACGTGAAATAGTGAACAATCGGCATAAACTAGTGTTATGTATAAGATTTATAGTTTACCAGTCACTAGAACGTTGTTCTGACCCCTTCCTCATTACAACCCATAGGATTTTAGAAGGGCGGATACTGTATTTGGCGGGAACATATGTTTGGCAGGTTCCTTATTCCATGCTCGACTGACAGAGAGACTTGAAATTTAAGGTGTCTAATCTTGGTAGTAATTATGTGATTTATTATATTTCCTTATTCCGTTGTGAGTCATTGTCGTTAGTGCTTTGATATAATTTCTCTTTTGCTAGATATCAAACCAACGATCCGTATTTTGGTGGACTTGGGCTTTCGGTTTAGCAAAAAATCTAGGCCCATAGGGGTATGGGTTGTTACATATAGGATATATGATACTTACGGTTGTTGTATATTATTTCCATGTGTTAGTTAAGTTTTATGTACGTTATTGTGGTGTATGTATATTCTATACACCTTGTATTATATTGAGATAGTTGACATTTGAGTTATTTTGTATCTAAACTTTCTTATATGTTTATACTATACATTATCACTGTGATTCCGACTTTATGTTCTCTATTATCTACTGTATATTATGCATTATTCTATCTTGGAGGCACATATGTTTATTGCTTTGTGTCGATACTATGTGCGCTTTATGGGGAGATGTATTTGATGTTTAAATACTTACTAGTGTTAGTATAAAGGAATATCTATCTGTGTAGCCCATATTGCCTCATTCTCCATATTGTTTGATAATATTAATTAGTAAAATTCTTAGATAGTATGGGTATTGAGGTGGAGTCTAAACATTTGGTATTAGAGAAAGTTTCAAAATAATATATTATATATATAAGAGACATGGGTCTTGATCTTAGATGAGACCAAGAGTCCCGGTCCCCTCGGGTTTGTTAGGTAGTTTCCCATAATAAGGGATAATAGGTATGTATAAATAGGATGATTACTGGGGTAATAATAAAAATATGTATTTGATATTTTAAATTTATATAATCTCTTTCCCTTTATTTCTTTTGAGTAAGTGAAATTAATAGTTGGATTAGCAAGGGTGAAATGAGTTAGTCCAATAGTTGTATTTGAAATGATGTCAAATATTAGACCTCGAACGGCTTAGGATTGAAATATTATGTTTAGTTTGGCATCGTGTCGTTGTGATTTGATTGCTTTTAATCAGAGTGCGCAACAGAAAATCTATTTATAAGTTTTATTCTAAGTGCATTGATTTTGGTTTCATATGTTTGTTCCGCTATTGGAAAAACATAACACCCCGCGTTTTTACATTAATTAATTAAAAAGAAATTAATTGATAAATAGTAAATAGTGAAAAATAAATGTTTTGCAAATGTCAGAATTTGGCTACGAAACTTACACCATTTTGTTCGTGGCGATTTTTTGATCAATTTTCATATATAATGTTTTCCGATCGGAGTTCAAACAGAAAAGTTATTAACGTTAGAAGTTTTAGCATTGGAAATAATTATATATGGAAATATGGAAGTAAAATCAATTAAGGCTAATTAGATGTTAATAAAAGTTAACATTCAAACTAAAATCATAGAGGATTTATGTAGTGGAAAAAAATTGAATGAGTTAAATTAACAGAGGAAAACTAATCTCACAAATCCACGTAAAAGGGAAATAAATCGAACGAATCAATAAGCATTGGTATTTGCACAAAAATGAACTACACGGGTCGACCATAGAAGTGCTTAGGTCGACCATGAGCGGTCGACCTAGGCTGGGTCACGGTCGACACGAGATGTGTTTTGTGCAGCGACAATTTTTAGCCGTATGGTCTAGATTTAATATGGCTCGATCTGACGGTTAGCATTGAATTGAACCTCTATAAATTTTAACATAGCGCTTCACTTCCAACTCATAATTTTTTAATAAACATGGAAGCTCTGCCATTTTCTTTTCTCCTCCAAAATTCTAAATACACAGAAATAAGTTTAGATTACACGTATACACTTTGGAGAAGGAATAAGAGATGATTAGGAATAGAAAATAGGTTCAAACCAAGGTGCTACATCGAAGGTAAACTATACATCTGATTCTAATTAATAAATTGATTTAAATATCTTCTCTCTAATCCAAATTCTAATTGATATGTATATAAACGTCATTTGTAGGTCCAAATAGGGAGTCAAAATGGAGAAAATAGATAGTAAAGATTAGATTTGGTTTAGATCGAGAGATTTAGGAGTGCTAAAAAGAAGAGTGGAAATATTATATGTTTTTATATAATATTAGATTATATCATTGCAGATCTATTCGTATATGACTAAGAATTAAATTGAAATTGTAAATGAATTCGTGAATATGAAATGTTGATGATGTTTAACTTGCCTATGAAATTTATATTGATAATTGCAAAAGCGTAATGATTAGATTTAATTTTTTCATTGCGTAATGATTAGATTTAATTCTATAAAATGCGTAGGGATTAGGAACTTGTATTTATTTAACGATATGAATAAAATTGAAATAAGGAATTGTTTAAATCTTTTAGAGTTTTTATGATATTTTAATGCATTGGAACATGAAATGTTGTAAGCCGATTTCTGCATATTATCAAGTTTAAAATCAAGAAAAGTGTGATGTTTGGAATAACAAGGAACGCACAAATTAAAATAAAATGGAAAGAAATGTACAAAACAAGGGAAAATTTCTGTTTTGTACTTTCTATTTCAAGAGAAATTAAAGAGGCAATTCCTTGTAATTACAAACACCGCACAAACATCTCCTTTTTTGATAAGATATGGAAATTTACTATATGACATATGTTGAATAGAAGTTTAGTTCCAATATATTAAAATATAATAAATCATAAGAGTTGAACATTAAGATAAGAATGAAATAAAAATATCAATAAGATGGAAAGTAATGAAACATATAATGTGAAGTTATCGACAAGAATAAAAAGGAATAGAAAATGAAATGGAATAGGAATTAAAGTTGAAACTAATGGATGTGGTAGTAACGATATTGATAACTGAAAACAAGAAGCGTAAATGAATTTGATTAGGAAAAATTAAACGCATAATAAAATGAAGACCTAGGGTTAGGCATAAATGATGTAGAGGCAACGAAGAAAGAGTAAGCAAAATTAATATACATGATTACTAAATATGTATATAAGTAACCTTCGAATATGTGTTTATGCCGGGTGTGAATTATTATAATTTAACTACAAATTATAGAAAGAAAATGACATAATTCATTAGAATAAGTTGGAGTAACACCCTGTAAAATCAACTCTAACTAAATAAGTAAATTAAGAGAAATTCAATTAATTAGAGTAGGGATAGAAATGGAAATTTTACAAAAGCTGGAATTTAATCATAAAAGTTATTCTATTGCATTTGTGGTAAAATACTGATCTATTTCCATATATAAGATGCTAAAAATGGAGCTCAAACAAAGAAGTTATGAGCGCTTGGATTTAAATTAATTTTGTTCGAATTCTAATTCAAACGAGTATTTAAATTGAAAGTTTGAATTTCAAAAAATAACTATGGTTAGACTTAGAGGTTAACTAAACATTAGAGTTAACAATTAACATTAAAAGTTAATTAAGAAATAAAATAATTAGGCAACGAAAACAATCAAACGCTCCCAAAATAAGAGGAGCGGTCAACCAGTGCAACTTAACCGATCGACCCGTAGCGGTCGACCGTTCGAGTATAGGCGGTCGACCACTACTTTAAGGTAGTGGCTAGGGTTTGTGCTATTGAACGATCCAGATTTATCCATTTTTGACATAGTTTCATCCTACCATTTTGGTATATTTCAACCACTATAAATATGACCCTAAACCCATCACTTTTATTTACAAATATTTTGGGAACATCAGGGAAGCTCCATCAGTTTATTTCTTCTTAGATTTAGAAACTCCATTAGGGTTTCAAGTAAGAAATCCTAATCGATCTTTGTTTATTATTTAATTTCTAAACCTCTTCTCCTCCAACCTTTCTGAATCTAATATACATACGCGCGCGCAAAAATCCCTTGTTGTATATATAAAAAAGAAGAGATCTAAAGGAGATTATAATGGGCGTTGCAAATCCATAGAGAAACAAAGCTAAGGACCAACTGTGAGTGGAAATCTTTGTTTTTCTATTTTAGTAGTTGAATAATGTAGTTTGGATTTGATATATTCCTTAGGGAGTTTCATATTACGAAAACATCATATGAAAATCCCCAAAATTCCCTTAAAGCGAAATGTCAATTCTTAGGATTGGAATCTTAATTGTTTTGTGTTAAAAAATAGAGTTTTATGGATTTTGTAGTTTATGTATTCAATCTTCTATTACACTGCTTATTCTTCTTCTTCAGATCTGATTAAGGGATTTAATTGAGAAATGGTATGTAAAGTACAAATCTTTATTCATAGTTTATACCGTCTATTTCAATAAAATTGAATAGAATTTTCCTTATCTAAATTTATGTAAAAGAAGTTGAATAGGGTGTAGAATTGATTAAAATTGTAAGTTTCCATTTTTGGTTTATTCCATTGTTTTAATATGAGATAAATTGGATTTAGATTCTATATACAAGTCTATTTATTGCAATTTTGTATATGAGTATTGAATCCTTGTTACGGATATTATAGTCCCTTGTTATGGATATTGGAATTTAGTCATTATTGGTAAAATGAAAGAAAAGAAAAGACATGTATTATTATGGTTAAAAAGAAATTGACATTTAACGTTAGTTAGGGCGTAATCTCCGCACGCATAAATAATAAGTGTGTATTTATATATATTATTTAGCATAATAATCTTATAATTATAATGTATAATTGCGTAGTTCATTAGGTAAAAATTGTCATTAAATCCCCTTTAGGAAAGTAACTGATGTTTTAAGGCGTAACGTGGAAGATTCTTTATAAGGTCTTAATTATGGAATGGCGAGATGTGTATTATATATTAGAGAGAGTGTTTAAATTATGGCTATGTCATAGGGATGCGGGGTCAGTCAAAAGACATACAGAATTCTTCCCAGCTAATCTGGCTACCAATAGTGTGACTCTAAGGCTGATGTGAGACATCTCCTATGATAAATATTTATGATGACGCGAGGTTAGTCCCAAATTCTGTAGGGTAAATTTGACCAGCTAATCTGGCTACTAGTTCCTATGAATAGTAGGATTAATATAAGAAGTCATTATGAGTATGGGTCATAATACGAAGGGCCTGCTTCAAGATCTTGAGATATTAAGTGGTTGTCTGAAGGCCCGCCTCTTTCCCTAGTTGAAGTATTAAATGGTCGAGATTGGGTTTAGGCATGGTTAAGGATATCTCGGAAAGGCCTGCTTCAATAGGATTTTCTCGAGATATACGATGGCGAGATCGTCATACATTAAGGCATTGGATCCTGGCGAGGTGATGAATAAGAGATACTAATAGGGATAGTATCTAGGTCCATTTGGGGACCATGGGATATATATAATTATATACATAGATATAAATCTACGAAAGTTTGTTGGGAATGGTTCGTACACAGTTATGGAGTCGAGACGACTAATAAAATGTAAACAGACATAACATGAGATAGTGAACAATCGACATAAACTTGTGTTATGTACAAAATATATAATTTTACCAGTCACCAGAATGTTGTTTTGACTCCCTCCTCATTACAATCCATAGGATAGTTAGAAGGGCAGGTACTGGTGCTTGGCGTGTTCGATGCCGGCAAGGACACTTGATTTTGGGAAGTGTCAAATCTTAGTCAGTGCTTATGTGATCTATTATATTTTAATTATTCCATTGCAAGTTATTTCGTTAGGGCTTTGATATGCATTCTTTTGTTTTATTTGTAGGATACCAAACCAAGATCCGAACATAGGTTTTCAATTTAACGAAAATATAGGCCCACTTGAGTGTGGGTGGTTATATTTGGTATCGGAGCTTAGGTTAGTGGATCATGAAAAATTTAGGAAATGTTGAGTATTTGTGAAGACCCGTTTCTTCGAATCCCAGAAATCGACACTAATACATCCTCGGTATTCACATTCCGTAAATCCAAGTGCCTGAGAAGCGGATTCTCAAGGGTAAGAAAGAAAAATAAGACAGAATAGAATCTCACATATGTTATTTCAAATAAAACTTTACAGCGGAAATTAAAATACATTTATCAGAGTTAAACATGGACGGTTATAAATATATGTCCTTGCAAAGGCAGGATACAATACTACACAAGTGTGGTGGAAATAGATAAAAATCTTCAGAAGAATCTTCTAACTCCTTACTTCGAGCACCATCCAGCTTTCTTCTAAACTAAACCTGACTACTAGGCTGCCCGGGGAAAATAAAGGCACCCAGAGTTTAAGGAAAAGGAAAAAACTCTGGGTCAGTCATAGGACTGGTGTAAGAACTCAAAATACGCGTTTTTGAAAAAAAAGGTATCTCATAAGACCATGCCGCACATAAACACGGAACAAGTTTTACCTTATGATAACCAAAATTCTACGTCAAATCACTTGATATTATATTTTAATGAAATATCTTTGAAAACATTTGCAAGTAAACTTATTAATCTTAGCCGAAATTATTACCATTATTAAATTCCAGCATACTAGGCTCTACAAACAAAATGGCATGCACTTATTGGAGAATGGATTCCATATAAATAACCAGGTGAAGGGACTACCTTCCAGCAGTACATCTCTAGAGGAATGTACCGAGGCCCAACAGATGGTCTTCTACCATCACAAGACTGGCCTCCCTCTTCCTAGATAGTACCGAATATGTCATCACCCCCGTCTTTACCGACCTATCCAAGCACGCTCTAGCATACACAACATTAATTTAAACCGAAATGTCATATCGGGTAGAAATATATCTAAAAGGGGATGATCATACCCTATTGGTTGCGAACCACATAGCCTTGCCGCATCTACCCTGTTTCGGTCATTTCCGGGTGTGAGGCTTGAGGTAATGATTACCTTTATCATAGCACATCACCTTTCTTTGAATGCCACACTGTCATTCCATCGATCCCTATTGACTTCCACAAACATACAACTTCCGAGCTCATAAGTCTCAGAGAAGGGTGTTAAGCTAAGAGAAGTTGCCTTCTCTGCCACCAAACAGATGTATGTTTATACAAGTCAACGATGAAATCTCCAGAATGCAATGTCAGACATCCATCCATACAAGTTCATCCTAGGACTGAACGAAACCGAAGGCACTCTCCTACCATATCCTGTCAGGAATTAATCCTAGGATTAGTAGCGAGAAGTCCTTGCAACCCAAAGAGTTTCAAAAATGAAGGGACCACTGCTACTTTAGTATTTGGGAGCTAACCAGAATTATCAACAAGCAGTCCGTTCATTCCAAAAATCCCCGGTCTTCATTCTCTCTATCAAGACTTTATTTTTCGAACGCATACATTGGTTTGAAGTGGTTTTCGGATAGGAATTACCCAAGATCCGACCCCGGTTCCTTCAAACCAATCATCAATATAAAGAGGTTTTATGAATAGGAAATCATTCTTTAATTGATTAGTTCTTTTTATCAAAATCTCTTTTAGAGATATACATTTCTAAGACATTCTTTCCGGTATATACGGGATTATTAAACCTCACTTATCAAAACCTTTGATTATTTAAAACCTTTTTAAATCATGGAATAATTCTAAATCATTTTCATTTTTCACTTAGGAAAATATTTCCAAATCATTTCTTTTAAATCTTAACAATTATTCCTTAATTCAAAAACTCATAATTTTGATTGAGTTAAAACCATGTTATCTAGGATGTTAATCCAAAACCAGTAATTATTAAATGAGCAGAATCTATAAAAATCATCTAATTCTACTCAATATCAATTCCCGTATTCAACAAATACTATGGGTGGAATAATGGTTAAATCACCTTTTAAATTCCATGAATAGTACGAGTTCCCTCTTCGGGCTTTAACACCGAGTACAAGAAGATCATCTCCATAAAATCCAAATTGTTTAAATCTGGAGAAAAAATGTTTCTTTATTCTTTTTGAAATTTTGATCCAAGTAAATCAAATTTACTATCCTCTCCGTCAGGCCAGTCCGGATAGCCAGGGAGAGCAGGAAATTGGTTTTCCAAACCCAAGCCTAGACATTATCTCCCTAATACCCATAAGGCGGTCAAGTTATTTGATCGATTCTAAATCATTAAACCTTTAATCATTTCATAAATTATTCAAATTACCTTTAAAACACTTTATTAATCATTTAAAAATATTTAAAAAATAATTGGAAAAGAACGGTTGCGTTTAAAACTATATTTCAAAAGTTATAGAAAAGTGCTGCGGAAAAGTGCTGCGGAAAAGTGCTGCGGAAAGTGCTTTTTAGGCTATATTGATCAAAACGACTTTTTATTATTTGAAAATTCATTTTTATTACTCAAATCATTTAAAAAAAATTAAAAAATTTATAAGATTTATTCCATATTTTTAAACATTTTAAAACATCGTTTTCAAAGAAATCCGGTTTTGGATTCCGAACAGCAAAATAGAGATTTTACAAAAACTTGTTTTACTCATATTTCAAAATCTAGTTATCAAAATCTCAATTTTCTTTTGTCATTGGAAAACTATGGATATAGTAGTTTGAAAAATTCTTATCTTGAAGAATTCCGAGCTATATTCCAACTTTTACACTTGTTTGACTTTTATAGCGCGAAATCGCGAACTACCGTTACGCGACGCACTTATTTTTAAATAAATTTTCCATTTTTTTTCAAACTTCACCAAAACACTTTTAAATGTTTATAAATTGTTTCAAATACATTTTAAACCATTTTGAAGAGGTTTAACAATTTCATATACACCATTTCATTAATTCAAGGAAAGTGATTTCCTTCGTGTTTATCGACGTGTATATTCATGACTTGCATATAATTTCAACATTCATATGAAAACAACCAAACTTGATGATCAAAGCATATTAAACATCCATTTGCAACACATCATATCATCATCCAAAAATATAATAATAATAGTTTAGGAGTTTTCACATTGATTTCCTATTGGAAAAAAGGCTATACTTCACTAACTCATGGTTCGAGCTCACGAATCCCAACACCTTGCCTCCTAGTGTACTCGGCCATTCCATGCTAAAAGTAGTGCTCGACCAAGCATGGGAAATGAAGTGTAGGACTTTGGATTATTGTTGAATTTACTGAAAACTAGACCTAAAAATAGGTCATTTTCTCTCGGGTTTGTGGACACTCGACTCTCTAAATTTGGAAATGTGGTCAACATGAAAGTTGTAGAAAATTCTTTTCTCTATGGTTTCAAATAAAGAAACACTCAATTTTGGTTTGTTTTGAGAAAGTTATGATCAACAGAAGATAGGGTATTCTCGGATTCGTAAAAACGAAGACCGAAAATGCACTGATAAAAAGTGGTATTTTGACATAGTTAGACTCAAAACTAGTAGAAGTGCTAAACATGAAAGTTGTAGCCACTATAATTTCACATGGTTCGAAAAATAGAATACCTCATTTAGATCTGTTTTGGAGGAGTTATACTCGAATGAAAAAGAGGTATTTTCGGCCATTAAAATTGGGCTCAAAAATGCTTTAGAAAGAATGGTGTTTAGAGCATTTCTATGCTTCGAATGGGAATAAGTGGTAAACTAGAAAGTTGTAGCCACTAAAATTTTGAATGGTTTTAAAGAAAGAATTTTCTCATTTCGGTCTGATATGAGGAAGTTAGGCTAGAGTGAAGAAGGTGAAAAAATGTGATGAGAGGGTGGGCTATTTATAGACAAAGGAAGAGTGTAAAAGAATCCATACACACATCATTACTTCATGGCTTCTCCAATACATCTTCCCCCTCCCTAGGCCAACAAAAGCCTCCCCCCATGTGCCCATCACTTCCATCCTTTTCATGTGTGCATACGTTGACTTATGTAAGCTTAAGGAGGAAGCTTTATATAAAATATCTTAGATTTTGTGTGTGTGTGTGTGTGTGTATATGTTTAAGTATAAATGTATACATGTATATGTTTATGCGTATGTTAGGGTGTGCATTTATGTGTTATATATGTGTACATGATATATAAACAACATTGCTTTGATTCCGAACAACTTTCGTTCGATAAACCGTTGCCAATCGGAGATCCGATTCCTGGTCACATTTTCACTTATACATTAACGTACATATATTTGTAAAAAAATTTGAAAAATATATTCTTATCATTTTATATGAATTCAAATGATCATATTTGAATTATAAAACCATATAAATTAATATTAACAATTATTTACAAAATCGCTATTATACCGATAAAGCGATATCGATTTTTCCTTATATTTTCAAATCAAATATATATCTTTATAAAACTATTATAAATGATTTATTATCACTTTATAATATTCAAAATGAATTATCATCATTTAAAAATAATTATTTGAACAACTAAAATAATTATTAAACCATTAAATCTCTATTTAATTTAATAAATCAATTATCACATTTAAGGGCATTATTAACAATGTCAAAAAAACACATTTTATTTTCAAAAACAAATCAATTGATTTTATTTCATATTCTTATTTAATTATAAAAATAAGTGTATGTATCCAACTCCGTGCGCGACGTTTTACGATTATAGAGTTGTTTACTTATAAAACAGTTTTCGGCCTTTTCATCGATTTAGATTTCGAGGAAAATATTTTTGTAAATATTTTTTCAAAATAAAATTACTATTACTTATTATCACTCAAAACAATATTATTTGAATTATCAATCTTTTATTTGCAGAAATTTAAAAATAAATATAACTTATCATAGTGATAAATTTGCGGGTCGTTAGAATATTTGTATTTTTTCTATAAATATATGTAAATATAATATATGTTACATCCTAATAATTCCAGCTATAGAATAATTACTTATGGAATATCCCTAAAGATGGATGGTACATAACTTCCTAGCCGGGCCTTTAGTAGCCCAATGATTGTAGATCCCCATATGATTGGCAATTGATGATGTACAGGTCCAGATAGAGAGCGAATAATAATCCATATGTTATAGATAGTGGAAGTTCCTAATAGTTAATTAGGTTTTCAATATTGGGAAAGGAACAAGTTAGTAAATTAAAGGAAAGATGTTCCTAAGTGAACAGTTAAAAATCCATTTTGAGTCCAACCGTGTAATGAAAAGTTTTTAAAGAATTGCGAAAAATTATAAATTGTATACTTAAAAAGGATTTTAATGAAATGGTTGAAAAAGTAAGTAAATATTGGATTTTGGTAAAGGTATTTATAAAATAAAAAGTTTTGTTCGAAGAGTATACATATGTATATATACATGCTTGGTTAAATTAAAAAAATAGAGTATATATATATATAACTCACTAGTTTCTTTGTAAAGAAAGAAAAGTGTAAATATAAAGCTCTAGTGTCAATTGAATTTGTTAAAATATGAAAATTTCAATGAAGGAAATTTTGTAGAAAGCTATTTCTTTTGAAAGGAAAATGGTAGAGCAATATAGCTTGTGGATTTTCTATAATGAAATTTTTTTAAGTTGTAAAGTAAACTTTATGGGTGGACAATAGGAAGTGGTATAAGTTTGGAATATGGGTAAATATTACAAAAAAGAAATTTGGAACCCTGAGTGTAGGTGAATGCATTATAAATGGTTCAAGTGAGAAAATAGTAGATTAGGAGAAAACAATTGGAATAAGTACAGTTTAGGCTGAAGAGTTGAAAAGTAGAAAATTAGGAAGTATAAATAAAAGTAAGGTTTGATTTATTGTAATTAGGGTGAGATTTTGATATTTTAATTCATTGGAATGAAAAGGGATAACAATATAGAATCAATCAAGTTACCAATAAAGGTATTTTGTTTGAAATAATAAGGAATGTAAACGTAAAGAAAGAGATGTACAAATTATGGGAAATCCCGTATGTTGTACTTCTATTTCAATAAAGAAATAAAATCTAGTTCATTGTAATTTCACACTAGGCATGAATTCTCTTTTAAGTGATTCATAGAGAATTATAGCATTAACAATTCCTTTTGAAGGGGGAGAGTAGTTCCAATGCATTAAAGTATAGGATACTCAAGTATAATAAAAAGTGTATTAATTACAAATTATGTAGGAGATCATGAGAAATTAAAGGCAGAATAAAAAAATGGATAATTTCCATTGTTGTGTGCATTTCAAGCATCTTTTAAAAGTCCTCCTTTCGTGACATTAGAGACTCCACTAAAGATTGGAAGTGGAGATAGAAAGAAATGATGGAATGAGAATTGTTCTTATCTACTTCAGTTTTACTATTTAAAAATATATAAAAGATGATTTGGGAAAAACTACAAAGTGCATTTTTAGAAAAGAATTGTTTGGTATAATGAATAAGTTTTTGAAAGAAAAACTTAATAAATACTTTAAGTTAAAAATCCAAAATTTTTTAAGGAATAAAAGTTGGAAGGGTCTTTAAAAGAAAAGATTGATTTGAAGGAAAAGGAAAGAAACTTTCTAAAAGTTTATTTTGCTAACATTTTCTTTTAGAATTAATGAATAAGTTAAATTCAGAAATTTAATTCAAAGTTTTTGAATGGTTAAAACACCAAGTATTTTTGAATTTAATAAAGGGTTTTAAGTTGTACCTTTAAAGAAAAAGGTTTTGGGATTAAGTGTTTTAAAATTTTTGAAGTTTCTAATTTTTGGAATAAATGTAAAACCAAACTAAGATTTAAAATATGGAGTATACAGGAATTGGTGCCTAGGTAAGACAGGGTAAATGATAAGGATATGAAGAGGATAACAATGATTACTCATGGAAAAGTAATAAGGAACTCCGTATAGTGTAAAGGATAATGGTAAGAACCTAGGAATACTTTGTTAGACATGAATGCAAGATTTGAGAATACCATCAAAGAATATAGATTAAAAGAAGATGGTAACAAAGGATTATGAGGTGACAAAAACTCATGGAGGATATTGTCAAACTCAGAGTTAAGATATGAGGATTTTGGAAGGATGACATGTTAGAAAGGTCTGTTCAAGTCAAAAGTGGTAGAGTCACAACATTGTTAGTGTTAGTTGATGTTGTAAGGTAGCTTCTAGCAGTTGTTCTAGTTAGGTTGGGTTGTAAGCATTAGTTGTCTTTATTGGGGGTAAAGGCATGTACAATATTATATGAAATGTTCCTTTTATTTTGTTTTCAATATGGACCGCAATGTTATGGGAAAACAATAAGGTAAGGAAATTTAAAAATGATAGACAACTGATACGTTAGAAAAGAAAATAGTAGAGGCTGGAAGTTAAGAAATAAATTAAGAAAATTTATTTAAATACCACCAAAACAGAAATGGAACAAGGTTTATAAATTTCAGCAAGCGGAGGACAGGGGAGGAATGTTGAGTAGCCACGGGTCAATGTCCATGTACCTCAAAGGCTGAAATTCATAATTGGACTTGGTTGCTATTGTAAATAAAAGAAAAGTTTTTGGAACTTAAAATTTACCGTGTAAATTAAAAGAAGTCCACTATAGACATTGGATTGTTGACTAAACCCCGATTTCTTGGGATGTGGAAAATTTTCTTTAAAAAACATGTACATATGTAAACTTTTGAAAAATAAAATAATTTTGCAAATTATTTTGAAAGATTTTATGAATATTTTAGAAAGTAATATAAAAATATTTTTGAATTAAAAAGAAATTTTCAAATTTTGTGAATTTCAATACTTGACGTTGGAAAATAGTTAACAGGTTGGTTAGTATGGATTTTACTATGCAGCAGAAGTGGCAGTAAAAATAAAATACGACTGAAAACAAGAGAGAAAGCTGTTATAGTTAGGGAATCACTTTCTCCATATCTTGTTAATAACCAAAGAGTTGATTTTTGAAATAGAGACCCTGTGTTGAAAACTTAAAAAGGAATTGACTTATGCAAACTGTAGTAGGAAATGTTGGAAAAGGAATAGAGGCAAAAGAGAAGATTCCAAGATACAGGGAAAAAGGGTACGTAAGAGAAGGATGAAAATATGAAATTTTCCATCTAGACCTTTTTCTAGCTAAGAAAATGGGTTTAGAAAACTAGATTTTTCTAAAACTTGGATGTTATCAATGGTGTGCTAAGATTTTGGATAGTACGAATTGGATGCAAAAATTGGTTGAACTATACTTCTATTTTTAGAAATGTAGGAAAACTTGGATGAACAAGCAAGTTTTTGGTTTTCAGACGTTGCATACATGTAGAACTGCTAGTATATTTAGATTATTTGCATCATATTTTCAAAAATTTGTTTAAAAGATAGCATTCTTATAGGAGGCGAATTACTTAGTTTGCATATCGTATATATTGTGAAACACCAAGCACCATACACGAATTGTTGCAAAATTAGTTGCACGTTAATTGACTTTTAGTATAGAATGGATGTGCGATTAGTTTACATGATCCAACCCTTGCGGAATTTTGAGGATGAAATTCTTTTAAGGGTGGAGAATGCAACACCCCATAGTTTTACGTTAATTAATTAAAAAGAAATTAATTAATAAATAGTAAACAACGAAGTTTTTTTTTGCAAATGTTGGAATTTGGCTACGAAACTTACAACGTTGTGTTCTTAGCAAATTTCTGATCAATTTTTATATATAATATTTTCTGATCAGAGTTCAAACGGAAAAATTATTAACGTTTGAAGTTTTTGCGTCGAAAATAATTATATATGTAAATATGGTAATAAAATCAATTAAGGCTAATTATATGTTAATAAATGTTAAGATTCAAACTAAAATCATGGAGGGTTTATAAAGTGGGAAAAAAAATGAATGAGACAAATTAATAGAGGAAAACAAATCCCACAAATCAATGCAAAAGGGAAATAAATCAAACGAATCAATAAGCGTCGATATTTGCAGAAAAATAAAGTACACGGATTGACCGTAGAAGTGCTCTTGCCGACCATGAGCGGTCCACCTATGCTGGGTCACGGTCGACCTGAGATGAGTTTTGTACGGCGACAATTTTTGGCCGTATCGCCCATATTTAATATGGCTCGATCCGACAATTAGCACGGATTTAAACCTCTGTAAATTAGAACGTAGAGCTTCACTTCAAACTCATAATTTATTAATGAGCGCGGAAGCTCTACCATTTTCTTTTCTCCTTCAAAATTCTAAACATACAGAAATAGATTTAAATTGCACATAGACGGTTTGGAGAAGGAATATAAGATGATAAAGAATAGAAAATAGGTTCAAACTAAGGTGCAACATTGAGGGTAAACTATAAATCTGATTCTAATTAATACATTAATCTAAATCTCTTGTCTCTCGTCCAGATTCTAATAAATCTTTATGTAAATGTTATTTGTGGATCCAAACAAGGAGTCAAAATGAAGAATACATATAACAGAGATTAGAACTAGAGATTTGCGAGTGCTAATAAGGTGACTGGAAATATTATATGTTTTTATATAATATTAGTTTATACCGTTGCGGATCTATTCTTATATGGATAAGACTTGAATTTAAATTGCAAATGAATTCATGAATATGAATGTTGAAGATGTTTAACTTGCCTATGAAATGTATATTGATAATTGTTAAAGCGTAATGATTAGATTTAGTTATGTAATTGCGTAATGATTAAATTTAATTCTGTAATCGCGTAATGATTAGGAACTTGTTTTTATTTGACGATATGAATAAAATTGAAATAAGGAATTGTTTAAATCTTTTGGGGATTTTGTGATATATTAATGCATTGGAATTTGAAATGTTGTAAGTAGATTTTCGCATATTCTCAAATTTTAAATAAAGAAAAGTGTGATGTTTGGAATAATAAGGAATGCAAAATTTAAAATAAAAAGAAAAGATATGTACAAAACAAGGGAAAATTTCCATGTTTTGTACTTTCTATTTCAAGAGAAATTAAAGAGGCAATTCCTTGTAATTACAAACACCGCACAAACATCTCCTTTTTTGATAAGATATGGAAATTACTATGTTGACATATGTTGAATAGAAGTTTAGGTCCAATATATTAAAATATAGTAAATCACAAGAGTTGAACATTCAAATAAGAATGAAATAAAAATATCAATAAGGTGGAAAGTAATGAAAAAGATAATGTGAAGCTATTGGCAAGAATAAAAAGGAACAGAAAATGAAATGGAACAGGAATTAAAGTTGAAACAAATGGATGTGGTAGCAACAATATTGATAACCGAAAACAAGAAGTAGTAAATGAATTTGATGAAGAAAAGTTAAACGCATAATAAAATGAAGACCTAAGGTCACGCATAAATGATGTAGAGGCAATGAAGAAAGAGTAAGAAAAATAAATATACATGAATATTAAATATGTATATAAGTAGCCTCGGATATGCATTTATGATGGGTGTGAATATAATTTAATTATAAATTATAGAAAGAAAATGACACAAGTCAATAGAATAGGTTGCAAAACACATCTAATCGTAGGACTGGTGGAGAGTATACGCTTGCGTATAGAGAAAGGGATACCCTCAAGATAGGAATGTGCTTGAAACAGAAGCCACGTAAACAGTCATATGTTCATTAGGCAATAATGAACATTGATTGTTAGGCGGATGTTAAGGCTGGATTCGCACAGTAAAAATAGGTCTGCTTTAAATTTGTTAGAGGGGGGCATTGCCTTGATTGCACTAGGCATTCTAAACGGACGATGTTTGGGATCAGACACTATGTAAAATGTGTGGTAATTGTTTGTTTAAAGGGGTAGGGTTGCATAGGCCTTGGTTCCATCATCGATCCCTAGCATTCAATGGGAAGGACGGGGTTACACCTAACTTATATTCGCCGCCTACCAGGGTTGATCATTTGGCTAATGCACCACCACAGTTGTTTGCTAGTTTGTTTGATAGGGCAAGGCTAGATAACCCATAACGAGATTCTTTCAAAACATGGACATGGTTGTTAGTGAAGCCAAGTCCACGTTATAGGAAGCAGACAAAGTAGAAAATCCCCCAAGAGAACACGGCCTAATAGAGGAAAGGTCGCCGGTGTGCACTATAAGATTTCCTCTAGATATATGTTGGGGAGATAGTGATGCTGAAATGACCCTCCTATTTCTTCCCTAATTTCATAAGGATTTTTTTTAAGAGATGATATATAGATATATCATTCATTATAAATATATTTCCCAGGGTCATTTTCTTTCTCCAATAAACAAAATATATCCAGGATCAAAATAATTTACCAATATAAATATATCAGTGTATTTCTAATAACATACACATACATATGAAGATGCATGTGTTCCTCTTGTTTAAATTCAGAGTATATACTTTATTTTTATTTGTTGTACAAGAGCATTCTGTTTGATTTGGATTTTAGCAATTCTGCCTAAAGTTTATTACTATATACTTTTGAATATTTGCAATAAGTCAGTAAATCCTATGCATATTTAATTTATATGAACTTGCTCATTCTAATTGATGGTTTTAATATCAATTTTACCATGTCAGTTAAATTTCAAGATTCTTGAGATTTGTATTTCAGATCATGGATCCAAGGTATTGGTATTTGGCTAAGACCAGAAATGATATGTTCACTTATCATTTTCCACTTATGTATTTTCTATAAGAAAACTTTCTTATTTAAGATTCAATCTATGTGACTTGTTTGCCTTAATCTTAGCCCACATGACAAATAGTGAGTTGTGTATTTGCATAAGATTTGCTATGTCAAGAATTTGAACTTAAAAATATTCATAAGAATAATTCCAGGTTTGCTTGTGCAAGCCTGTCCAGATGGTATGTCTGTTATGACCTTGAAAATTGGTTATGGTAAAACATTTGCTAAATGACCTAAAGCTTTTGAAAGGCATTTTACTGTCAAAACACAACCAAACGTAATCAACCAAAACTTCACTTATTTGAAGCTGGTTAACTCATGTGCCTAGTGTCATGCCAG
Source organism: Allium fistulosum (assembly GCA_030737815.1). NCBI lineage: Eukaryota > Viridiplantae > Streptophyta > Magnoliopsida > Asparagales > Amaryllidaceae > Allium > Allium fistulosum. Next base: position 574,637,442 of record CM060907.1, read on the forward strand.
GTACTTGATCATGGCAATTGAAATGCCAGTCATTTGCATCATACCTGTAGCCTTCCCATACAATTACTTCTCTCAAAACAATTTAAAAAGTAGACTTGAACCATTTGTAGACATAATTCAGAGGAAAAACAATTAGATACTTAAAGGTATTTTTCAAGGTAAATTCTAAATTTACTCCAAAACTCAGTGTTTTTAAAATAACTTAAGATTGTCTAATACATAATATAATTGCAAAGAAATTGCTCACATAATTGTATATTTCTTTACCAGATTTTCATAGCTAATACTTGAGCATATTTTTCTTGTTTATGTTCCAGACACTACTTCAAAAACAAATCAAACCTTAACACACAATGATTTCGACAGAACAACTAATTTAATCTAACACTTTACAGAACATAAGAGCAACTTGATCACTAACCATAAAATATTCATTACATGACTGGAAATCTTAGAAACATAATTTTTCCTGAATACATGCAGATATAATCAATTTAAGCTCTTATTGAAACTAGCTAGCATGTTCATTCACTCCTCCATAATAGCCATAACTTCATTTTCTACTTAGTGCCTGCGTTCCCTGAAAGAGCATGAGTGGCTGCCTCATTTTAAAATGAGACACCCCATATGCCATGAGCAAACAAGGGTCAGATCTAAGATCTGGTATGAGTAACATCAATACATTCATGATATTAAGCAACAGAGAATGTAAGAGTACCAACTAGTTATTTAAGCAAATTTCTGCATCCAATTACTTTAACATGGTATAAATAAGTTGATTCTGGTTTGATATATTCATCTATCATTCTTACACTTGCATACATAACCATGCAAACATAATTATCTATTTGCAACATTTGCATTCACTGGAACCATCATGGTTCCATACCAACCAATCCTAAGAAATATTCATATTCCTATTTCTTCATTTACAGGTTGTATAATTCAATTTAAATTCCTGCCTCATCTGCTATTAAGGAATCACAGGGACACATTGCAATGAACTAATTCACATCATTGCACAAAGATCTCAGGGCTTAAACAAACCATGTGCCAACTTGCATACTTCAAATATGACAAGCATTCCAGCAGCCTTCTTGGCCTTCCCTTCCCTAGTTTATTTACTAGTGTATTGACTTAAATCCTATCATCAAATATGCTAAGTGAACATGTCACTGCAAACATGGAAACATCCATAATTTTTCCTAGCATAATTCTCCTCAGAAATAAGCAGACAGTTATTTCCTAAATGGGGTCAATATGTCTTGATCTCAGTAAAATATAAAAATATTTTCAACTGTAAAAGAGACATGGCATGTTCTTATTATATTGATCTGCAAGCCTTTATGATTGATTCAGATTCATGATCTGGTTCAATCATAATTTTAGCTTGTGAGCTTTTTTTTTGATTAAGGGCTCAGCACTTAGAAAATTTCTATTGCACCCTTAACATCTTTCTTCTCAAGCCTCAGCACTTATACCAAGTATAATGCAGCTCCCAACATTTTTTTGTAAAGTTTCCATGCCATAGATCTATAACAGTTGAGAGTATTCTCTATATAATTTTAAGATTCTGGACTTTAACATTTTTGAGTAAAAATAAAACAGTAATGATACACATCCAAAGACAAATGTCTCAACAAAGCAAAGATCACCAAAAACATCCATATCAAATCATATCAGATTTAAAATAAGACATCCAAAAGGCATTGATGAAATCATATACATCAAAACCAGCAATATATAAATGGCAATATAAAAAGTGGCTGCCTCATCTCAAGTCTTAATGCCATGAACTCAGTGAGGTTACTCACCTAAATATTTCTTCTTATTAATCCAGAAAATCCTTGTATGAGTGTTTTCTCCTTCCTTCCAATATTTTTCTTCCTTTCTTATTTTTGTGCAGCTCGGGGTAAAGATAATTTTACTGGCTAAAACTGCCTATTTATATGCATTTTTCCACTAGGGTTTTGTTAAAACAAAATTCCATTTCTGACCTAACCATCTTCATGCATTTTTCATTCATTTTCCTCCTTAATACCCCGGCCATAATAATTAGTTGAAGGCAGTATTTTCTTCCCTTTACTTTTTCAGAAAATGGCCACTCACCTAGTCATGTTAAAAGTGTGACTACCATATTTTATATTTATTCATTTGCTCATTTTTGGAAATCCCCCTTCTTTCTATTTCTGTCTATACATAACATACATACCTGTTTTATGCTTTATACCTATTTAATGTTACTCTTTTGCTTAGCTTGACATTTTTCTGCTCACAGAATATACATGTGAAAAGAAAAAAAATATTTATTTATTTAATCTCCCCTTGTTTCACAGAAAATACATTTAAGCATATACTTCATTTTTAACTTTATGCTTAAATTACAATCCAATGCTTTAAATAAGGAATTTACTTTCCTATATATATATATATATATTTCAGAAATTTTTAAATCTCTTCCTTGTGCTATTTTCAATGTACATGTGCACACATATCCTTGCACACTATTTATTCCAAAAATTTCACCATATTTAAATCTAAATATTTCAAAAATTAAATCATTTTACAAAAATGATTTTTCACAAAATTTTGGGGTATTACATTCACCCCTCCTTTTAGGAATTGTGTCCTCACAATTTTTCTAACATTTATAACAAGCATCATTTTTTTTTCTGAAAACTTATCAAACATATGCATAAGCAAACAAATTCAACCATATCAACCATGCATAACAAATTTTTCCAGAGAAAAAAAAATTACCTTTTAATTTGCAAAAAGCTTAGGATGATCCATCCTAATCTTATCCTCTAACTCCCATGTGCAGTCATTAGGATCACTACTCCACTGGACCTTAACTAATTTCAAGGTTTTGCTCCTTAATTTCTTTTCTTCCTTGGCTATAATCCCCACTGGCTCTTTTTCATAAACCAAGTCAGGATTTATTTGAATTTTGGTAGGCTTTTCCAAAATGTCTTCTTCATCATGTACCCATCTTCTAAGTTGGGACACATGAAAAACATTATGCATTGCTTTCATTTCCTCTGGTAATTCTAATTTGTAAGCCAATGAACCAATTCTTTCCAGAATTTTATAGGGTCCAACATACCTTGGTGTGAGCTTACCTTGCTTGCCAAATCTCAAGACTTTCTTCATAGGTGAAATCTTGATGAAAACAAAGTTTCCCACTTCATATTCCACTTGCTTTCTCTTCCTATCTGCAAATTTCTTTTGCCTATCTTGAGCTGCTGCTATTCTTTTTCTTATTAACCCAATTTTCTCTGTAGTTTCTTTAACATATTCAGGTCCTAGAACAGCCCTTTCTCCAGTCTCTACCCAGCATATAGGTGATAAACATGGCTTGCCATATAAGGCTTCAAATGGTGCCATCCCTATGGTGCTTTGGTAACTGTTATTGTATGTGAATTCAGCTAGATGGAGGTGGTCTTCCCAGTTGCCTCCAAAGTCCAGTGTACATGCTCTCAACAAATCTTCTAAGACTTTGTTCACCACCTCAGTTTGGCCATCTGATTGTGGATGGTGGGCAGTGCTTAAGCACAATTCACTCCCCATGGCCTCTTGAAAACTTTTCCAAAATCTTGAGGTGAAGATGGTATCCCTATCACTCACAATGGTTTTGGGTATGCCATGCAACCTTACTACCTCTTTCATGAATATTTGAGCTAATTTGGGAGCATTTCTTTCTGTTCTAACTGGGATAAAATGTGCTACCTTAGTTAGCCTATCCACTATCACCCATATACTTGTGTTTCCCTTCTTAGATCTAGGCAGACCATCTATGAAATCCATAGATATGTCCTCCCACTTCCACTGTGGTATACTAAGGGGTTGCATTAGTCCTGATGGCCTTTGTGTCTCTGCCTTGACTTGTTGGCAAGTCATGCACCTTGCAACATGTCTGGCCACATCTGACTTCATCCCCTTCCACCAAAGATTTCTTTTCAAATTTTGATACATCTTGGTGCTACCTGGGTGTATGGAGTACTTACTCCTATGGTATTCATTTAATATTTCCTCTTTCAATTCTATATTTTCTGGAACACATATCCTATTTTTATTCCTTAAATAACCATTTTTATCAACTTGATAATTTATTACTTCCTCCCCTTTTGATATGAGCATTTTCTTTTCCACCGTGTTTAGGTCTTGTTCCTGCATTTTCCCAATCTTAAGAAGTAAATCTGATTGCAGAGATATCATACTTAATTTTCCTTTACCTTCATCTTCTTCAATGGGCATCCTTTGTACCTCACTGTTTTCCTCAATTTCCAAATCAGTAAGTATAGACAAATCCTTAAACTCTTCCATCATCAACATGGCTACCTTGGCATGTTGTCTACTCAAGGCATCTGCAACTTTATTTGCCTTGGTGTATACAGTATATCTAGATCATAGGCAGCTAGGAACTCTACCCATCTATGTTGCCTCATGTTCAAATCTTTTTGTGAGAATAAATATTTCAGTGCCTTATGATCAGTGTACAAAATGAATTTGGCACCTAACAAATAATGTCTCCAAAGTTTCAAAGCATACACAACTGCTGCTAGTTCAAGATCATGGGTTGCATATCTTGTTTCATGTGGCTTTAATTGCCTAGATGCATAGGCTACCACCTGGTCTTGCTGCATCAACACAGCCCCTAACCCAGAGCCACTTGCATCAGTGTACACAACTAAATTTTCATTTCCTTCTGGCACTCTCAATACTGGTGCATTAATCAGAGCTTCCTTTATTTTGATAAAAGCTTGCTCACATTTTTCTGTCCATACAAAGGCTTGGTTCTTTCTAGTTAAATTGGTAAGTGGTGATGATATTTTTGAGAAATCTTTTATAAATCTCCTATAATATCCTGCCATCCCCATAAATGATCTAATCTCACTGATGGTACTAGGCCTTTTCCATGCTTGGATTGCCACTACCTTATTAGGGTTTACTGATATTCCTTTGGCAGAGATAACATGCCCAAGAAAATGTACTTCTTCTTTCCAAAATGCACATTTTGAAAATTTTGCCTTTAAATCATTTTCCCTTAGCCTTGACAAAACTAAATGCAAATGATTTTTATGCTCTTCCACTGTCTTGGAATAAATCAAAATGTCATCAATAAAAATCAGTACAAACTTGTCTAAATAATCTCTAAATATTATATTCATTAAATCAACAAAATATGAAGGAGCATTTGTCAAACCAAATGGCATAACCATAAATTCATATAAGCCATATCTTGTGTTAAATGCAGTATACTTAACACTTGAGTCTTCAACCTTCATTTGATGGAATCCCGATGCTAGGTCTAGTCTAGAAAATATTTTAGCTTCACTGAGTTGGTCAAAGAGATCATCTATTCTAGGCAATGGGTATTTATTCTTGATGGTTACTTTATTTAGTTCTCTGTAATCTATGCACATTCTCAAGGTACCATCATGTTTTCTTACAAACACTACTGGAGAACCCCAGCAGGAATTGCTTGGCCTTATAAATCCCTTGCCTTCTAATTCTTCCAACTGATTTTTCAATTCTTTCAGTTCACTCGGCCCCATTCTATAAGGTTTCTTGATTATTGGACTTGCTCCTGGAATGAGATTAATTTGGAACTCAATTGGTCTGTGGTGTGGAACACCCTTAACTTCCCCAAACACATCCAAGTATTCATTAACTATGGGAATTTCTTCAATGGTTAGTTCACTGAGTTCTTTTTCTAAGTCAACTAAATGATATAATTTCCCTTCCTTAGCTACTTCACATAGAACTGTGATCCTCTGGCCTCTAGAATTTTGCAATGATATGGTGGATGAGTCTAAATTAATTATGGCTTTAAATTGCCTTAACCAATCTACCCCCAATATAACTCCTATATTTGGGTAATTTAAAACATATAAATTGGAAATAAAAATATTTCCTCCTATGTTTAACTCCACATCCACACAATTCATGTTCAGAACACTAGAACTCCCTATGGGACTTTGTACAAGCAATGGGGTTTCAACCAATATGCAGTTTAATTTTAACACTTTAACTAATTCATAGGAAATCAAAGAGTGTGTTGCTCCAGTATCATATACTACTGGTATGGGTATGGCACAAATGAGTAATGTACCTTCCACTTGGCCATGATTTTCAGCATCAATTTTCACTGCAGATTTGCCTTTACCTTCCAAAGTTGCCAATTTCCCTTGCTGTTTATTCTCAGGACAGTTCCTCTTCATATGCCCCTCTTTCCCACATAGGTAGCATTTGAAGGCTCCTCCTTTTAACTCTGGGCACCTTGGTTTGATGTGTCCTTCTTTACCACAATGATGGCAAACCAATTTCTTCTTAGTATCATTTGCTTTTGTGTCTTTACTCTTCCTGTTGTCTGCCTCCTCCTTCTTTTTATCATAAGGGTGATATCTTCCCTTATCCTTCTTGTTGTTGCTCTTAAAATTCCTTTATTTATCTCTTTCTTTGTCATGTTGTTCCAGTTTCAAGGCCAGATCAATTACTTGATCAAAAGTTCTATCTGCATATGGTAGCATAGCCCTGCTAAGTCCTGGGTTCAGACCTTTTATATACCTATCATTTTTGGATGCTTCATCTGCCACTAGCATTGCTCCATAATTAGATAGCCCCTCAAACTTTTGAGTGTATTCAGTGACATTCAAAGTTCCCTGCCTAAGTTTGATAAATTCTTCAAGCAAAGTGGTCTTGGCTGATGCTGGTACAAATCTTGCCTCCAACATCTCCTTGAACTGATTCCAAGTGATTTCATTTTCATTTCTTCCAGCTATGATCACCTCCTACCAGCTTAAAGCTACCCCTTTCAGTTGTCTTGAAGCTACTTGCCTCTTCCTTTGGTCATCTAACTGCATGTCATTGAAAATCCTATCAAGTGTTCTCAACCATGCTTGAATTTCCATCACACTCTCAGTTCCTTCAAAACTCCTGCCTCCCAAATTGGAATAAGTCTTTAGTAGTTTTGAAAGCTCTTCATGTGGGTTCTCAGGCCTATGCCCAATCCCTTCTCTTAAAACCCTCACAAATTCTTGCATATCAAGCATTTGAGGTGCACTGGGTCCTGCATTGTGATGAGATCCTCTTCCTACCATGGTCTGCTAACTAAATTCTGGGCAAATGGTATTAGTATATTATGAGTACTTCTATAATTTCTATTTTCTTATCTAAATTATTTCATCCAAAACAAACAGACATAATACATTTCTATATTACTTAGCAATCAATGCAACCAAGTGCTCCGATACCAACTGAAATGACCCTCCTATTTCTTCCCTAATTTCATAAGGATTTTTTTTAAGAGATGATATATAGATATATCATTCATTATAAATATATTTTCCAGGGTCATTTTCTTTCTCCAATAAACAAAATATATCCAGGATCAAAATAATTTACCAATATAAATATATCAGTGTATTTCTAATAACATACACATACATATGAAGATGTATGTGTTCCTCTTGTTTAAATTCAGAGTATATACTTTATTTTTATTTGTTGTACAAGAGCATTCTGTTTGATTTGGATTTTAGCAATTCTGCCTAAAGTTTATTACTATATACTTTTGAATATTTGCAATAAGTCAGTAAATCCTATGCATATTTAATTTATATGAACTTGCTCATTCTAATTGATGGTTTTAATATCAATTTTACCATGTCAATTAAATTTCAAGATTCTTGAGATTTGTATTTCAGATCATGGATCCAAGGTATTGGTATTTGGCTAAGACCAGAAATGATATATTCACTTATCATTTTCCACTTATGTATTTTCTATAAGAAAACTTTCTTATTTAAGATTCAATCTATGTGACTTGTTTGCCTTAATCTTAGCCCACATGACAAATAGTGAGTTGTGTATTTGCATAAGATTTGCTATGTCAAGAATTTGAACTTAAAAATATTCATAAGAATAATTCCAGGTTTGCTTGTGCAAGCCTGTCCAGATGGTATGTCTGTTATGACCTTGAAAATTGGTTATGGTAAAACATTTGCTAAATGACCTAAAGCTTTTGAAAGGCATTTTACTGTCAAAACACAACCAAACGTAATCAACCAAAACTTCACTTATTTGAAGCTGGTTAACTCATGTGCCTAGTGTCATGCCAGGTACCTGATCATGGCAATTGAAATGCCAGTCATTTGCATCATACCTGTAGCCTTCCCATACAATTACTTCTCTCAAAACAATTTAAAAAGTAGACTTGAACCATTTGTAGACATAATTCAGAGGAAAAACAATTAGATACTTAAAGGTATTTTTCAAGGTAAATTCTAAATTTACTCCAAAACTCAGTGTTTTTTAAATAACTTAAGATTGTCTAATACATAATATAATTGCAAAGAAATTGCTCACATAATTGTATATTTCTTTACCAGATTTTCATAGCTAATACTTGAGCATATTTTTCTTGTTTATGTTCTAGACACTACTTCAAAAACAAATCAAACCTTAACACACAATGATTTCGATAGAACAACTAATTTAATCTAACACTTTACAGAACATAAGAGCAACTTGATCACTAACCATAAAATATTCATTACATGACTGGAAATCTTAGAAACATAATTTTTCCTGAATACATGCAGATATAATCAATTTAAGCTCTTATTGAAACTAGCTAGCATGTTCATTCACTCCTCCATAATAGCCATAGCTTCATTTTCTACTTAGTGCCTGCGTTCCCTGAAAGAGCATGAGTGGCTGCCTCATTTTAAAATGAGACACCCCATATGCCATGAGCAAACAAGGGTCAGATCTAAGATCTGGTATGAGTAACATCAATACATTCATGATATTAAGCAACAGAGAATGTAAGAGTACCAACTAGTTATTTAAGCAAATTTCTGCATCCAATTACTTTAACATGGTATAAATAAGTTGATTCTGGTTTGATATATTCATCTATCATTCTTACACTTGCATACATAACCATGCAAACATAATTATCTATTTGCAACATTTGCATTCACTGGAACCATCATGGTTCCATACCAACCAATCCTAAGAAATATTCATATTCCTATTTCTTCATTTACAGGTTGTATAATTCAATTTAAATTCCTGCCTCATCTGCTATTAAGGAATCACAGGGACACATTGCAATGAACTAATTCACATCATTGCACAAAGATCTCAGGGCTTAAACAAACCATGTGCCAACTTGCATACTTCAAATATGACAAGCATTCCAGCAGCCTTCTTGGCCTTCCCTTCCCTAGTTTATTTACTAGTGTATTGACTTAAATCCTATCATCAAATATGCTAAGTGAACATGTCACTGCAAACATGGAAACATCCATAATTTTTCCTAGCATAATTCTCCTCAGAAATAAGCAGACAGTTATTTCCTAAATGGGGTCAATATGTCTTGATCTCAGTAAAATATAAGAATATTTTCAACTGTAAAAGAGGCATGGCATGTTCTTATTATATTGATCTGCAAGCCTTTATGATTGATTCAGATTCATGATCTGGTTCAATCATAATTTTAGCTTGTGAGCTTTTTTTTTTGATTAAGGGCTCAGCACTTAGAAAATTTCTATTGCACCCTTAACATCTTTCTTCTCAAGCCTCAGCACTTATACCAAGTATAATGCAGCTCCCAACATTTTTTTGTAAAGTTTCCATGCCATAGATCTATAACAGTTGAGAGTATTCTCTATATAATTTTAAGATTCTGGACTTTAACATTTTTGAGTAAAAATAAAACAGTAATGATACACATCCAAAGACAAATGTCTCAACAAAGCAAAGATCACCAAAAACATCCATATCAAATCATATCAGATTTAAAATAAGACATCCAAAAGGCATTGATGAAATCATATACATCAAAACCAGCAATATATAAATGGCAATATAAAAAGTGGCTGCCTCATCTCAGGTCTTAATGCCATGAACTCAGTGAGGTTACTCACCTAAATATTTCTTCTTATTAATCCAGAAAATCCTTGTATGAGTGTTTTCTCCTTCCTTCCAATATTTTTCTTCCTTTCTTATTTTTGTGCAGCTCGGGGTAAAGATAATTTTACTGGCTAAAACTACCTATTTATATGCATTTTTCCACTAGGGTTTTGTTAAAACAAAATTCCATTTCTGACCTAACCATCTTCATGCATTTTTCATTCATTTTCCTCCTTAATACCCCGGCCATAATAATTAGTTGAAGGCAGTATTTTCTTCCCTTTACTTTTTCAGAAAATGGCCACTCACCTAGTCATGTTAAAAGTGTGACTACCATATTTTATATTTATTCATTTGCTCATTTTTGGAAATCCCCCTTCTTTCTATTTCTGTCTATACATAACATACATACCTGTTTTATGCTTTATACCTATTTAATGTTACTCTTTTGCTTAGCTTGACATTTTTCTGCTCACAGAATATACATGTGAAAAGAAAAAAAATATTTATTTATTTAATCTCCCCTTGTTTCACAGAAAATACATTTAAGCATATACTTCATTTTTAACTTTATGCTTAAATTACAATCCAATGCTTTAAATAAGGAATTTACTTTCCTATATATATATATATATATATTTCAGAAATTTTTAAATCTCTTCCTTGTGCTATTTTCAATGTACATGTGCACACATATCCTTGCACACTATTTATTCCAAAAATTTCACCATATTTAAATCTAAATATTTCAAAAATTAAATCATTTTACAAAAATGATTTTTCACAAAATTTTGGGGTATTACAGATGTGTTGAGCAGTTGGAGCATGACGAGCTGTTGAACGAGAGATAATAGTGGAGATAGTATCTAGGTCCATTAGGGGACCATGGGTTATATACTATATATATATATAGCTATATACATAGCTATAAATCAACGGAAGGTAGATGGGAACGGTTCGTATGCGGTTATGGAGTCGAGATGACTAATAAAATGTAAACATACATAACATGAGATAGTGAACAATCAGTATAGACTAGTGTTATGTGCAAAATGTATAATTTTACCAGTCACCAGAACATTGTTTTGATCTCCTCCTCATTAAACCTATAGGATAGTTAGAAGGGCAGGTACTGGTGCTTGGCGTGTTCGGTGCTGACAAAGACACTTGAATTTGGAAAGTGTGAAATCTTGGTTGGTGCTTATATGATATATTAAATTTTAATTATTCCACTGCAAGTTATTTCGTTAGAGCTATGATATGCATTCTTTTTTTATTTTCAGGATACCAAACCAATGATCCATGTTTTAGTGGACTTGACTTTTCAATTTAGCTAAAATTTAGGCCCACTGGAGTGCGGATTACTACAAAAAAAATTGTTTGTATTGAGTTTAATTTTGAATATTTGTATGTATTTACCAAAGTTATGAAATGAATTCAATTATTGATTTTTAATTGTCATGAATAAATATGTATGATGTTTGTTGATATTATCATATGACCATTGGAATGGTTTATTGATTTGTATATCTATATGTTTAAAGGATGTTTGAAAATATTTTGATGTTACTAAATGTTGGATAGAAATCTCTTGAAAAGTAAACATCATAAGTATAGTATTAAGTTTGTTAATGCTAAAAATAGATCAACACCCAAGATAGAGTTGTATGGAACCTATTTGACCTAGATCTAGCATATAGCAATAACAATAAGAGGAAAATAAGCAGAAACGAGAAAGAGAGACATAAGATTTTATAGTGATTCGGCAATCTAAGGCCGACATCCACTTTATAGTTTTGTTGCTTATAGATTCGATCTTGTTTGTAGGAGATTACAAGGGTTTTGAGAGAGAAAGAGTCACAAGTACAGAGGTTTGACATGTTCTAAGTCCTAGATTGCCTACAGAGCTGCCTTGGTGACTAGAGGAAAGAGTTAAAGAAGAGGTAGAGTTCCTGCATAGTGGTAGTAGAATCCATCCCCTATTTTGTTCGCTCTATGGTTTGTATTTATAGGGGTAGCAGTCATGTTGGGCCAGAAGTCGAGTTGAAGCAGAGTCCAGATGTCGGCCGATCTAGTATGCAAAATCACGGGACCCACCGAGCTATACAAACATGTCAACCCTGACATGTTCGTGTTTCTCAATTGTGGTTGAACCTTATTCCACTATTCATGCTACTTGATTTTGGCTTGTCCCATAGTGTTTCCGTAGTCAGTTGGTTGATATTGTTGATAGTTCTTTTATGACTAGAATTTTTCTGCTGTTCTAACTGCTACTCTTCAACCCTACACTAGATTGTTCAAAACCCTTGGAAATCTCTTGAGCAAGCATAGAAAAGGTAGAGAATGACCTCTACAAAGTTTGAGTGAAAAACAAGGAAACGGCAGAGGTCAACCCCGACATGAGAGGTCAACCCCAACCTCTATGTTTAGATTATTTTTGGGTGAAAGAGACACTTCCATCCCTAGCCTAAGTGTGCTCGCCAATTTTCAAGTTATTTTGTCTTCATCTTGCTTGGGGTCATCCAAAGGTTGGAGTAGTTGAAGTCCGACCTAAGAGTTTTGTGTGTCCGACCTGGGTTATACTTGCTTAAAGTTTGACCTAAGAGTTTTGTGAGTCGGACCCGAATTCTGCTCAGTAACGATTGCTTGGAGTCCAACCTGAGAGTTTTGTGAGTCAAACCCAAGAAAAAACAAGTCGGTACCGAGTTGTTACATGTCGGTACCGACCTCTATGCTGCTTGGAGTCTGACCCGAGACTTTTGTGAGTCGGACCCGAGTAAAATCATATATCAGGTTCTCCTTCATTTTTCCTAGGTTCTGCTTAGGTATGACTCAGGTCCGGCACCAAGCGCAAAGTTGAAAATCTCAAGTCAACTTTTTCCGCTCATTTTTTGATACTTCCTTCTTTATGCTTTTTATGATGTTTCCGAGGTCCTTGAATCATTTTATCTTCATTTGGACTTTCTAACTTCTGATTGAAATTAGCTTGGTCAAAAACCTAGTTAACATTTGTCCCCCAAAGTATGCTTTCGTTGGAAACAAAGTGTGTTATGGATCGAGATGAGTCTTGGACTGCCATCCTACGAATTCCAGTTGATCGTTTGGATGTCGTCTAGGGACATTGCTTTTACTTGGTTGATTGTCCGTTAACCGTTCCTTTTAGGTATATTTCAGATTTCACTCCTTTGTGTTGGCGATGCAATTTTCACTCCAGAGATTACGTTGCGCTTTAGGTTGGTATAGAAACACTTCGCAATGATTTCGGGATGATGGCAATTTCAGAGGAAGATTGTTGAATTTTGGATTGTACATGGTCGGCGGCGAAGCTATGTTTTGTTTCGGTTGAATGCACGCCGTTCCAGAGCTAAATTCTGTTCTTTGGCTTCAACTATCTCATTTCAAGAATATGGCTAAGTTTCTATCATTGTTTGAATTCCAATGCAACGATTTATTCCAAAATCAGACGTCGTGGATGATTCCATCATTTTGCTTTTCCCATTTCTACACTTCCAGTGATCTTGAAAAGAAAAGTTTCCGCATCGCTCCAAACAGCGGCTCCGCCATCGATTTCTCATCGATAAGGGGGTAATGTAATGCCCTTGAATTTTAATTAACGTTTTTCGGGATATTTAATTAGATACATTAAATAGAATAATGTGCATAATTAGGGAGATGAGATTAATAAATCAAATGGTCGTGTCTTAATGAATGAACTAAAATAAGACTTAACTAAATTAACAAGGAGGAATTTTCCTAAGGGGTAAACATGAAAATGGGGCTACATTTCTTAGTATAAATCTCTTCCTCCACCTTAATAAATTTTCACTTTATCATTCATTAAATCCTCACCTACTTTCGGCCGGCCATTAAAAGCTCCAAGAAGAGCATAAATTGAAGAAAAAGCTAAGGAATTAAAGCTAGGAAATTATCTCATTCTCCAATCATCTAATCAAGATGAATAATTATGTTTATCTTCTCATTTTTCTCTATTTGGATCGGCTATGGGTTATACCTGATTCAAGTTTGTGTCTTGGTTAGGATATAACCATTTAAACCATTGGTTGGATAAGACATAGGTGTTTTAAATGTTAATGGATTAGTTAACACGTTTTTATTCAGTTTTGGTTAAATTCCGAGTGGTTTTTAATCTTCATATGCTTTGAAATTTTAATATGTTGAAGAGAACGTGTTAATTGATTTTCTAGAATTTTTCCAGAATTTTTCATGATGTTTTAATAGTTATATAAAATTATTTAAGGTATGGGACTTAAAAGTTTTGTATAATTATAAAGGAGAAAGAGACTTTTTCAAATTTATTTAAATTTCCAAATAAGGAAAGTCGACGGCAATTTTGAATATAAAATTCTGGTAAACAATCAAATTTAGACAAACAAGGCAGGTGAGGTACATAAGAACTATTTTAAATAGTATTTTCACTGTTTTAACTCTTTCGGCAGGACCATCCGCCTCTATTCCAAACATTCCGACAAGGTCGAAAGGTATCAAACCTTTCGAGTAGGTCGAAAATCAATGCACATGGTATCAGGCGACTAGTACGTAGTGAATTGAAAGGGGTCGAAAGGTTTAGGGACGAAAGGTTAGAGCTTTCGAAGGAGATGACACTTTTTTTTGGTTTTAAAGAAAATAATCCTGCTAGCTTTTGACAAAGTGCTTTCGACGTTGTCAAATGGTTTAAAAGAAAAAGGTTTCGATTGGTTTGCTTTCTTGTTTTAATTAAAACCTTTTGACAAATTCGAAAGGTTAGCTTTCGACAGAGTCGGAAGCATAGTTGTCGCTTCTAAACTTTTCGACCCAGATGGAGTCAAATGATATCTTTTGTTTTATAAAACTTGTCGCCTCTCTCCATTGATTCCGAAGGGTTGGTAGCAACACCAACACTTCACTGTTTTTGAATGGTTTCGAAGGGTTTTGACTTCGAAAGGTTTTGGTTTCGAAAGGTTTTGATTTCAAAAGGTTTGATTTTGAAAGATTTCGAAGGGGTTACCTTCAATGATTTTGAAAGGTTTTGAGTTCCAATGATTTTGAAAGGTTTTGATTTTCAATAATTTTGAAAGGTTTTGAGTTTCATTGCTTTCGAAAAATTTATAGACGGTTTTATAGGGGGGATACCCTAGGCTTTCGACAAAGTCGAAAGGTGGAACCTTTCGACTAGGTCGAAAAGAAACCTTCCAACAAGGTCGAAAGGTGGGACCTTTCGACAAGGTCGAAAGGTATGATTTCGTGATGCTTTCAAAAGGAAGGCTTCTGAAGGGGCTAACTTTGGATGTTTATTTGCTTTTGAATAGGGCTTCATTTGAAGGGGTTTAAATGGCTGGTTTAGCTATTTTTCCTTAAGTAAAATTTTGCTAATTTGGAGGGGTTACTTTCAAGGGTTGTAGCATAAAATACTTATCTTTGTTTGAATATGTAAGGGGGATCCTTATATAAATTGGATGTAAATAAACCTTGGGGACACCGGGGTGGGTTTAATGTTTTCGATACATAGTTTGGGGTTACAAACAGAAATATGCTGTGCGAAAATATACATTGGGGCTATCAATGTGTTTTTATTCAATTTAACCTATTCGGGGCTACCAATGGGAATAGGTTAAACAGGTGGTATACTTGGGGAAAATAAATAATCATGGGGATCATGAATTTTTATACATAACCATAGGGATCATGATATTTTAATTGGCCAAGTGTTGGGTTCTTGGTTAACCTAGGAAAACCATGGAATGTGCGGTGGATAGCCCACATCAAATTTCTAAAGTAAAGAATGTTTTGCCAGAGATGGTTAGCCTCGGGACTTGGCACCTAAGGGTTCATAGTCATCGAAGGAAAACTATGGAGTGTGCGGCGGATAGCCCACACCAACTTTTATAAAACAATGTACGATGGATAATCTGCATTTATTTTGATGAATTTGGGACGGATAGTCCTATTAAAGTTTTGACGAATAGTCATTTTAAAGATTTTAGAGGGGAACTCTAATAAATTGCTTTTAGATGGGATATCTAATAAATGGGCAGATAGGATATCCAATATATATATGATTTATGGTTTTATTTCATTTTATGTTAAGACTAATCATTTTGGGTGTTGGGGCATAGTAAATGATTTGCATGTATTGGTTTGGATACTAGTGAGGGGAAACCCGTTCCGCTAAGCGGCATGGTCTCACTAGCTATCTATTTATGATAAGAGATGATAGGGGACCATTCATACCAGACTTATTGTCTGACTCGAAGTTTGTGTTTTTCCAAAAACTCTTGGGTACTCAAAATTAATTTGAGTAGTCCGAGAGTGGGAGACTTTCAGGTTTTTGGACGAATATGCTTTCGGAGACGTGCAGGACGAAGTGTTAGCTATATAGGAGCTATTTTATGTTTTCTGTTGTGATGTACTAAGAACTGTAAAGTTCATATTTATTAGTTTTTTGATCATCATAAAGGGACATCTTCATATGTCGCTCTTATCGTATTTTGTACATGTATATGTGATCTGAACGTGGTTAACGTCTGGGATTATGTAATTAAATCTTAAATTGTAATTTGCATGAAATGGGAAATTTTGTTTATTGGAAGTTTAAATTTTTTCATATTCATGTGTTCTAGTGTATCAATATTAACTATGCCGCATTCGGTCGCTAAGAAATAACAACTACGGATGACTACAACATCAGTAGCGGTTAGTTTTGGGCCTCAGAAGGCGGGATGTTACAAAGTTGGTATCAGAGCATGGTTTATGTACTTAAAAGGAATTTAAACCTTAAAATATTATTAAAGCATAATCTAATGAATCTAAAATATATTTGGGCTTGGTTAAGCGTTATAATAACTTATGTGTACTTTGCTATAAATACCTAAGTATGTATTCCCCACTCTCCTAGACTATTCTTCTGTATCTTACAAAGATTGGATTTCATGTAGTAGGGAAGTAAGATATGGAGGCAGGAAATGGAAGAGTGAATCAAGGTGGAAGATGCACCGCAATAAGTGGAAATGTTCGACCCAATACTAGGAGTAACCAGGGTCGACAGGAAAATGGAAACCCAGATGCAAATGCTAATGTTGGTGCTGAGATCCCGTCGGTTGATATGGGGATAATGTATCGATTCTTCGTGAATATGATGCAAGTTGGAGCAGCTGTGGGAGTGGCTGTAGGGAATTCTGGAGGAGCTAATCCAGTGAAAGTCTATATGGATCGATAGTATGCAGTAAGACTAGTCTAGCAAGTGCGGAATTATAAATAATAGTAAATGGCAGTAATAAAAATGACACCAGGGATTTTTATACTGGTTCGAACTTCTCGTTCTACATCCAGTCCCAGACTCCTTCTGGAATTTCTCGAATAACCCTCACTTAACCCGGAGGAACAGGTATTACACCGCCTGAGCAACCGAACAGGACTTTTCCGCCTAAGCAACCGAATAGGACTTTTCCGCCTAAGCAACCGAATAGGACTTCAAATACAATTTGGTAAATTGTTTCTTGACTTGTGTGTTCTTTGAATAACACGAATATAGTCAATGTAGTACACCCTTCCTATAATCTTCTTGATATGATGATTTGAATGTGCAAAAGATAGGAAGTAGAGAATTGAAAATCACTTGATATTATAACAATATAAGATCAGAAAAGATAGGAAAAATTAGTTGTTGAAATAGTGGATTTTCATCTCTATTTATAGTATTGAATAGTTTTAATTCAATAGTTGCAACTCTTTGAAGAAGTGCAACTCTTGGTGAAGAGAACAACTCTTCATATTTTGATATTTTATGAAGAGATGCTTCAGTTCGTCAAGTTCAGATGTCTGAGATAAAAGTGACAGATGTCTGAATAATTTTGAATTTCAAAAAATCAAAGGAAATAATAAACAGTTAATTTAGACGTCTGTATATTAATTCAGACGTCTGACATCAATATCAGACGTCTAAATTAAGATAACAGACGTCTGAGCACTATGTTGTTAATGCCTCTATTTCTATATGAAATAGACGTCTGTCACTTAATAACAGACGTCTGTCAACCTAGACAGACGTCTGAATTAAAAGACAGACGTCTAAATTAACTGTTTATTATTTCCTTTGATTTTTTGAAATTCAAAATTATTCAGACATCTGTCACTTTTATCTCAGACATCTGAACTTGACGAACTGAAGCATCTCTTCATAAAATATCAAAATCTGAAGAGTTGTTCTCTTCACCAAGAGTTGCACTTCTTCAAAGAGTTGCAACTATTGAATTAAAACTATTCAATACTATAAATAGAGATGAAAATCCACTATTTCAACAACTAATTTTTCCTATCTTTTCTGATCTTATATTGTTATAATATCAAGTGATTTTCAATTCTCTACTTCTTATCTTTTGCACATTCAAATCATCATATCAAGAAGATTATAGGAAGGGTGTACTACATTGACTATATTCGTGTTATTCAAAGAACACACAAGTCAAGAAACAATTTACCAAATTGTATTTGAAGTCCTATTCGGTTGCTTAGGCGGAAAAGTCCTATTCGGTTGCTTAGGCGAAAAAGTCCTATTCGGTTGCTCAGGCGGTGTAATACCTGTTCCTCCGGGTTAAGTGAGGGTTATTCGAGAAATTCCAGAAGGAGTCTGGGACTGGACGTAGAACGAGAAGTTCGAACCAGTATAAAAATCCCTGGTGTCATTTTTATTACTGCCATTTACTATTATTTATAATTCCGCACTTGCTAGACTAGTCTTACTGCATACTATCGATCCATATAGACTTTCATTTGGTATCAGAGCAAGGTCGTCACATAAATATAACACAGTTATCTGATATTTTTTTAAAAATATGGACAATAACACTAGCAACAGTTTTACTGAGGGACAAGCCACTACACGACCACCATTGTTTAACGGATTAAATTATAGTTATTGGTCAACTAGAATGAGAATTTTTATGCAAGCAAGTGGATTTGAAACTTGGAATATCATTCAAACTGAATATCATATTCCTACTACAGGATATGCTGCTTGGTCTAATACACAAAAACTAGATGCTACTGCAAATGCAAAAGCAATGAACATGTTATTTTGCGCATTAGACAAAAATGAATTTAATCGAGTTAGTATTTGTAAAACTGGTTATGAAATTTGGAATACTCTTAAGGTTACACACGAAGGAACAAATAAAGTAAAACAAAGCAAGATCTCTATGCTTAAAAACCAATTTCAAAATTTTAGGATGAAACAAGGAGAAAGTATTAGTGAAATGTATTCTAGATTCCAGGATATTTATCACTCTCTTTTAGCTTTAGAAGTCACTTTTACTGAATCTGATGTTGTATCAAAAATCCTTAACTCTTTAACTGATGAATGGGAACGAAAAGTCTTAGCTATCGAGGAAGCTAATGATATTTCAACCATAAAAACAGAAGAGTTAATAGGAAATCTAATGTCCTATGAAGTAAATTTGCAGGCAAGACGAGCACAAGCACAGGACAAGAAAACTATCGCTTTTCAAGCAGAAAAAGAAGACTCTGAATCAGAAGATGATATGGCATTTATAGCTAAGAATTTCAAAAAGTTTTTAAAATTCAAAAAGGGTAATAAATTTGGAAATAACAAGGGTTTTAATAAGCCATCAAGTTCATCTCTTGAATGCTACGAATGTCACAAGAAGGGCCACATAAAGAAAGATTGTCCTGATCGGAAGAAAGAAAATAATCTCAAAAAGGACAAATATAAAAAGAAACAAGCCTTCTCAGTTACATGGGATGATACAAAATCTTCTTCATCAGACAGTGAAAATGAAAGTGATTCAGAACAAGCCAACGTTTGTTTTATGGAAACAAATGATAAAGTAAGTGATCTAACTTTTGACGATTTAATAGAAATAAACTCTGAATTGTTAGATAAACTTAGAATTCTAAAGAGTAAATATAAAGATGCTTTAGGAAAATTAAATAGAACTGAAATAGAAACTGACATGTTAAAAGATGAAAAGAAAATATTAGAGGAAGAGTTAGTAAAATCTCAAGAATCTTATGTTAATATAACATCTCAATTGACTGATTTAAGCAGTGAAATAGAAAAACAGAAATATGAGAATGTTAAATTAGCAAAAGAAAATTATGATTTAAACTCTAATATTAAAACACTTGATATAGAAGTATCAAATCTTAAAACAAAACTGGAAAATATTTCTAAAAATGTTTCTAAATTTAACAGTGGAAGAGAAAGTCTCTCTAAAATAATTGAGAATTCTCAAACTTGTTCAAATAAAAAGGGATTAGGATATAAAAAACCAATACAAAACCATTCTAAAAATAATGGGTCTTTATATACTAATTTTAAGAAAAAAGAATCTACATCTGTTCAAAAATATTCTTCAAAAATTATTCATCCAAAATCAATTATGATTTGGGTTCCAAAAACTAATAATAATTTGATTAGGAAAAACTACATTAAATCTTTTATTATGTCTGTACATAAGAATGCGAATTTTATTTTTAAAGGGAACTCTAAACCCAACTGGGTTTGGCTTCCTAAGATTTAACCCTTAGGACCCTATAGAGGAAGTGGGTACCAATAGAATTTCAATATTTTTTGCAGGTACCGATTAAGAAAAGAGGAAAATGGATTCTAGACAGTGGTTGCTCAAAACATATGACAGGCGACAAAAATATGTTAACTAACGTTATCTACTCAGATGGAGGATCTGTCACTTTTGGAGATAATTCAAAAGGTTACATCATCGGCAAAGGCGATGTGAGCAATGACGGTACATCTAAATTACCTCTTATTACAAATGTCTTATTAGTTAAAAATTTAAAACATAACTTACTCAGTATTAGTCAATTATGTGATAAAGGCTTTAACATAGTATTTTCTAAAAATAAATGCAATATTTTTTATCATAACAAAAATATCATTTTCGAAGGAGTAAGAGATCATAATATTTATATTTTAAATATGAAAATAAATCATAATACAAATATGTGCTTATTAGTTAAAGAAAATGATCCTTGGCTATGGCATAAAAGATTTTGTCATATAAATTTCAAAGCTATTAATAAATTATCCAAAAATAATTTGGTAAAAGGTTTACCTAAAATGAATTTTAAGGTAAATAGCATTTGTGATGCTTGTCAACTAGGAAAGCTAACTAAAACTACTTTTAAATCCAAGAAGATCATCTCAACTTTGCAACCTCTTGAATTGTTGCATCTAGACTTATTTGGACCAACTCAGACTCAATCTATTAATCACAATAGATATGTCTTTGTAATAGTTGATGACTTCTCTAGATATACTTGGACTTTATTTATGAAAAACAAAAGTGATACTTTTGAAAATTTCAAAATTTTTGCTAAACGTATTCAAAATATTAAAAATCTAAAAATTAAAAATATTAGAAGTGATCATGGAGGAGAATTTGAAAATGAAATGTTTGAGAAGTTTTGTAATAAAAAGGGAATATTTCATAACTTTTCATTTCCAAGAACGCCTCAACAAGATGGAGTTGTTGAACGTAAAAATAGAACACTTCAAGAATGTGCTAGGACTTTATTGAATGGAACCACTCTTCCAAAACAATTTTGGGCAGAAGCCGTTGCTACTGCTTGTTATGTCCTAAATCGTGTATCTATTCGACCTTTAACTAAACATACTCCATATGAACTCTTCATCGGTAGAATACCTAACATATCTTACTTTAAAATTTTTGGTTCTAAATGTTTTGCTTTAAATACAAAAGATCAATTAGGTAAGTTTGATCCGAAATCGGATGAATGTATATTCATCGGATATTCCGAACGAAGTAAAGCATATAGAATCTATAATTTAAGAACTAAATCTATTGAAGAAACACTTCATGTATCATTTGATGAAAAATTCAAATTTAAAACAAATGATGATGAAGACATTGTAACAAATTCAAATTCTACTTTTGACAACAATACACCTGACAATATCACTTCTATAAATCAATTTGAAACTGAATTAAAATCTCCACCAAGAATTTTAAAAGATCATCCAATTCAAAATATTATAGGAGAAATTGATGAAAGAGTTAAAAAAAGAAATCAGCTAAATCAAATGGGTCATATAGCGTTTCTTTCTAATATAGAACCTAAAAATATTAAGGAAGCCTCAACTGATGATTATTGGATTATTGCGATGCAAAAAGAACTAAACCAATTCGAAAGAAATGACGTTTGGGATTTAGTTCCACGACCAAATAATCAAACAGTTATTGGCACTAAATGGGTTTTTAAAAATAAAGCTGATGAAAATGGTAATATCACTAGAAATAAAGCTAGATTAGTAGCTCAAGGATATAATCAAGAAGAAGGAATTGACTATGAAGAAACATTTGCTCCTGTCGCAAGATTAGAAGCAATACGAATTCTATTAGCCTATGCTTGCTTTCATGATTTCAAATTATATCAAATGGATGTTAAAAGTGCTTTTTTAAATGGATTTATTAAAGAAAATGTTTATGTTGAACAACCTCCCTTGTTTATACACGAACAATTTCCAGAACATGTTTATAAACTTAAAAAGGCTTTATATGGTTTGAAACAAGCACCTCGTGCTTGGTATGATCGTTTAAAAACTTATTTAATCAATTCTGGTTTTGAAATTGGAAAGGTTGATCAAACTCTTTTTATTAAGAAAAAGAAACATGATATTTTAATTGTTCAAATTTATGTAGATGATATTATTTTTGGATCAACTAATGATAAATTATGTCAAGAATTTTCTAAAATAATGACAAATGAATTTGAAATGTCTCATATGGGAGAATTAACATATTTTCTTGGGCTTCAAATTAAACAAATTGATAATGGTATTTTTATAAATCAAGAAAAATATTGTAATAATTTAATCAAACGCTTTGGTATGGAAAATACCTCTGCCAAACCTACTCCTATGAGTACAACCATACATCTTGAAAAAGATGAAAATGGCAAGAGTGTAGACCAAAAGTTATATCGAAGTATGATTGGATCATTATTATATTTAACTGCTAGTAGACCCGATATAATGATGAGTGTTTGTTTGTGTGCACGTTTTCAAGCCAATCCTAAAGAATCACATATTAGAGCAGTGAAACGTATTTTACGTTATCTCAACAAAACCAAAGATTTTGGACTATTTTATCCGAAAGAATGTCCTTTTGAATTAGTATCATATAGTGATGCTGATTTTGGAGGAAGTCGGACGGATAGAAAAAGTACAAGTGGGACTTGTCACTTCATTGGACGGTCTCTAGTATCTTGGTTCAGTAAGAAACAAAATTGCGTATCACTTTCTACTTGTGAAGCAGAATATATATCTGCAGCTTTGGCGTGTGCTCAAGTAATTTATATGCAACAAACTCTTCAAGATTTTGGTTTTAACTTATCTAAATCTACAATCTTCTGTGATAACTCTAGTGCTATTAATTTATCTAAAAATCCAGTAAATCATTCACGGACAAAACATATTGATATTCGTCATCATTTTCTTCGTGATAATATTGAAAAAGATATAATCAATCTAGAATTTATATCTTCGGAAAATCAATTAGCAGATATTTTTACCAAACCTTTAAATGAAAACAGTTTTGTAAAATTGAGACGAGAACTTGGTATTATCTCTCTCAACAATTTATGAAGTATAATTCTGTTATTCTATCCTTATTTAATTTTTTTTTCACCCACACATATTGTTTCTGGTTAACATTAAATTTTCTCTTCTTTTAATCTTAACCATTTATTTTTTAGCTTTTAGTTGTCTATAAATTTCTTCTTACCAAAGAAAATTATCATTCAGCTTATCTATTCTTTTTACAAAGGTGAAAGCAAAAAAAATTATTATTCAAATATGTTTTTTAACTTTGCATTATTCTTATATACCATGGCTGGTTCATCTTCAGATGAGCCCTCCTATACATCTGAATTTTCTTCAATTAATTTTGAAACTCCTAGTTCTGGGTCTTCCGAACTTCCGACTCCAACCCCAGCTTATATTCCGATATGTCCACCACAAAGTCATCATACGGGATATACGCCGGAAAATAAACGTACGCGAAGAAATTTATTTCCATCTCCATCTACTAAGGAAAAGATAGATGATTTACATCACTATCAGAGGGAAACACTTGATCTTCAGCGAGAAATGTATTTTGAACAAAAGAGTCATGGAAGACGACTTAGCTTTCTTGAACGATGTGCTGCAAAAATATGTGGTTCATCTCCGATCAACACAAATGCACATATTCTCTCTCCTCAACGTCCTCCTGTATCCCCAAATTCATGGGAACGTCAACCTCATTGGTCTCCTATTTATCAGTCTGCTGAACAAGATCAATGCGAATTATCCAAAGGGAAGTCTCCGAAGTCTCCAAAAACTCCAAAGACTCCTAAATAGATAATATATATATGTCTGTTTGTTTGATTTGTTGATTTATACTTGTTTTATGTTCTTATAAATAGAAATAAATAAACTATTAATTTTCTTTTTAAGCCTAAGCTAAATAAAATCTTTTATCAGACAGACAGACGTCTATATTTGTCAACAGACGTCTGTAGAAACAACTTTTTTTACTATTTTCAGCCACACAGACGTCTGAGTCATTTCTCACAGACGTCTAAATATGTCTATACTTTTGCAGCCAACAATTAGCCGTCTGTTTAAAGATAACAGACGTCTGTTATTCATAATAGACGTCTAAACATAAAACTATCAGACGTCTGAATTTAGTGCAAAATGATTTTTACTCACTGTTTCATTTTAAACCTACTGAGCCGTCTGTCAATTATTTTTAGACGTCTGTCATACGTCTTAGACGTCTGTCATAAATTTTTAGACGTCTGTTCTTCTAGTCTTTGTTTTTATTCTACAGAATCTCAGACATCTGTTTATTTTTCAGACGTCCGAAACCCTGTTAAGAAGAAAATCTATATACGTTATTCCAAACGGTTTATTTTCTTCTTCTCGTCTCTCAAACTCCAAACCCTAGTTTTTTTCAATTTTTCAATGGCGCCCAAATCTAAGAAACAAAAAGGAGATTCATCTCAACAACCTTCTCACATTTTTCCTTCGGAAGATCAAATTGAAGCTTGGTTATACCACGAACCTCGAAGCATGGCTCGTTACAAGCATTTATGTTCTCTTCAATCATTTCATGGTATTTTTCATAATCTTGATCTTTTTCCTTTCTACAAACTTAGGCTCTATACTGATAGATCTCAGATTACAAGCCTTATTGATTTCAAAGATAATCAAGTCAACATTTGCAGACTTAGTGTTCTATTATTTCTAGCAAATGTTAACAATCCAAAAATTAGACTTCATCGAGAAAAAGGAACGCTTTGGACAAGCGTTTTTGGAAACATTCTGCAAATAACTCCTTCTGACATTAGACGAATTTTAAAATGTAGCTCGGAAGGAGTCGACATAGATGACTTTAAGTTAGAAGGAGAGGAACTTAAACAAATCGAATATTATCTTTTTGAACCTGAAAAATCCACAGATAGATCAAATCATCTTCGTCCTCGACCTCGACTATTGCTTAGAATGCTAATAAAAACAATTTTTCCTCGACAAGGAAGCCATGAGGTCATTTACGATGATGAAGATAAGGCACTTCAATCAATTCTATCCAATACTCAAATCAATTGGGCTCAATACTTTTATGATGCTTTTCGCACTTATCATGACTCCAAGAAACGCTCAATTATCTATGCTCCCTATATTACTCGAATTTTAACTGCCTTCTCTATTCAAAGTCCATCAATTGAATTTGAAAAAATCAAGGTATCCAACATTCGCTTCTTCAGTTTAATGGGATTACCAGAATCTCCTCCGACATTTCCAACATTTAATGATTATAAAGCGGAACAACTTGCTTTACAAAAAGAAAAAGGAAAAGCAAAAGTAAGTAGTTCCGGACATAATGGAAATGAAGGCAATACTGAAAAAGAAAAGAATGATGAAGAAAGGGAAGATGAAGAAGAAGATGAAGATGAAGCTTTTGAGCAAGCTTTTATCCAAAGCCCAAATTCGGAAAATTTCGAGATAGAACTAATTTCTGGTACTTCTCGCTCGTATACTAAAAATGAAAAGCTCAAATCCGACATCATTATTTCTAAAAATCAAAAGAAAATTTCTCAACAAATAGCACAAGGCTTTTCTTCCATCAATTCTAGATTCGATTACTTTGATGCCAAAGTCGAAGAGAATACACGAGAATTGAGAAATATCAAGACAACTCTTCGTCAATTATGGAAAAAGTCTCATGGATCCTCACCTCCTTCTTCTCCAACTTGGGGAGAATGGTGAATGAAGATGGTTCTCTTTTGGTTTCTTTTTTGGTTCAATCAATGTCTTCTCTCATAAATTTTTTTTGGTTCAAACAATGGTGAATGATAAGATTGTATAATTTTATCTGTCTTTTTTAAAATCAACTATGATGTAGTCTAAACATTGTTTTGTTAATATCTTGCTTGGTTTGTTTACATCTCTTAATTAGTGTGTTATTCACAGTTTTGTTACTTCTTTTTTATCCAAATCAACCCCAACAATTCTTTTTGTTAATGACAAAGGGGGAGAAATAATTATATTTCTGCTATATAATATGGTCATATTGACAGGGGGAGCAAAAGGTATGATTATACTAATCGATGAATTATATAGTTGTCATCATCAAAAAGGGGGAGAATGTTGAAACCTGACTTCTTCGATTTTAATGCGACAACTATATATTTCAATCTATATATTATTATGTCAAATATTCTTGCAGGAATCGTCAAAAGAAGCTATTATCATCAACAAGATTAAAGTTCTTTATAAAATCTATTTAGATATATTTGTACAATCTCTGATATGGTGATGAAACACACACACACAAATATGCTTTAAAATAAATATAAAAAGGTATTTTCAAAATTATATATTTTCTCAAGTTCAAAAAATACTAAAATGGACAAAGGAACAAAACAGTACAGAAATAGACGTCTGTATATTAATTCAGACGTCTGACATCAATATCAGACGTCTAAATTAAGATAACAGACGTCTGAGCACTATGTTGTTAATACCTCTATTTCTATATGAAATAGACGTCTGTCACTTAATAACAGACGTCTGTCAACCTAGACAGACGTCTGAATTAAAAGACAGACGTCTAAATTAACTGTTTATTATTTCCTTTGATTTTTTGAAATTCAAAATTATTCAGACATCTGTCACTTTTATCTCAGACATCTGAACTTGACGAACTGAAGCATCTCTTCATAAAATATCAAAATCTGAAGAGTTGTTCTCTTCACCAAGAGTTGCACTTCTTCAAAGAGTTGCAACTATTGAATTAAAACTATTCAATACTATAAATAGAGATGAAAATCCACTATTTCAACAACTAATTTTTCCTATCTTTTCTGATCTTATATTGTTATAATATCAAGTGATTTTCAATTCTCTACTTCCTATCTTTTGCACATTCAAATCATCATATCAAGAAGATTATAGGAAGGGTGTACTACATTGACTATATTCGTGTTATTCAAAGAACACACAAGTCAAGAAACAATTTACCAAATTGTATTTGAAGTCCTATTCGGTTGCTTAGGCGGAAAAGTCCTATTCGGTTGCTTAGGCGGAAAAGTCCTGTTCGGTTGCTCAGGCGGTGTAATACCTGTTCCTCCGGGTTAAGTGAGGGTTATTCGAGAAATTCCAGAAGGAGTCTGGGACTGGACGTAGAACGAGAAGTTCGAACCAGTATAAAAATCCCTGGTGTCATTTTTATTACTGCCATTTACTATTATTTATAATTCCGCACTTGCTAGACTAGTCTTACTGCATACTATCGATCCATATAGACTTTCATCCAGTAGCCCCCATTGGCAATAATTATGCCAAGCTGAGCAGGGATTATGCTAGTCTTGGAGGGAAGCCTTTTCTAGGAACCGAGGATGCAGTAGGAGTGGAGAACTGGCTATTGCATTGTGAAAGGTATTTGTAGATCTCGACTTGACAGATATGCAGAAGAGAAGACTTGCTTTAAGGCAATTGCAGGGAGCATCATTGTTTCAGTGGAACGGAGTTACCATGGGAGAGCTAGAGGAAGACCTGACTTGGGTTGAATTTCGAAGGAGGTTCGAAGAAAGATTTCTTTTAGAGGTTTCCAAGTCAGCATTACTCAGGAAGTTTGCAGATTTAGTTCGGGGGTTAAATCAGTGATTGAGTATGCTACGGAGTTTGATGAGTTGTCCCGTTATGAATATGCTACTGCTGATATTGTCATTCGGACGAATGATAAGTTTATTAGGGGGTTGAATCCTGAGATCGCCAGAGCAACCATGCCAAACCTCCAGGATCTGTGTCATATTGTTGTCGAGATGGCTATTCGGAATGAAGAGATGCTTTCTACTTTTGGAAAAGGGAAATCAGTTGAGGTTCAGAATTTTCAAGGTAAGAAGCGGAAGTTCTTCAAGAAGAAAGGTGCCTAGTCAGGGGTAGCAGCTAAGAAGGGCAAGGCTGATATTGTTTGTTACAAGTCTGACAAGAAGGGGCACTATGCTAATGAGTGTCGCTCGGGTGATGGAAGAGCAGTTGCAGTGAGGCCTAATGTGAAGTGCTACAACTGTGGCCAGATGGGGGCATTACAAGGACAAGTGTCCCGAGGCTGCTAAGGCTGGAAAGGGAAAGGTCTTTGCGTTGGAACCATCATCCTCTAGACCAATGGCTGCTGAAAAAGGAAAAGCTGTGATGGAAGGTATGCTTATGATTCATAGTACTCCAGTTAGGATACTATTTGATACCGGTGCATCGCACTCATTTATATCTCAGTATTTGGTAGATTGCTTATGTCTGGAACCTTTATACCTTATTACTCCTTTAAGGGTTGCGAATCCTATAAGAGGGTATGAAACTCTGGAAATGAGATATGACCAGTTAGAACTTGATTTGTTAGGTCATATGTTTGCATGCGGTTAATATGTTTTTGATTTCGTGGGTTTCGGGATCATATTGGGTATGGATTAGTTAGATAGATATGATGCTAGGATATTTTTCCAGGAGGGGGAAATATCATTGAAGCACCCTAATAGCCGTAACCGAGTTATTTACTCCATAAGGAGTTCGAACGGAAATGCTTATGTGTTATTGGGTGCCATGGGAACAGAAGCAGAGTTGAAGCAGGTTTATGTTGCAAGAGAGTTTGCAGATGTGTTTGAAACAGTTTCGGACTTGCCGCCAAAAAGAGCAATCGAGTTTCGGATAGATCTCGTACTGGGAGCTGAACCCGTAAGTAGACCATGTAGCAGGATGTCACCAACCGAGATAAAGGAATTGAAGGTGCGGCTAGTAGAATTGGAAGGAAATAATTTCATCCGACCAAGCAGTTCGCCTTGGGAAACGGCTGCGGTATTCGTGAAGAAGCCAGATGGGTTGTTAAGGATGTGTATCGACTATCATATGCTGAACGAGAGGACGATCAAGAATAGGTATCCTTTGCCGAGAATCGACGACTTATTCGATCAGTTGGGTGGAGCCAGAGTGTTTTCCCAGCTGGATTTGGCGACAGGTTTCCATCAGCTAAGAGTGGCAGAGGACAGTATTCCTTTGACGGCGTTTAGGACCAGATATGGGTCTTACGAATGGTTAGTTATGCCATTCGGGCTTACTAATGCTCCAGCTTTCTTCGTGGATTTGATGAACGGGGTTTTCCGAGAGCACTTGGATAGATTCGTGTTAGTTTTTATTGATGACATTTTGGTGTATTCTAAGAATGAGAAAGATCATGCAAATCATCTTAGAATAGTGTTGGAGACGCTAAGGCAACATCAGCTGAAAGCGAAGTTCTCAAAGTGTCATTTCTAGAAGAGGGAAGTGAAGTTCCTTGGTCATGTAGTTTTCGAGGAAGGTTTAGCAGTTGATCCGGATAAGATCGAAGATGTTAACAATTGGAAGAGACCTGAGACGGTAAATGAGATTAGAAGTTTTCTTGGACTTGTAGGATACTACCGAAGGTTCATTAAGGATTTCTCACGGATAGCGGCATCCTTGACTATGCTAACTAGGAAGGACGTAAAGTTTGTTTGGTCTGACAAATGTATGGAAGCATTCCTTAGATTGAAACATTTGTTAACCAATGCTCCCGTGTTAGTAGTTCCAGATGGGAATCAAGGGTTGGTAGTTTACACCGATGTATGTGGTACTGGGTTAGGTGTTGTGCTAATGCAGAATGGAAATGTTATTGCCTATGCTTCTTGATAGCTTAGACCGCATGAAGTGAGATACCCTACTCATGATTTAGAGTTAGCAGCGGTAATCTTCGCATTGAAGGTGTGGAGACATTATATTTTAGGAGAAAGGTTTGAGATATTTATAGATCATGAGTCTCTACGGTATTTATTCTCTCAGAAGGAGCTGAACATGAGACAGCAGATGTCTTGCCCTGGAGAGTACCTTGGGTGCCACTAGGAGCTGGTGGAGTAGGTGGAGCATGAGTGGAAGAAGTCATGGCAAAGACTCTAGATGTCTTGCCCTTCTGATATAAGGGGCAATCCTTCTTGAAATGGCCAGGCTGCAAACAGACATGACAGAGGTTGTTTTTGGTATCCTGAGGTGGAGGAACAGCAGCACCAACTGAAGTAGGGCAACTATTGGCATAGTGTCGCTTCTGATCACACTTGAAGCAAGTGATGGAAGATAGGTCGATAGGATGCTTCCGAGGAGTAGATCCTAAACCAGGATTTTTAAGCCAATTTTGCTTCTGCTGATGAAAGTTAGGCTTCCTCTTCTTAGACTTGCCTGAACCAGGCTGAGATGGAGAAGCACGAGGAACAGAAGCTTCCTTAGAAGTGGGGTTCTCATATCTAATGGCCATGTCCATCAACTCCGTGAAGGTACCATGAACATAAGAAATGAGACGATCATATTACTCTGGGTGAGCTCCAGCTATAAATTTCTCATTCTTCTTAAGAGAGGTGTCAATCAGGCCAGGACCAAACTTGGAAAGTTCATTGAACTTCCGCTCATACTCAGAAAATGACATGCTCCCTAGCTTAAGATCCATAAACTCCCTGTATAGCTGGGACTTCCCGGCTTCGGGCATCCACTTTGCCACAAAAGCCTCCCTGAAATAAAATATAAAAGCTAAGAAAGATTTCAAAGAGAGAAAGCTGAACCAAAACAAAACCAACACTAGAAGATACCTAAACTGCTCCCAAGAAATATCTGCCTCCACAGTATGAGCTGTAACAGACTCCCACCAATCCTGGGCTGCCTCCTGCAACTGCCAAGCTGCCAACTGACGCTTTTGAGCATCAGTAATCTCCAAACTAGTGAAAATCCTCTCTAAACTCCTCAACCACTGTTGAGCCTCTATGATGCTCTCAGAACCAGTAAACTTGGTACCACCAAGCTGAGTGAATTCCTTACAAAGAGTGGTGAACCTGATGGGTGCAACAGGATCATGAACTGGGGCAACACCAAGACCCCTACCTTTGGCATTCCTACGATTCATCCTGAAAAATCAAGAATGAATTTTAGGACAAAGGTAAAACAGAGAGACAAAGATAAGATTCAACTATGGAAATCCTAATCAAAGAATTCAAATAAACAAGGTGGATTCGAAAGGAAAGAAGTTAAGAAAATGAGACTTTAAAACAAGAAAATTTTATATCAAAAATAATCTTTTAAAATCCTTTAAAATCATTTGAAAATAATTTTATACTTAAAAATACGTTCTCTCACAAAGAAATGATTCTAAGATTGATTTCACTCATTCTAGGGTATTTCTACCCTATCTCTAATGAGTTTTTGCTCCTTAGGCTATGGTTTGCCAAAAACCAAAGCTCCGATACCAAATGTAACGACCCACTATTTTGGACTATTCAAATCAACAATAAAACCACACATGTCAAACTTGAATAATTCAAAACAATAGATTGTAAATAAATTTGGAGCAAATAAAATCAACCACAGACACAGAATATAAGAATAACTCGCAGCGGAAATAAAAATACATAGTAGTTCATGAAGCTACTACAATACACAGTCTCAAAACAGATACAAAATATCATAGTCTGAAAAACAGACACAACAGAAGTCTGAATACATAAGTTCACTAATACATAAGAAAAGGTTGAATGAAATAACTGAAATGGAAATAGACAACTAGATAGACAGATAAACTCCAGCAAATCTCTAGCTCCAGAAGATGAATCCAAAGCTGTGATACTCAGGCTGACCCGAGCGTAAAGCAAAAACACAAACACTCGAGTTAGGAAATACATACTTATAAAATGTAAACCAACTCAAGTGAACTGCAATAGAAATGCATCAATAACTCAAAGGATGCTTGGGATCGCCCATCCTTTAAGGATCCGTTAAACTATCTACTATGTAGTAAGATATGCTATTATAATAATGTCTAAAGTAAAGTAAACTATCAAAACAGCGTTAAGGCTTTACATTTTCCACCTTAACACATTTTATATTC
Organism: Allium fistulosum; assembly: GCA_030737815.1. NCBI lineage: Eukaryota > Viridiplantae > Streptophyta > Magnoliopsida > Asparagales > Amaryllidaceae > Allium > Allium fistulosum. The sequence goes on from CM060907.1 coordinate 574,669,841, forward strand.
CCATAGTCTATACAGTACCGTAATCTCCCCGTAATGGGCATCGTCAGAGGGCACTCCATAGGTATGGTACAAAACAAACTCATAGTAAAGCATGCTAGGGTAGGTGACACGGCACAACTAGGCAATGCCAGGGTAGATATACCAATTACACTTCCGGACCGGTGGTAACGTAGAGCCGTAGCAATCGCCCACCTCGAGCCACATTCCCGAATCAAGGGGTGCACACAATCAATCACAAAGTAATAGAATGGTATACGATGGAATGTGTCCGACAAGAGGAGCTACCTCATTAGCCCGTCAATTGCTCCTGTTTTAGCCACCTTATGCCAACTCACGGGAGTTGGGTCCACGTTTATACCTCAAAATAGAATCGTCGCCACCATCCTACTTCATTCTGGAATCTCCACCACGTACATAGTTGTTAAAGTGGTTTTCGGTATCGATAGAGAGTATGTCCATATCTGATCCCTGCCTCTTCAACAACCAATCGTTATTATAACCCGTGGTTATAAATTTCAAAATGGTTTATATTTCAAATCAAAACATATTCATTTTTAAACCATTTAAATTCGATGTCAATATCCTTCAAAAATAATATTCATTTCCAAAGTTGTAGCATTTCTAAGTTCATTCATTCAATTATAACATTTCAAAACAATATATTTTAACATTTGTACGACTTTGAAAATGTGATAATATATATAGTAGCATTTCAAAAATGTTATCTTATTAGAAATAGTAGCACTTATAGATGGTTATATAGGGGGGATACCCTAGGATTTCGACAAAGTCGAAAGGTGGAACCTTTCGACTAGGTCGAAAAGAAACCTTCCGACAAGGTCGAAAGGTGGGACCTTTCGACAAGGTCGAAAGGTATGATTTTGTGATGCTTTCAAAAGGAAGGCTTCCGAAGGGCTAACTTTGGATGTTTATTTGCTTTCGAATGGGGCTTCATTTGAAGAGTTTTAAAGGGATGGTTTAGCTATTTTTCCTTAAGTAAAATTTTGCTAATTTGGAGGGGTTACTTTCAAGGGTTGTAGCATAAAATACTTATCTTTGTTTGAATATGTAAGGGGGATCCTTATATAAATTGGACGTAAATAAACCTTGGGGACACTAGGGTGGGTTTAATGTTTTCGATACATAGTTTGGGGTTACAAACAGAAATATGCTTTGCGAAAATATACATTGGGGCTATCAATGTGTTTTTATTCAATTTAACCTATTTGGGGCTACCAATGGGAATAGATTAAACAGGTGGTATACCTGGGGAAAATAAATAATCATGGGGATCATTAATTTTTATACATAATCATGGGGATCATGATATTTTAATTGGCCAAGTGTTGGGTTCTTGGTTAACCTAGGAAAACCATGGAATGTGTGGTGGATAGCCCACATCAAATTTATAAAGTAAAGAATGTTTTGCCAGAGATGGTTAGCCTCGGGACTTGGCACCCAAGGGTTCATAGTCATCCAAGGAAAACTATGGAGTGTGCGGTGGATAGCCCACACCAACTTTTATAAAACAATGTACGATGGATAATCTGCATTTATTTTGATGAATTTGGGACGGATAGTCCTATTAAAGTTTTGACGAATAGTCATTTTAAAGATTTTAGAGGGGAACTCTAATAAATTGCTTTTAGATGGGATATCTAATAAATGGGAGGATAGGATATCCAATATATATATGATTTATGGTTTTATTTCATTTTATGTTAAGACTAATCATTTTGGGTGTTGGGGCATAGTAAATGATTTGCATGTATTGTTTTGGATACTAGTGAGGGGAAACCCGTTCCGCTAAGTGGCATGGTCTTACTAGCTATCTATTTATGATAAGAGATGATAGGCGATTATTCATACAAAACTTATTGTCTGACTCGAAGTTTCTGTTTCTCCACAAACTCTCGGGTACTCAAAATTAATTTGAGTAGTATGAGAGTGGGAGACTTTCAGGTTTTTGGACGAATAAGCTTCCGAAGACGTGCAAGAGGCCGTGTTAGCTATATAGGAGCTATTTTGTGTTTTCCGTTGTGATGCACTAAGAACTATAAAGTTCATATTTATTAGTTCTCTGATCATCATAAGGGGACATCTTAATATATCGCTCTTATCGTATTTTGTACATGTATATGTGATCTGAACGTGGTTAACGTCTGGGATTATGCAATAAAATCTTAAATTGTAATTTGCATGAAATGGGAAATTCTATTTATTGGAAGTTTAAAAAATTTCATATTCATGTGTTCCAGTGTATCAATATTAACTATGCCGCATACGGTCGACAAGAAATAACAACTACTGATGAATGTAGCATCAGTAGCGGTTAGTTTTGGGACTCAGAAGGCGGGATGTTACAGGTAAGTCCCAAAAAGGATAATCTTAAAGTATGACGCGGCTCATTTTTCTAGCATAAGTGAGCTATCTATATAAAATGGTCCGTTCGCGGTGTTCGGGACACTGGACTCACTTTACATAGATAACACACTGCACTTGCCCCTAGTCAATGCACAGAGCCCGACTGGTCAACATACGTCGACTTCTCTTGGATTTCGGGCATTGGTCATTTGGGAATATTATTCAAAGTAAAGCATACCTGACAGTGTTGAACCCAAGTTTTATTGTTTAAATGACTTTTTGATCAACCCGTCTCTAGTCCGATAAAGGAAATTCCACTTCTCCAGTAGTTGGATCCGTCGCAGCTTGGGTTTCGCCTTTCATTCCTATTATACTGGGTTGGTTGATTATGGCTAAATTACTAGGCATGGTTGCTATTGTAGAGTTGCTGTTAAATCTTCCTCCTTTAAATGAGTACATGACCTTAAGAGCTTGGACGAAGTGGGAGGAGCAAGCAGGGATTCCACGAAGCTTGTTGCCCTGGCGGCCTTCTTTTTAGTAGTGCTTACATAGGAGCGGCCTCTGTTGTCTCGCAACTTTGTGTAAATAGACCAAATCCCAACAATCTCTTTGGTTATGTTTCTTTATTCAACCATGAATACAGTTTCCAAAGTGCTCTGCTTGGCGACATAGGGACATCATTTAAACAACTCTATATCCGTTCTTGCATGTGTTTGGTCATGTTCCTTTTGACTAACTACTAGTCATGGATAACCCCATTTTCGCGCTACTCCTAACCATCTCAAAAGGCAAATGGGATGTTCCTTTCCTTGTTGTATGATCTTTTCTAAGAACTGAATCTTGTTTACGGAAGGTTTAAAATACCTAACACTTGGCACTAGTAGTAGCAAGATGTTATAGGGAAAATTATTCAACTGTCCCCTGTCCAATTGAGCTTCCCCAATCCTGGTCTTGGATCGAGAAAAATTCCCACGGTAACTATTTTAATTTTCCATGGCTATCTTCGCCTATCCTTTACCAAGCATGTCATGCTTGGCCACCAGTGCCATCGTCAGAGTTTAGTTAGGCATAGATTCAATCTCTGGAAACTAGCGCACAAATCATTCGCTTCCGATTATCCTTCCTTAAAGTTTCCTATTTTTGAGGGAAAATAAAATTCTTGAAGGCTAGTAACTACACCTTCTTGATGCTGCCAGCGACAGTAGATTCCCGTAGGTTGTGGTTAAAATTACAATCGTGCATCAATTTCTGTCTTCGGAAATTGGCACATCAATGACTCAATTCTGAGCCTTTCAGTACTAAGAGGTTCCTCTCGGTATCGAGAACTTTTGGCTCATTACTTCCTCTTGTCTGTTTGTCTTTTTTCACCATGATCATGGCAAGTGGTTCGCTTCGCCATCGGTAGTCGATTGCAAGGAGAGCATATCTGTTCTTTTCCTTGCTACCGGGTGCATATCGATAATGTTGATTTTCCTTTCTTTACGGTTTCTATAATCTAGTCTACACACTAGTCTCTGTCTCCAAGGATTGGTGGTTTAATTACTCGATTTCGATCCTTACCTTTTCTCGCTACTGCGCTTTCTGTGTTCCTATGCAGCATAGCATATTTATTTATCGCAACTCCCTGCATGTAAATAATACTCCTGTAGTCATTTTGGAATATTCTATAAACTGTGATGTAGCATGGCTTAGCCAACATGGTCGTTCCTGTTTATACTCGATCAAGTTCATTTTGACTAAGTGTGGGTGTATATGCTCTAGTCCATATGGCAGATCACTTTGAATACTAAGTCCATACATTTTCGGGAGATTAGGTTTCCTAAGCAATACGTTTGACTGACCCAAGCCTAATTTGCACGGTAGTTCCTATCTCCAGGAACTAGTGACTTTGCTATTTGATTCCAAGCTTTGAGTTTTCAATGCTATCAGTTCCTTGACTATGACCGAAATCTTCCGAGTTGACATCATCAGCCAATGCCATTCTGGATGTATGTATCAAAATGATGCATTACCGTCATCTTTTATCATAGTAAATTCTTCTAAGCCCAGTATTGAGATCCTGATCATGCATCAGTTTCTATCTCCAAACACTTATGCACGAATGACTCAACTCTGTGGGTTTTTCTTTGATGTTGTGAATCTTCTGGAAATGACGAATTCTTGAACGTTAAGACCTTCATTTCCTTGGGTGGAAATTTGCTGCTAGAATGCTCTATTTTGTAAAATATAATTGTTTTCTAACTAACTCAATGGTTATTCATGTCTGGACTTAGCGAGGTTCCCTTCCACTAAGTATTTGTGCGCCTATCCCTGTTTGCGGGACTAGCATTTCGAACGCCTGAATTTGGGCATTTGTGGGAGATGGAAGGTGAAATGACCCACTTAATTTTTTTTTTTTAAACATTCAGTGGCCATTTAATCAAGAAAAATATTTAATTCAATTTTTCTTCTATCCAGGACCTTTCTGCCAATATAAAAATATTGGTTTATTCATTTTATCTTGAACTTATATATATGAAGATATATAAGTCATCTTCTACCTAAATCAGAGTACAGAAATTTTGAAGGTAGAAATCTGTTTGAGTATTGCTAAAAAAATACTCTCTTCATAGCAATAGTGTTTTTCAAAACTAGGTTTTTCCAAGTGACTTGGGTTAATGCATTACTATTGATTTTATGTCTCAAGGCTCCTTATTTTACATAAATTCTTCTGATTTTATTACTGGGTAAACTGTGCTTTTACTTGTGCATGTGTGTGTGTGCATGTTTCTGTGCATGTGTGTGTCAGTGAGCAGTTCAGTGCCTTATTTTTCCTTGTTAACAAAATTGTCTGAATCTATTTTATACTTTGGGCTATGAAACTGATCTGAAAATTTAATTTAAACCCTTGGTTGCTGGCTTGACCCAGGCTCAAGAAAAATGGCTATGTTAGCCCTGTTCTGGTTTGCACTATTTTGTTACAAAATACCTGTTATTTTATTTTCTTTTCAAAGCAACTCAAACCCTTTCTATCAGATTTTATTTTTGACTTAAACATGGATTTTCTTATGCCAGTTCTTTAGATATACATACCAACCACAAATTCTTTCAATCTCAGATTTTCTACCATTATAGCCTAACTGTTCTTGAAGCTTAAAATTCATTTTTCCTTAGCAAAGCATTTGGCAAAACAAAGCACATAGTTCAGCTGAGACATATAAGTTCAACAACTACAAAACAGCAATTAACCATACATTGGTTTCTCAAAGTAACTTTAAACAATAGGTCTTAATCTAGTTCATCATGAAGGTGTGGTTTACTTCAGCAAAGTCTTTTAAAACATAGCATCCAAATCTTAAGCAGTTAAACATCCAAAGCCTGATCAAAGCAATTCCTATTTTCCTGCAAAATCACCATGAGCTGCCCCATATGAACATGAGACACCCAATGGTGCATAAACACAAAAGGGTCAGACTATTTGTCTTGTATGAATAATCCAACTGAAAACATGATCTCCTTCAATTCTCTTTATATACAAAACTTTGCATGAATAAGAAACTCAGTATCTTCCTTGTGCTTGTTTTTGTGAAGCATGTTCCTTCATCTCAGTGTTAACAGATTATTTATATATATAATCACCATGACTTGATTCATAGAAAACAATCATAAGATTCATCAATAAAAAGCATCAAAACAACCAAATGCAAACATCAATTCAGTTATCATGCCCTTTTCAACTTTACTGGCCATCAGGGATTTTTCCCAGGCCTCTCCTGAATCTATTCCTAGAATTCATTATCAAATATAATAGGGTCTTTAGCTACTTTCTCCTTTTTAAACACACACTGCCTGGGACATCTCTCTGTTAACCCAGCACACTCAGGCCCCTGGGTATAAACATACCATGTGTGAACTTGCAATGTTCCCCTTGCCAAGCTATACTTTGGTAGCCCTAAGATCCCAAGTCCTTAGTTAAATTACTAAGTGTTATTATTATTTTTCATAGCAGTGCTAATCCCTTCTGCATCTCACTTCTTAATCAGAGAAATATAAATAATGCAAGCAACATGTATTCATCCAGAGTTTGGTAAGTTAAATTCTCAGAAGCAAACATTTAATCATGAAAAAGGGAGGTGACTTCTTAGCACATTATTTCGCCTATGGGTTTCACTGGATCAAAATGTAAGCATATGGTCCTGAGTAATTTACTAGATATATATATTTTTTCTCTTACCTCTGGTTCAATCAGATTCATGATCTGGCTAAACCACAAGTATATTTGATTTGGGTATTTCATAAAACATAGAAGCTCAGCACATGTACAACATTGCACTTCTACATTTTCTTTTGTTTTAATTAATATGAGACATAAGCAACAACACAATGTTACAGCCCCATATTTCTTTCTACCTTCAGACCATATACCCACCACTTGAATCCGGGGATTTTTATAAACAACTTTATAAAGAAAACTTATAAAAGAAATCACTCAATCTCAAAGCTAACCCATATCACAGACAAACATTTTAGATCATGAATCCATGACTCTTATTTTTCTGGGTAAATCAGATAGAGGTTTTTCACTTAAACAAATCATTAACAAACCAAAGTCATCCAATCATACAACATAACTTGTAAAAGAAAATTAGTTCAAACAGGCTGCCTCAATATTCAGGTCTTAATGCCAAAGTTTTCAGTAAGGTTACTCACTTTAATCCTTCTTCTTCCTATGCCTTATGAACCCCCTTTTAGTCTTCTGCCTTCTCCTATTTTCTCTGGTTTATGTCTTGTATATTTTTTTTTTAGGTTAATGAAGAACAAAAATATATGGTCTTACTATACTAGGCCTTTTATATAAATCTTGGCTGTTACTAGGGTTTATGGATTTACCCAATGTCAGTTCTACCCCATCCCAAACATAGCCTGCCTCTGGTTTGATTCAAGAAAATAAAAGGGTATGTGGTCCTTGTCTTCCTTTCCAGAAATCAGTTCCTCTCTTTTAATTTTCCCTGGTCATGTCATATGCATGACTTCTTATTATTATTATTATTATTATTTTCTTAATAAAAGAAATTACTGAGAATAGATAAAGTGCTTGTTTAGGGACTCATGCCATTTTCATGCAACTTCTGTTTTCTTCCAGAAATTGATTGACTGTATACATGTATAACCTATGTATACCTAAGCTTTTATTTTTCTTTCTTTCTTTAAATAATTTTAAGTTTATTTCAGCCTAGCTCTTATTTTCTTTGTACTATATTTTATTTAAAGACAAAATTCTATCTTTATGCATATGTATTTCTAAATCAGTTATTTTATTTTATCTATTAATTTCTGCCAAATTTTGTTACACAGAAATCTGTGTGCATGTGTACACTGTCTTGTGCACATGTACATGTTTTATACTTTATATCTGCAAATCAATTTCCTATTCCTATTTTTCCCAATGCAATTTCAAACAAATACAAACTAAATTAAATCATGAAATTACTCACAAAAATCAGGGTTATCACATATACCCCTCCTTTTAGGAATTGTGTCCCACAATTCTTTCATACTTAACTTAAGTATCATCTCTTCAGAAAAATGAATTTTTCTGATTTCAAAACCATTTTCAAATCAATCACCTATTAAGCACTATGCATATCAATACAAGATAATAATCACAATGCATATTCAACCAACACATTCATTAGTATGTATATATATATATAGATTTACCTTTTCTTCAATCAAACAGCTGGGGATAATCATTTCTGATTTTATCCTCCACTTCCCATGTGCAATCATTTGGGTCTAGACTCCATTGTACTTTTACTAATTTAATTTCTTTGTTTCTCAATTTCTTGGTTTCTCTAGAAACTATGCCCACTAGTTCCTTTTCATAGATCATTCTAGGATCAATCTGCACATCCTTAGAGGATTCTAGTATTGCTTCCTTATCATGAACCCATCTTCTTAGTTGAGACACATGAAAGATATCATGCATTGCTCTCATTTCTTCTGGCAATTCTAATTTATAGGCTACTGTCCCTATTCTTTCTAGAATTTTATATGGTCCTATATATCTAGGAATCAACTTTCCTTGTTTCCCAAACCTTAGAACCTTTTTCATGGGTGATATCTTGATGAACACATAATCCCCAACATCATATTGTACTGCCTTCCTTCTTTGATCTGCATATTTCTTTTGCCTATCTTGGGCAGAGGCAATTCTTTTTCTGATCAAGGCTACCTTTTCAGAAGTCTCCTTCACATTTTCTGGTCCTAAGACCACTTTTTCTCCAGACTCATGCCAACTTGAAGGTGATAAACATGGCCTTCCATAGAGAGCTTCAAAGGGGGTCATGCCTATGCTACTGTGATGGGTGTTATTGTATGCAAATTCAGCTAGATATATGTAATCTTCCCAGCTTCCTCCCCAATCCAATACACATGCTCTCAACATGTCTTCAAGCAATTTGTTCACAATTTCTGTTTGGCCATCAGATTGAGGATGGTATGCTGTACTCAAGCATAAATCAGTCCCCATTGCCTTATGAAAACTCTGCCAAAACTTTGAAGTGAAGATGGTATCTCTATCACTTACTATAGTCTTTGGTATACCATGCAGTCTGACTACTTCTTTAATAAACAACTGGGCTAGGGTATTAGCATTTCTTTCTGATTTCACTGGTATAAAGTGGGCTGACTTGGTTAACCTATCAACCATTACCCAAATACTATCATTTCCCCTCCTAGTTCTAGGCAAACCATCAATAAAATCCATTGATATGTCTTCCCATTTCCACTGTGGTATTTGTAAAGGTTGAAGCATTCCTGAGGGTTTTTGATACTCAGCCTTCACCTGCTGGCAAACCATACATTTTGATACATAGGTTGCCACTGCACTCTTCATACCACTCCACCAATAATCTCTCTTGAGGTTGTGATACATTCTTGTGCTTCCTGGGTGTATAGTATATTTGCTTTTGTGGTAAGCATCCAAAATTTCTTGCTTCAACTCATCCACTGCTGGAACACATATTCTTTCTCCTTTTTTCAGATGGCCTTGATCATCCAACTGAAAACCTTCCACTGTCTCACCATTTAATATTTGAGTCTTCTTTCCAAATAAAAATGGATCTTGGTTTTGTAGCATTGCAACTTTATTCTTCAATTCTGATCCCAGAGTAATAAAACTTAATTTTCCCATTTCTACATTCCCACTGCATAAGCTCATGTTTTCTATGTTATCACTTTCTATCTCTGAATCAATTAATAATGATAAAGTGTTAAACTCTTCTATCATTAATCTAGCCACTTTAGCATGTTGTCTACTTAGGGCATCTGCTACTTTATTAGCCTTACCTGGTGTGTATAATATTTCAAAATCATATGAGGCTAAGAGTTCAATCCATCTTTGCTGCCTCATATTTAATTCTTTTTGTGAAAACAAATATTTAAGTGATTTATGGTCTGTATATACTTCAAATTTTGCTCCTAACAAGTAGTGTCTCCATAGCTTAAGGGCATACACTATAGCAGCCAATTCAAGGTCATGAGTAGCATACCTTACTTCACTTGATTTCAACTGCCTAGAAGCATAAGCTATTACCTGATGTTGTTGCATCAACACTGCTCCAAGCCCTTGTCCACTTGCATCAGTATACACCACCAAGTTTTCATTTCCCTCAGGTACTTTAAGAATTGGAGCTTGTACCAGTGCTTCTTTTAATTTCCCAAAGGCATTTTCACATTCCTCAGTCCAAGTGAACACTTGATTTTTCCTAGTCAATCTGGTTAATGGAATTGAGATTTTTGCAAAATCTTTTATAAATCTTCTATAGTAACCAGCCATTCCCATGAATGATCTGACTTCAGTGACATTAGTAGGCCTTTTCCAAGCTTGCACTGCAATGACTTTATTGGAGTCCACAGCTATTCCTTTTTCTGATATAATATGGCCTAGAAAGTTCACTTCATTCTGCCAAAAAGTGCATTTTGAAAACTTTGCTTTCAAGTCTTCCTGTCTCAATTTCTCAAATACTATATGCAAATGGTTTTCATGCTCTCCAACTGACTTAGAATAAATTAGTATATCATCAATAAATATTAATACAAACTTATCCAAGTATTCTCTAAAAATCCTATTCATCAAATCAACAAAATAGGAAGGAGCATTTGTTAAGCCAAATGGCATCACCAAAAATTCATAAAGTCCATATCTGGTGTTAAAGGCTGTATACTTAATGCTTTCCTCTTCTACTTTCATCTGATGAAAGCCTGAAGCTAAATCAAGCCTGGAGAATATCTTTGCACCACTCAATTGATCAAAGAGATCATCAATTCTTGGTAAGGGGTATTTATTTTTAACTGTGACTTTATTTAATTCCCTATAGTCAATACATAATCTAAGGGATCCATCATGTTTCTTAACAAAGACTACTGGTGCTCCCCATGATGAGCTACTGGGTCTAATAAAACCTTTTTCTTCTAGTTTAACTAATTGCTTTTTCAACTCCATCAATTCCTTAGGCCCCATTCTGGTTGGTCTTTTAACCACTGGGCTAGCTCCTGGAATTATTCTAATTGAAAATTCAACTGGCCTGTGATTAGGAACTCCTCTTACTTCCCCAAACACATCAACATATTGATTAACTATGGGGATCTCTTCTAATGCAGGCATGGGTTTTTCATTTGACAATGCAGAAAGGTTGGCTATACTTCTATTTTTGTTTGCCTCACAAAGAACGATTATTCTTTGTCCATCAAAAACCTTCAATGATATGGTGGATGTCTCCATATTTATGATAGCCTTATATCTACTCAACCAATCAACTCCTAAAATAATTCCTATGTCTGGATATTGCAACACATATAGGTTTGACTCAAACACATGTCCTCCTATATTTAATCCCAGTTGCATGCACATCATACCCATAACACATGAACTACCTATAGGGCTTCTAATTAGCAGTGGTTTATCAACAATCATACAATTCAATTTTAATTGTTGTGCAATATCATGAGAGATCAATGAGTGTGTAGCCCCAGTATCATATACTACTGTTAAAGGTACTGAATGGATAAGCAAAGTACCTTCAACTTGACCATGCTTTTCAACATTTGATCCCTCAGCTGCCTTGCCTTTCCCTTCCAAAGCCCCTAATTTTCCTTGCTTAAAATCTGGGCAGTTCCTCTTTATGTGACCTTCCTTCCCACAATGGTGACAATTGAAGGATGCTGGTCTAGGATTGGTGCACCTATTTTTCATGTGCCCCTCTTGTCCACAGTTGTAACAAGTGATCCTCTTCTTAACTTCAGCAGTTCTGGCTTCTTCTGGTTTCTTGGTGGAAGCTATGTCTGTTTTCTTTTTATCATAAGGGTGAAATTTACCCTTTCCCTTCTTGTTTTGATTATTTTTGAATGCCCTGAAATTCTCTCTAGCTTTATCATGTTGTTCAATGCTCAGAGTCAAATCTAAAACTTGATCAAAAGTTTTATCCTTATATGGTAGCATGGCTCTACTAAGGCTAGGGTTCAACCCTTGAATATATCTGCCATTCTTAGCTTCCTCAGTAGTGATGAGCACTGCACCATACTTTGCCAATGATTCAAACTTCTGAGTGTACTCAGTGACACTCATAGTCCCTTGCCTCAATTTGATGAATTCCTCCAGTAAAGACTCCTTAGCTGATGCAGGGATAAATCTGCCTTCCAACATTGCTTTAAATTGATCCCATGTTACTTCTCCTTCAGGTCTTCCAGCTATGATAACCTCCCACCAATCCAAAGCTGCTCCTCTCAATTGCCTGGATGCAATTTGCCTCTTTCTTTGGTCTTCAACTTGCATGTCTGCAAAGATTCTTTCCAAAATTCTAAGCCAATTTTGAACCCCCATAACTCCTTCTGTGCCATCAAATGTTTTGCCTCCAAGATTGGTAAAAGTCTTGAGTAGTTTGGAAAGTTCCTCATGTGGATTTTCCTGCCTGTTGCCTACTCCATCTCTTATGGCCCTCATGAATTCTTGCACATTCACCATGGGTGGTTCACTTGTTCCTACATTTTGATGTCTGGGTCCTACCATAGCTCTAAGGATATAACACTTAGGTTAGTCTGTTTTTCCTAATGCTCTATAGATTAATTCATTTTAATTTATCACTTATTCTGTCATAATAGATATCAATAGTGTAAATATAAAAAAAACAAAACATCTAAAGCAGTAAACACTTCTATACATCCAATGCAAACAAATTCATACAAAATTTTTGCTATGTTATTTAACAACATAGCTCTGATACCAAATGAAATGACCCACTTAAAATTTTTTTTTTATAAAACATTCAGTGGCCATTTAATCAAGAAAAATATTTAATTCAATTTTTCTTCTATCCAGGACCTTTCTGCCAATATAAAAATATTGGTTTATTCATTTTATCTTGAACTTATATATATGAAGATATATAAGTCATCTTCTACCTAAATCAGAGTACAGAAATTTTGAAGGTAGAAATCTGTTTGAGTATTGCTAAAAAAATACTCTCTTCATAGCAATAGTGTTTTTCAAAACTAGGTTTTTCCAAGTGACTTGGGTTAATGCATTACTATTGATTTTATGTCTCAAGGCTCCTTATTTTACATAAATTCTTCTGATTTTATTACTGGGTAAACTGTGCTTTTACTTGTGCATGTGTGTGTGTGCATGTTTCTGTGCATGTGTGTGTCAGTGAGCAGTTCAGTGCCTTATTTTTCCTTGTTAACAAAATTGTCTGAATCTATTTTATACTTTGGGCTATGAAACTGATCTGAAAATTTAATTTAAACCCTTGGTTGCTGGCTTGACCCAGGCTCAAGAAAAATGGCTATGTTAGCCCTGTTCTGGTTTGCACTATTTTGTTACAAAATACCTGCTATTTTATTTTCTTTTCAAAGCAACTCAAACCCTTTCTATCAGATTTTATTTTTGACTTAAACATGGATTTTCTTATGCCAGTTCTTTAGATATACATACCAACCACAAATTCTTTCAATCTCAGATTTTCTACCATTATAGCCTAACTGTTCTTGAAGCTTAAAATTCATTTTTCCTTAGCAAAGCATTTGGCAAAACAAAGCACATAGTTCAGCTGAGACATATAAGTTCAACAACTACAAAACAGCAATTAACCATACATTGGTTTCTCAAAGTAACTTTAAACAATAGGTCTTAATCTAGTTCATCATGAAGGTGTGGTTTACTTCAGCAAAGTCTTTTAAAACATAGCATCCAAATCTTAAGCAGTTAAACATCCAAAGCCTGATCAAAGCAATTCCTATTTTCCTGCAAAATCACCATGAGCTGCCCCATATGAACATGAGACACCCAATGGTGCATAAACACAAAAGGGTCAGACTATTTGTCTGGTATGAATAATCCAACTGAAAACATGATCTCATTCAATTCTCTTTATATACAAAACTTTGCATGAATAAGAAACTCAGTATCTTCCTTGTGCTTGTTTTTGTGAAGCATGTTCCTTCATCTCAGTGTTAACAGATTATTTATATATATAATCACCATGACTTGATTCATAGAAAACAATCATAAGATTCATCAATAAAAAGCATCAAAACAACCAAATGCAAACATCAATTCAGTTATCATGCCCTTTTCAACTTTACTGGCCATCAGGGATTTTGCCCAGGCCTCTCCTGAATCTATTCCTAGAATTCATTATCAAATATAATAGGGTCTTTAGCTACTTTCTCCTTTTTAAACACACACTGCCTGGGACATCTCTCTGTTAACCCAGCACACTCAGGCCCCTGGGTATAAACATACCATGTGTGAACTTGCAATGTTCCCCTTGCCAAGCTATACTTTGGTAGCCCTAAGATCCCAAGTCCTTAGTTAAATTACTAAGTGTTATTATTATTTTTCATAGCAGTGCTAATCCCTTCTGCATCTCACTTCTTAATCAGAGAAATATAAATAATGCAAGCAACATGTATTCATCCAGAGTTTGGTAAGTTATATTCTCAGAAGCAAACATTTAATCATGAAAAAGGGAGGTGACTTCTTAGCACATTATTTTGCCTATGGGTTTCACTGGATCAAAATGTAAGCATATGGTCCTGAGTAATTTACTAGATATATATATTTTTTCTCTTACCTCTGGTTCAATCAGTTTCATGATCTGGCTAAACCACAAGTATATTTGATTTGGGTATTTCATAAAACATAGAAGCTCAGCACATGTACAACATTGCACTTCTACATTTTCTTTTGTTTTAATTAATATAAGACATAAGCAACAACACGATGTTACAGCCCCATATTTCTTTCTACCTTCAGACCATATACCCACCACTTGAATCCGGGGATTTTTATAAACAACTTTATAAAGAAAACTTATAAAAGAAATCACTCAATCTCAAAGCTAACCCATATCACAGACAAACATTTTAGATCATGAATCCATGACTCTTATTTTTCTGGGTAAATCAGATAGAGGTTTTTCACTTAAACAAATCATTAACAAACCAAAGTCATCCAATCATACAACATAACTTGTAAAAGAAAATTAGTTCAAACAGGCTGCCTCAATATTCAGGTCTTAATGCCAAAGTTTTCAGTGAGGTTACTCACTTTAATCCTTCTTCTTCCTATGCCTTATGAACCCCCTTTTAGTCTTCTGCCTTCTCTTATTTTCTCTGGTTTATGTCTTGTATATTTTTTTTTAGGTTAATGAAGAACAAAAATATATGGTCTTACTATACTAGGCCTTTTATATAAATCTTGGTTGTTACTAGGGTTTATGGATTTACCCAATGTCAGTTCTACCCCATCCCAAACATAGCCTGCCTCTGGTTTGATTCAAGAAAATAAAAGGGTATATGGTCCTTGTCTTCCTTTCCAGAAATCAGTTCCTCTCTTTTAATTTTCCCTGGTCATGTCATATGCATGACTTATTATTATTATTATTATTATTAATTGCTTAATAAAAGAAATTACTGAGAATAGATAAAGTGCTTGTTTAGGGACTCATGCCATTTTCATGCAACTTCTGTTTTCTTCCAGAAATTGATTGACTGTATACATGTATAACCTATGTATACCTAAGCCTTTTATTTTTCTTTCTTTCTTTAAATAATTTTAAGTTTATTTCAGCCTAGCTCTTATTTTCTTTGTACTATATTTTATTTAAAGACAAAATTCTATCTTTATGCATATGTATTTCTAAATCAGTTATTTTATTTTATCTATTAATTTCTGCCAAATTTTGTTACACAGAAATCTGTGTGCATGTGTACACTGTCTTGTGCACATGTACATGTTTTATACTTTATATCTGCAAATCAATTTCCTATTCCTATTTTTCCCAATGCAATTTCAAACAAATACAAACTAAATTAAATCATGAAATTACTCACAAAAATCAGGGTTATCACAGAAGGTGTGGGGGCAAATGATTCAATTGCCCCCGGTTTGGCACTCAATCCTACTCTGGGATGGAGGAAGGTCCAGTTATTTAATTTCTGACTTTTCATGATTCCCTGCTTGTCCTCAGTCGTGCGTGCCTTGCTTGACTGCTAAAGTTGTCATGGAAGTCATATTCATTTGTCAGTTCCTATGTCCAAGAACTAGCAACTTAGCTGCTTGATTCCAAGCAACCTTTTCTTGAGACTGCCTATCTCTTGGCTGCATCAAAATTCTTTCTAAGTTGAATACTGGAAGTTCTGTTGTGTACCAGCTTCTATCTTTGGAAACTAGCACGCGAGCGATTCGATCCTAAGGATTTCCTTTTGACATTGCCTTGCCTTTAGGCAACGATTGATTCCTGTAATGAAGGGTTGAACCATTCGATTGTGTGACGAATGGTTATGTCTTCCCATTGTAGCCTATATTCAAGCAACAGTAGTTTTTTGAAGACAAGTGTAGAAACACAGTTGAGTTCCAACTTCTATCTCCGGAAGCTAGTACATCGATGGTTTACTGTTATGTCTGTTTCTCGTCAATCCTGCAGTTTGAAATTTTCCTGGCATTGCTAGGGCAACACCAGTACTTAGAAAATAGAAAGTTTCCCGACGTTGCCGAGGCAACATCGGTACTTAGAAAATAGAAAATCTCCCGGCATTGCTAGGGCAAAACCGATACTTTTGAGGTTGGGATTGATTTTCTCCATTGATTTGGCGGCTTTTGGCCTTCCAACATTGTCAGAGCAACATCGATTTTCAAATGGCAGGGATCGATTTTTTAGTTGATCCAACGGTTTGAGTCGATTTTCCTACCGACTTGGTGGTGTTCTATTCCAGTTGGGTACCCGTTTCAGTCTTCGAAAACTAGTACTTTGTTGGTTGGATCATAAGAGTCTTTCCTTTGTGCTGCCAATCTCAAGGCAGCGTTAAAGTCCTGCTAGTTAGGATCGGATCATTCGCTCAATCCTGTATTGTTGGGTAGATTCCTTTTAACCCAATGTGGATGCTTTCTCGACATTGCCTAACTCCAGGCTATGCTTCTAGAAGAACGAGAGTCTCAGGCGTTTCCATTACTTAGCTTTGTTCATAACTGTCAAGCGCTCCTTAGTGATGCAGGACCATTGTTTAACCAATTCCATGGTTATTCTTATTTGCAAAGGGTCGAATTTGCTTCGATTGATTTTTGTTGCAATCCGACTTCCATTTACGGAACTCGTTTTTTGCAAGTGCTAAACTCTGGGCACTTATAGAAAATTAGACACTGTAGAGCGAGTTGTTATATCGCCCCAGGTACGACTATGCTCTTCCCATCCTGATCATGGACCAATAGAGTTTGATAGTGCTTGTCTTGAATTTATGAAAATTATCCTTACTTGTTCCGGGCCATATGCATTCTGTTAGGCCAATGGTGTTGTTGCAGATATCCACCTTATTCGTCAGTTTCAATCTTCGGGAATCGACGGTTTAATTGTTCAATTGTGAGCATTCTCTTCTTACTGTTGTCTATCTTTAGACAATAGTTGGTTTTTCACAAGTAGGAGTCGAAGTACCTGATCGATCTCTACATGGCTAATTATTCCAAGAGCGGCTAATGTCTAAGCTGTGGCAAATCTATGACAGTTGAGGGTTATCCTTCCTGATGTCGCTAGTCTCCGAGCGGCATCAGATTCCTAAAAGATAAGTTATTCCCTCCTGACGTTGCCAGTCTTCAGGCTATGCTGGATTCTTGCAGGTTAGAGTTTGAGAACTCAATCGAGCACCTGCTTCTATCTTTGAAAACTGGTGCATCGACGATTTGATTTAGGAAATGCCTTCCATCGTCGCCTATCTCTAAGTGATGGTAAGTTCTTTCTTTTATCGCCTATGTCTAGGTGATAGTAGGTTCTTCCTGTTACCGTCTATCTCTGAGCGACGCCGAATTCTGAGGAGTTTGATTCTCTTATCCATATGACAGTTTGGAGTTCCCGATGTCCACGGGGCAACATCGGTGCCTAGGAGGCTGGAAAAATTTTCCTTCCAATCTTGTAGTTGAAAGATCTCTCGGCGTTTTCGAGGCAACATCGATACTCGTAATGTCGAATCGCTCCCCAGTGTTGTCGGGGCAACATTGGTACTTGAAAGTAGGAGAATTTTTCGGCATTACCGGGGCAATGCTAATTCATGGAAAGTGGGGATTGATTTTCCACCTATCCTGCAATTGAAAACTTTCCCGGTGTTACCGAGGCAACATCGGTACTTAGAAAATTTGTTAGCCTCTCGGTGTTGCCGGGATAACATTAATAACTAGAAAATAAAAGGGTTTCCCAGCATTGCCTAGGCAACACTGGTACTTAGGGAGATGGAATCAATTTTACCGTTGATCCAACGATCTAGGATTCTATACTTCCTATCCAGAAATTAGGAAGTATCACTCGGTCATATGGGATGTATATGTTTTGCTTACAAGAACGTGATTCCATTGGTTCAAGAAGCAACGTGCGACTTGTTGGCGATGAACAGGGAGTATTGCATCCTTAAACACGGTTCATCGGATCAAGCAGTGAGGGAGTGATGCATACTTGAACACAGTTCCATCAGATCAAGCAGCAAGGGTGTGTTGCATATTCGAACCTAGTTCCATCAGTTCAAGCAGGGAGGGAGTGTTGCATACTTGAACGTGGTTCCATCGGTTCAAGGAGCGAGGGAGTGTTGCATACTTGAATGCAGTTCCATCAGTTCAAGCAGTGAGGGAGTTTTGCGTACTTGAACACAGTTCCATCAGTTCAAACAGCGAGGGAGTGTTGCGTACTTGAACACAGTTCCATCAGTGCAAGAAACGATGGGGTGGAGCATACTTGAACACAGTTCCATCTATTCAAGCAACGAAGTAATATAGTGTACTTGAACATGGTTCCATCAGTTCAAGCAGTGAAGGAGTGGAGAGTACATGAACACAGTTCCATCAGTTCAAGTAGAAAGTTGCGGCTTATGGGTGCGCACACAGGTAGAATGCTTGCAAGGGCACGGTTCCATCGGCTCAAGAAGCGATGTGTGGCTTATGGATGCACATAGGAGTTTGTGCTTGCAAGGACGCGGTTCCATTTGTCCAGGAAGCGAGATATATTTAGAAGTGAAAGGAAAGGCAAGTCCTGAGCGATTTGATTCTGCATTAGCATTGCCAGGGCAACACCAATACTTCAAGAAATAGAACGTTTCCTAAAGTTGTCGAAGTGACATCGGGGCTGTTGAGGAGTAGGAAGTTCCTGACATCACCAGAGCAACATCAAGGCTTTGGAGATAGTAAGTTTCCCAATGTTGTCGGAGCAATACTGAGGCTTGAAGGATTGAGGGGCATTCCTGATGTTGTTGGAGAGACACTATGGCTTTTGAGGAAATTGTGGGCCTTGCCGCCGTTGTCAGAAAAACACCAGTTTTCAAAAGGCAGGGATCGATTTTACCCGTCGATTTGGCGGTTTAAGTCAATTTTCCCATCGACTCAACGGTTTTGCTTGCAAGAATGTAGTTCCATCGATTCAAAAAGCCTTTTAGTGATTCTTTAGGTCCTTGTGATAGGCTAGATAGAGACATCACGACCTTGGGATGTGTCGAATGGAGCTTGAACTGCTCCAAAATTCTCTTTGTCAGTTCGTCAAAAGTGGAAATGGATTTCAGTGGAAGTCTAATAAGCCACATGGAAGTGACTCCTTCCAAGAAGATAGGGAAATATTTGCAGTGAACGACATCCATAGCTCTAGCTACGTCCATTTTCCACTCGTACTTGAAAAGATGTTGTCTTGGATCTGTTGTGCTGTTGTATGATGGCATAGTTGTATAACATCCCCCATTTTGGGGCTCGAAACTAATCGCTATAAATGTTGTAGTCATATATAGTATTAATTTTCAATGAAAAAATGTGGTCATGTTAATTGTATCATAACATCAGAAGCACAAGAATATGAAAGTTTCTTAAACATAATTTCAAAACAACTTTCACATTTCATTTCAAAGATAATATTTCATATTTATTACATAATCCCAAACGTTGCCCGGGTTCAGATAAAATATAATCATTACAAAATGCTCCAAGAGCGACATATGAATATACCCCATTGGTTGATCAAAGTTTACTACTAGATAGTTATAACATTTGTCATTACATATATTCCAACAAAATGAAAATTCAACACAGCGGATAATATATATGTATGTATGTATATACACATAGCTAGATCCGCCTCCTACACATCTTCGGAAGCTTTATTCGTCCAACAAAACAAGCTGTGAACCTTACTCTCGAACTACTTAATTGAGTACTCGAGAGTTAAAGGGGAAAAACAAAACTTCGGTTCAGACAAAAAGTTTGGTGTGAATAATAATATGCTATCTCGATAAATAGATATCTAGTGAGACCATGTCACTGAGTAGAACGGGTTTTCCCCTTTACTAGTATCCTCTAAACATGTCTTTTATAAGTCATGTACTTGTAACCACAATGGTTAAAATAAACAATATAAACAAACATATGCATGCATGCAATATGGGTAATCATGACCAATCTTCCTAAATTAATGGACTATCTGTCTCGACCTCATAGTTTTCTCAGGGCGACTACAAACCATTTGTGCTGACTCGGGCCTACCAAATATATCAAATTTTCTAACCTACTTACTATTAGATGGAAATTGGATGTTCTATCCGAAACTTACTATTCTGAGGATCATCATGATCCTAATAGTTTTACGGGCTAACCAATAACCTACCTCATCCTTTTGTATTTCTTTCTATGCGTAAACCTAATTTTAGTCTTATCCATGACAAATCCCGACGCACTAGAATTTAGGACTTATATCAGCTAGGGGTTAACAGCTAAAGTATAGGGCACTACTCTACACCGGTTCCATCCGGTTTCTCAAACTCCGAGTCAATTCATCCTATCACAATTGATCTAAAGGTGATAAGAATAATAATTCTTTCGTAAAACTCTAAGCCAAATATCCTTTTCTATTTCCTTGAAAACAAAATCTTTATAAATGACTTAAATTACTCATGCCAAGATATATGCTCTTATAAAACAATATTGATGAAGTTCGAAACCACTAAGGGATTGAAGCACCTCAAAATCATAGGCTATAGGCCAAAACAATAAAACCTCATATATTAATAAAATGCGGCATGGATATAGCCGACATTGGTCATTGCCCCTTTTCAATATCAAAACATGTTAAAGTCTTTGATTTATAGAACACCAAAGCTATATAGTTTATGATAACTAGGTCGTTTAGCCTAGTATAGAGTTTCATAGGTTCACATAGTATAAGGTCTGTAAACTTGTATAGGGGAATGGCGACATTCAAAATAGACGACATCATTGCCATTTAAATTCATCGTCAAAAATAATAGTATAAGGGTGGTGTTATCACCTTATAATAATACAAAGGATAGACAGCTTCGTTACCGCTATAGATATCAACGCTGATATGGATAGGAGCGATGTCATTGTAATATGAGTTGGAATAGAAGACTAGTGGCATAGTTGCCTTATGGGATCGACGACATTATTGAAAACATGCGGCATCCTGCCCTTTTATATGAAATGCGGCACATAGGCACATGGCGTAAAGAAATGCGGCTTCATTGATGTCACTATAAAACATGCAGCAATATCAATGTCGATAACAGGGATGCTAACATCGACGTTATACTTCCTTCTTCAACCATAGTTGACTCACTTCATACTAACCTTAGTTGACATCGTTAGTATCACTATTGATTGACGTTGAGAGCATAGCTGAAGCGTAAATGAACGGCAGCATCGATATTGCCGGCATGGCATTTTTGTAATTAACAATAAAACTGCTATTTTGCTATTAAAAGTAAATTCTTTTCACCAACTCCTATTATTTGTCAAAATCTCATTGGATAATAATTTTCTTTATCAAATACTTTTAGAAATTTGTCATAAACTAGATATATCATTCCCAAAACATTTGTAAACCTATTATTTTATAATTAATATAATTATTAAGCTTTTCTAGCATAATAAATTCATAATAAATCATAAAAACATGGAAAATATCCCCAGAAATCATAGTAAATTAGATTGTATATATTCTTTAACATATAAAAATTTCATGGCCAAAAACATATTTAATTATTTTTAATAATTAAACCCAAAATAAACCATTTTCTTTACTTGAGAAAATCATAAAATATTCATACTTAACCAGAAAATTATAAAATCAAAAACCCACTTCTAAATTAGTGTTCCAATTTCATATCCAAATTTCAAGTCGTTTGGGTGTCATATGATAGATTTTATAACTCAAACTTGTCAATTAGTATCATAAATAAATTCCATAATTCATCAACAAGCATATAGGCATCCAAACACTCAAACATGACATAAAATTGATCATATAATTTTGGATTTGATATTAAAACTGAAAGTAAACATGCATTTTATGAGATGGTTATCATTATTCACTTTGATTTGATTAAAGGAACTGGAGATTTGAGGTTGAATTGGTTTCCCTTTATCTTTAATCTTGTTTCCATACTTTGCTTCCCTTGAAACCCTTGATGATGGTCGGCTTTGTTTATGTTTTTATTTGTATGAACGAAAGTGAGGGAGGAAATGAGAATGGGATGGTTTATGTTAAGGAATTGTGCGCTCTTTTCCTATTTTGCCCTCCTCATATATCCTCCTTCTTATTAATGTTCTAAGTAATCCTATTAGTTCATTACTTAAGACTTGACCCATATTAATCATTATATCTCAATTTCTGTATCCCCATACATTATCTTATTTAATTTTTCCAATTAAATATCCTAAATAATGTTAATCAAAATTAAGAGTGTTACAGACTCCCCTTCTTAAACAATTTCATCCTCAAAATTATGATAAGGTACACACATCAAAACATACAAGAATGGATGTAAAACGTACCATCAAAACAAATCAGTACAAGTGTCTCTAATCCTATCATCTGCTCCCAAGCACAGTCTTTCTCGGTGTCGCTCCATTGGACTTTTACTAATCTAACTGTCTTTCCTTAGCTTCTTCTCATCCCTATGCACAATACAAACTGGATGTCTAACTATGGTCATGTCTGGTTCCACCACTAAGTCTTCCAATGTAGTCGGAGTGATAGTAGCTTCTGGATCTTGAACATACTTCCTAAGATGAGAAACACGAAACACATTATGAACTCCTATCAAACTGCTCGGTAACTCTATTTTGTAAGCGAGTTTTCAGATCCTTTCTATAATAGGAAATGGTCCAACAATTCTAGGTGCAAATTTCCCCGACTTCCCAAATCTTACTACACCTTTCATTGGCGATACTTTGATGAAAACATGATTTCCAACAGAGAATTCTAAGTCCTTCCTTCTTTTATCTACATAACTCTCCTACCTAGACTGAGCTTCCTTCATTCTAGCTCAAATAAACTCGACCTTTTTTATGGCTTCACTTACCATTTTCGGACCAAAACTAATCTATCTTCGGCCTCTAACCAACATACAGGTGATTTACACAGCCTTCCATACAAAGCTTCAAAAGGTGCCATACATATACTAGTCTGATAACTATAGTTATATGAGAATTCAACTAAGTGTAGATGGTCTTCCCACGATCCTCAAAAATCAAGCACACAAGCTCTTAACAAATCCTCAAAGACTTAGTTAACTCTTTCTGTTTGCCCATTGGTCAGTGGATGGTAAGCGGTACTCATCTTGAGCTTGTTACCTTAAATCTCTTGTAGACCCTTCCAGAATTCGCTAGTAAATAATTAATCTCTATCATTAACTATACTACTAGGAATCCCATGCAGTCTTACTATATTCTTTATAAATAGCTTAGCTAAAACAAGTGTCATCCTTGTCAACTTAACGAGTATAAAGTGTGCACTCTTGGTTAGTCTATCCACTACAACCCAGATACTTTCATTTCCTCTATTAGACCTTGGCAACCTATCTATGAAATCCATAGATATAGAATCTCATTTCCATACCGGTATATCCAAAGATTGAAGCAATCCACTTGACTTCTGATGCTCGGCTTTCACTTGCTGACAATTCAAGAATTGTTTTACCCATAAGTCTACATCCCTTTTCATACCTTCCCAGAAGAAAATTCTCATTATATCCGGATACATCTTAGTTCATCTAGGATGAATAGTAAACTTTGATCGATGACTCCCTAAGGACTTCTTTCCTTAGATCTCTAACATCTGGAACATACAATCGTCCTTTCTTTCTCAACCATCCATTTTGATCAAGATAGAAACTCTTCAAATCATCAATCTCAGTTCCACTTTCCAATCTTCTCATTCTATCAGCCAGCATGGATCATCTTTTTGCTTAGAAGCAATCTTTTTAATTAATATTGGTCGGATTTCTAAGCAAGACAACATTACAGTTCTCTGACTAGAACTAGCTGTTGATCTTATCTGCACACTATAAGTAGTTAATGTTTCCAAATCCTTCCATTTGGCTAACATTGCTAATACCGCATTCTGGTGTTTCCTATTAAGCATGTCTGCTACTTTGTTCCCTTTTCCTGGCTTGTACTCAATCCCGAAATCATAAGCAGCTAAAAACTCCAACCATCTCTGTTATCTCATGTTTAACTCCTTTTGAGAATAAATATCTTAAAGACTTGTGATCCATATATAACTCGAATCGTTCTCCTAAAAGATAATGTCTTCACACTTTTGGAACAAAAATTACAGCAGCTAATTGTAAGTCATGAGTCGAATATCTAACTTTATGCAGTTTGAGCTGTCGGGAAGCATGGGCAATCACTTCCCCTTTGCCTTAACTTAGTTCCTAATCATGTTCCTCACGCACTGGCATACACCGCCTAATCTTTATTTCCATCCAGAACAACTAACACGGACGCATTAGTTAATAGATATTTCAGCTTCTGGAATGCCTACTCACATTTATCGGTCCAAACATACTTCATGTCCTTCCTTGTCAACCTAATCATCGGTGCTATTATATGCAAAAAATCTTTAATAAATCTCTGGTAGTAGCCAGCTAACCTAAGAAAACTCTTTATCTTAGTCACTGTCTCAGGTCTCTTCCAATTATTAAAAGCTTCTATCTTTGATGGACCTACTGACAACCCTTCTTCTGAGCCTACACGACCAAGGAACTTCACTTCTTTCTTCCTAAAATGACACTTCGAAAACTTTTCTTTTAACTGATGTTGTCTTAACATCTCAAGTACTATTCTAAATGAATCTCATGATCTCTTTTATCCTTATAATATATCAAAATATCGTCTACAAATACTAACATGAATCTGTCCAAATGCTCTCGGAAGATTCATTTCATCACATCTATGAAGAGAGTTGGCATATTAGTCAGTCCGAATGGCATTACTAACCACTCATACAAACCATATCTTGTTTTAAACTCCGTCAAAAGAACACTGTTGCAACGACCAGGAATTTCACCACTTTGATTTTTGAATGTTTAATTAATTTTAAATATTCAAATAATAGACTTTATAATTAAAATAGAATTCTTTTAAATAATAGCAAGTGATGCAGAAATGATTCTCCAAATTAGTTTACAAAAATATCGAGTTTGAAGAAAATCGAAAATGTGACCGGAATTCGTTTTCCGAATTTTCGAATTTTCATCGAATAAAAGTTGTCGGAAATGTTGTAACACTATTGTGTACATATACACATTCATTTATGAATAAGTTAGATTCATATATATGTATATATATACATATATGTATGCATTTACATAAGTTAACATAATGGTGATTTGACATTTTCCTAAACATTTAAAAATAAATACCATAATACATCACATCACCTAAGACATTAGGAAGCATAAGTACATGAAGTATATGTTGGCAAGGGGGGTGGGGCTTGTCTAGGCATGAGCACGAAGGGAGGGGACAAGGCTTGATGAGGTGGCATGCATGATATGAAAGGTAAGGTATTAAAGGTATTTTAGTAATTCTCTTAACCCATTTTATATAAAAACAATTTCATGAATTTTGTTTTCATTTTTCATTCATTCACATTTTCTAACTTTCCTCCAACTTCTTCAAAACAATTTTCATGGCTTCTTTGCCTTTTCAAAATGTTAAAAATCTTTTCTTTTCTACTCCTCATTCATGAAAACATTTGTTTAAAATGTCGTACTTCTTTTCTACAACCCTCCTCCTCCTTAACCAAGGCCCCACCACCGTTAACAACCATGGCTGAGCCCAAGCCCCTTAGTCGAACCCATCTTGGCCATTTAGGGCCTTCAAAATCTCTTTTTCCAAATGTAAAGCTATGCTTTAGACCATACGCAAAAGTTAGAGAAGGTTGGGTTGGATTTGGTTAGCTTTTAGGTGAGAAAAGCTCTCTTTTTACTTAAGTTTTGAACTTAAATGTTGATGATAATTATTGTCTATAATTGGTTGCAAAAGTGTTGCTTGTTTGGATAATATTGGTGTTGATAGTATATGTTTGGATGTGATGCAATATTAACTTGAAAATGTAAGTTAAATGTTAGTAAGGTTTGAAAGCTAGAATATTGACTTGTTGGGTGTTGTGATGGCATGTATATATGATTTTGACCTCGTTTTTAGAATGTTAAGCTAATAAAGTTAGTATATTGACTTGTTAAAGCGACATCAAGATCCTTGGTTCAAACCCCGTTTCCCAAACTGTTGACCCCAAAAATGGACCAACACCCTAGTTTGGATTTGAAAGCACCAGCTCTGTCTTCATAGAGCAATATAACAGATCACAGAAATAAAAAAGAAGCAATAATGGAAAATAGACAGAAGATTTTTATATTGGTTCGGCTATTAACGAAGCCTACGTCCACTTTACAGTTTTATTATAAGCTGACTGCTATTACAAACGTTGTTTGGTTACAAAGCTTTGGCTAATTCCAAGTTGAATTGGATCTCTAAAGTTAGAATCCACCGAAGAATCATGGTGTATTCCTTTTGATATCATTGTGAGAGAGGCTAGAAGTGAAGAATAATCCTAGTAGAGCTTCAGCAATCAGCTTTCCGAAGATCCTCGTTATGTTGCAGGAGGTACGCTATTTATAGTGGTTGGAGGATTTTTGGGCCAAGCCCGTCATTTTCAGGTCAAAGATATGGCACAGGCGACCTGAGGGGATTTAGTGGTCGAAAATTGTCAAACTCCATGGGTCGCTAGCGACCTATGGTATTGGGTCGCTGGCGACCCATGGGCCATGGGTCGCATGTGACCCATAGACTTAGTCTATTTTCGCCCACTGAATTCTTCTTCCTTTAGTCGTATTTCATAATTTGTTTATTCGTGGTTATTAAGGAGTACATGGGTTGTTGTTGATCTAGTCATAGAGGTCTATCCTGGATTCTGAAATTGGAGAGGTCTTCTCAGCCATTCATCGTTGTAGTCGCATGCTGATGGCAAGTCATTGGCTGCTTATACTTGTTGATCCGCAGAGATGTCGGTCTCTTGGCTTCGTTAACTCCTGTCATCACCTTAACCGTGTAGCTTGGTCCTTGTCGAACTCTAGTCGTAACATCTCCGGTTAGCTCTTGAATCATCTCGCCGCTTAAGGTTGCCTTCCTTTCCATTGGTATCTGCTGGGTTAAAAACTAGGATAACATTTGCCCTCGGAGTACGTCTTCATTGTAAACAAGGTGTACTCTGGAAGTTATCGTTTTCCATATCCAGTTGTTAACTTTAAAGTGGTTGCATCGGAGCTCTACGCATAGAATAGCCCAACGTCATCGGTTATTTTCCTTTGGTTCCAATTATCGTTGCTTACCTCAACCAGTCATGTTGTTGCCTGCGGTCTCCTTGCATGTCTTGGAGTGACAAACAGCCTCGATCGACCGATTCTGAAGTGGCTGGACAGAGCTTTCTTTTCCGAGTACACAAATATACAAGGTATGCAAATTTTTACACACATTTTCATTATTATTTATTTTATTTACTTTTTTTTTGATGGGTCGCTAGCGACGCATGCGAGATGAGTCGCTAATGACCTATCCCTTTGAATATTCCTTGAACTGATGCCAGGTCGGGTAGCCTGCGACCCATGATAGGTCGGGTCGCATGCGACCCGAGTACTTAGAAAATTTGTGTCCCTTTTTCTCTGCCTATTTATTTCCTTTAGCCGTCCCATTGTGGTTCATTCAACCCGAGCCTTTCCTTTACATCCAAACGATCATCCTCTTGGTGATTCGAGCTGCTCCATGTCGATTTGACCTGCCATCTAATCCCCTTGCCATTATCTCACCCGAGCATCGTCTCGTGCTGCTGCTGACCCACGAATCCAAGCCCTAGCCGACCCATCGCCATCTTCGAATCCTAGCCGACCTACTTCGTGTAATTTTAAGGTGTAGCGGACCCATTGCCTTGTTGCACACGAGCCAATCCTCCACTAGCTCGCCCACGACCTGGTTCGTAGCTCGCCAAGTTCAATTTGTGACTTCTCTTGTTCCATTAAGCTGATTTGAGGTGGGTTTGCTTGGTTGAGTTGTTGATTGCAATATGGGTATAATGATTTAACGCCAAGCTTTAGCTTGTGATGGTAACTGCAAAATTTTTTTCTGATTGTGGTTCTTTAGAGAAAGATAGGAAATCGAGTCTGGAATCGTTTCTTGGAATGACATCGGGCTTGGGCCCGAGGCTGGACACGTTTTGCTATCTTCGTCTATCAAACCAAGATCGTCTGGTTACCAATCTGCGGACGTCACTTGCATAATGCTTCATCAGTTGACCTTGATTCTCCTGATAACTTGGGCTTATCTCGTTTTGCTTATTTCATGCTTGGTGCCCCTACGATGAGAATAGTTTCCCGTGTTGCTTCGGACAACGGATTCGTTATCGATCATAGATCGATAACGGGTAAGCGTGCAAGCAGTATAACCAAAAGTTGGAAGTGAAATTTACGGGAAGTTTTCCTCTACTTTCACTGCAAGCGAACTATCTACATGGGATAGGCCGTTTGTGCCACTTTGGACACCGAGCTTACCTCATATAGATAGCACACTGCACTTGCCCCAATTCATACTTGAAATCCGGTGTGCTAATCTCAAGTCAATGTTGCGCTGGGGTTCAAGTGTGATAGGGGAAATTCATAAAGATAGGATAGATTTGTCAATATAATTACCCGACCTTTTACGGACGCGAGTTTTGTCATATAGAATGAAACAGCCATCCACACATCACAAGCCGAGTGGACAAAGTCCGGCGCTTTCTGAGGCTGAATCGTCATCCACTTCACAAGCCGAGTTCGGTCAACTAGTTCCGGTTGGGCTGATCATGGATCGCACGCCTCCCAACTTCCTAGTTTTACTCAATTTACCTGAAAAAGCCCCGTCGGTGATCTCTGCCAAGGTTCTCCATAACATATGTTTATAGCACGGGATTCCTGAAGAGGACGTGCGCCTTCTAGAGAAAATGAGTTCGCTCACATGCCTCCCTCTGGGTTTACAGCTTGCCATTGATTCATGTGTTTGAATGGAGTTATGCCTCCCTTTAACGATTTTCTTTGTGAAACGCTGTCGAACTTGGGAATTGCCCCATTCCAGCTCCACCTGAATGGCTATGCCATCCTCACTTGCTTGAATATTCTTTTTATGCGGACATTTCATCGCGCTCCGAGTTTCGATGAGTTGTGGTACTTCTTAGCATTCAAAAGGAGAGACGATTGCCCCTCCTCGATTATAATCGATGCCCAATGGAATCGGAAGATCATTCTGCGTCTGCAAAGCACCTTATCTCAATTCAAGACACAATACTTCTTCGTCAGGTGCCCCGAGGGATTTAATCGTCGATGGACGATAGGGGGTAAGTTTCCATATTCTCCGTTTTCTAAGCTTTGAAGTGGTGTGATAGAGTTTCTAATTGATTGTTTGCTTTTTACAGTTATCCCAAGGCCAAACAGAGACACGGCACTTAGTGAAATTTGTCACGCTGAAAGCTATTGATGCCGAGGAGCGAAGCGCCAGAGTCTTGCTTACTGACGAGAACTTGCGTCAATTCGGGTTGTTAGCTCCGGGCAGATCCATTTCTCAAATTGAAGCTCCCTCTCCCAACCGAGCCAGAGTTCGCGCAAGGGCTTCTTCTTCACATGATTCTGATATGGGTCGTGAAATAGGTGGCCCCTCCAAAAGTCCGCTTGACGAGACTCATAAGGAAGGTATCGCAGCTGGACTAAGCAGTTCTACTAGAATGTCCCCGATCTAGGAGGAATCAGAAATTGAGCCCATGTAGAGAGAAGAAAAAGTCGCAATAGATTCAGAGAAGGAGGAAGGGGAATTTGAGAGCAGCAGTGGTGAATCCACATCCAGCGACTATTATCTGTCAGTGTCCAAAGGTGAGGATTCAGAGTCATGTGACGAGACACCGGGCATGAGTCATGTTCTTCCGGATTCTCCCCCTTCTGATACTGATGAAAAAGACAAGGCCTCGGAGGCCGGCAAACATCATGATTTCCCCGGTAAGGCTGCCGAGGTAGATATTGGAGATATCAATGATGTATTCGTCAATTTTGATGCCCTCATGAAAGACGACTTCAACTTTGATGTGACACTACCCTGTTCTGGCGGTATCGTACCATCCTCCAGTCCGACTCTACTTGCGACAATCAAAGTCAGCCCCATTCCCCCGCCTACAATTGTCCGCTTCGGTTTGTGACGACGTCTTAGGCCCATTTTAGGAATGCACGACACGACACATTAGGATTGCACTTATATTTACCTTCCATTCTCTCGTATGTTTGCTCAATTCTTTATGTGTTTCTGAAGTTTCTCATGTATGCTTTACTTCAGGTATAATGAGAGGGCGTGGTCTTTACGACGACTTCGAGGATTACACCGATTCACAACGTTACTCGAAGCGTTCTTTCAGTCACCACCAAGTATGGGAGTCGAAGGAAGAATATAGGCGGAGGAAAGAACTTGAGGCAGAAACTCGACGTCGGGAGGAAAAGGGTAAGTATCGCTCGCATAGAGGCGGTTACAAGAGAAAACAGTCTCACGATGAAAGGGAAGAGTCATCGAAGAAGTCTAAGCTCGATAATCGCTCCCACCCTTCCGAACTTTTTCTGAAACATACTTCGGTGGGACAAGAGATTGCCACCTCTTCTACCCCCATTCCGCCTTCAATGCACGTCTCATCTTCTTCTACTGTTGCTATTGCCCCTGTTCCTTCTCATCCCCGCTAGAGACCGGCCTACATTCTTCCCGCAGGCCCACCTAAGCTTGAGGCGGCTCTTCCGGGTTGGTTTCTAAAAGGTGTTAAGTTTGATATGGATATTCATCCCATTCTGAGGGACTTTTATATATCGCGCCTTCAAGGCATTCAGGCTGATTTGGAGTAGGGTAAGAAGTGGGAGAGGCTCTGTAAACAACTAGCTGATACTAATAGGAATAACTATCAGGAGATCCTCTCCTTCGAAGCCGAAAAAGATGATTTCGAAAAGGCGCTAACCAAGTAGGATGCTAGAATTAAACAACTAGAGGAGGAAAAAGAGGCAGCGCTTCGGGACAGTACGAGGACTGTCAGCATGACGCAGGAGATGAAACATGTGCACACGAAAGCCGAAATCATCTGGAGAGATGAAATTAAGAAGACGCATGCGGAAGAAGCCAAGCTGAAGGAAGATGTGGTTGCCTGCAACGCTATTATCGAAGCTCAAAAGAAGACAATTGCCGATCACAATCTGGTTGTAGAGGGGCCAAAGCAATCTCCAATCAGGCTAAGACAATTGAGGAGTTGCAGGGGACAATAGCAGGATTACAAGCCCAGGTCATAAAACTTAACGTTGAAAAAACTGCAATTGAGACCGAGAAGGTTGTGGTGACGGTAAATTTTCTAGAGCTCCATCATACTTTTGACCAGAAGATGGAGAAACTAGACTCGACGATCCTGAATTTCTATGTCAACTCTATATTGCATCAGGGGAGTCTCTCTTATCTTGGCCCGAAGTTCCCACGCACTCTTGCCCTTGGTGGGAAGAAATCCTGTTTCATTTTACAGAGAACGGTGATGTATATACAGATTAGGAGTTGCGGGATGCCTATCTTAATGAGCAATCCAAGAAGAGGTTGCTTGAAGGCCAAAAAATTCTCCGAGCTGAACGGAAGATGGAAACCGCCAAAGCGGCTCTGATGGTTGCCACTGATGCACCTGCCAAGTCTCTAATCTCTGATGTGGGTGAACCTTCGAGGTAGCCTCATGATCAGCCGACGAGTTCGGGGCTTGATGTTGTTCCCCATGTGGTGGAGATTTCCAAAGGAGGTGAAGGAAATGAGTTTGAAGTTGTCGTCCGTGAGCCTACCTCCGGTGAAGGTAATGATCACTCCTCCCTCGAATTTGGGGGATTCCATCTTACGCTACCAGAGCAAAAGGAGTTTAATGCTTTTCTTTTTTATCTTATAGGTCCCTCTACTCTTCCTATTGATGGGCCCGTTACTTTGGCTCTTGTGCATACTGCTAACTTTACATCTTCTGAAATTTTGTCCATTCTTGTTCCTGCCCCCACATCAACACCTAGCTCGCAGTCGGGACCGAAGGCTGAAAAGATTGAGGCGCTTCATGGAATGGATGATCCTTCGGCGTCCCTTAAAGGTGATACGACTGCCATTGAGGCCAAAGAGCAGGAGAAACCGATAGAGCAACCACCAAAGACTTTGCATGACTTGGTAGCCGTCAAGAAAGAGAAAGTGGAGGCGGTCAAGGCCTCGAAGAGTTCCCGGAAGCGAAAAAAGCGCAAAGAGTTGGGAAGCTCTACGGGAAAGCACTCAAAGGAGGAGGAGATCGCTGAAGAAATACAAGTCGACATTACTAGCCGCGACACTTCTCTAGAAAAGAAGCAGAAGCTGCCCACCAGAGGTGGGAAAGGAAGCGGTGGCAAAAGGCATTGAATGGCTTGTTCGAGGGGGGACTGCGTTTTGCTATGTGGCTTGTGAGCGACTTGACTTGTTGTGTGTATTTTTGTGTTCTTATGCCTAAGTGTTGGGTATGTATTTTGGGTCTTGATCGTGGAGTCGGTAATAATAATAATTTTTTTTATTGGTCGATGTTGTGTGCGTATGGCCCCTACATTTTGATTTTGTGTTCATAAGATTGCCGATAATACAATAGCATTTTGACTTTATCCTTTTCTATCTTTTTATACATATTATGTGCACGCGTACACTTCATTTCATATGTACTCTTCAACGATGTTGTCTCTTGGAAATTTTCAAATTTTCCTTAGGAAGTTAACTCTCACTTAGGATTCTTGTTAACTTTTGAGATAAAACTTATGAGTTTATTGTCGTTTGAAGTGACAGGACTTTGTGGACTCTTTGCATTCAGGTGATTTTGTCTTTATGCAGGTATATGCCCCCCAGTTCACATGAATGTTAACTCCAAACAAACTCCAAGTATCCGAAGCCGTTGAGCAACTTGAGAAGTTTCCCCTCGAGTGCGCAACTTCTGGGGTTGCTTAGCACTGCTTGTTCCTGGTCAGCGCGAGTTGTTGGGTTTCCTCGATGTTGCCTATCTATGGACGACGCGAGAAGCTAGAAATCTGAAGTTTGTAGTTGTTGCCTATCTCCGAGCGACGTGGGAAGCTTGAATCTAGGGCTTTTCAATGTGGCCTATCTCCAGGCAACGTAAGAAACTTACGTCTTGAGTTCCTCGGCGTCGCTTATCTTCGGGCGATGCGAGAAACTTGAATCTGGGGCTCCTCGACATTGCCTATCTTTGGGCAATGCAAGAAGCTTGCGTCTTGAGTTCCTCATCGTTGTCTATCTCCGGGCAACGTGAGAAGTTAGAATCTAGGGCTTCTCGATGTTGCCTATCTCCGGGCAATGCGAGAAGCTTGCGTCTTGGGTTCCTCGGCATTGCCTATCTTCAGGCGACGCGAGAAACTTGAATCTGGGGCTCCTTGACGTTGCCTATCTCCGGGCAATGCAAGAAGCTTGCGTCTTGAGTTCCTCGGCGTCGCCTCTCCGGGCGATGTGAGAAACTTGAATCCGGGGCTCCTCGGCGTTGCTTATCTCCAAGCAACGCAAGAAGCTTACGTCTTGAGTTCCTCGGCGTCGCCTATCTCCGGGTGATGCGAGAAACTTGAATCTGGGGCTCTTCGGCATTGCCTATCTCCAGGCAACGCAAGAAGCTTGTGTCTTGAGTTCCTCCGCGTCACCTATCTCCGGGCGATGCGAGAAACTTGAATTTGGGGCTCCTCGGCGTTGCCTATCTCCGGGCAACGCGAGAAGCTTGCGTCTTGGGTTCCTCGGCGCCGCCCATCTCCAGGAGATACGAGAAACTTGAATTTGGGGCTCCTCGATGTTGCCTATCTCTGGGCAATGCAAGAAGCTTGCGTCTTTAGTTCCTCGGCATCTCCTATCTCCGGGCGATGCGAGAAACTTGAATCTGGGGCTCCTCGATGTTGCCTATCTTCGGGCAACGCGAGATGCTTGATTTTGAAGTTTTTTGGCATCGCCTTATTGCTGGGTGACGCGAGAAACTTTGGCTCGTGGCCCTCCTGATGCAGCCAGGGTGGCATCATTTCTCAAAGGGCCAGGATTGGGTTCCGCCGATCCAACGGTTTGAGTCGGTTTACTCCCACCGGCTCGTCGGGTAATTATCGGGCACATAATTTGAATGATTCAAAAAGCAGACTTTATTAAGAAAAGTATGGCAGATTCTTTACCTATATAAAATGCCACCGGCATTCCCGTAATGGCTTATTTGCTGAAAAATCAGAAAATACATAAAGTTGCTTCTAAATGAAATATCGGCGGAGCGATTCGCTGTTCTAGGCTCTAGGAATCACGATCCCATCGACAGTCGTCGGCTTAAAGGTCCCATCACCAAGATTTTGATGAATTATGAAGGGTCCTTCCCAATTCGGTCTGAAAGCTCCCGGGACCGGGTAAACTCGCTTGAGCACGAGATCACCAATTTCGAAGGTTTGACTGTGAACTTTGGAGTTGAAGTATCGTGCGACCCTTTTTTGGTGGGCGGCGATTCTCAATTCTGCTTCCTCTCTCTTTTCATTGACCATGTCAAGTGATTCAAGTAGGAGTTGCTCGTTTTGTTTTTGGTTGAAATTCAGCATTCGATGAGAGGGGACTTCTAGTTCGACAAGAATCATCGCCTCTGAACCATACGCCAATGCAAACAGAGTGTGGCCGGTAGCAGCTTTGTGTGTTGCTCTATAAGCCTATAGTGCATGTGGAAGCTCATCAACCCAGTTTCCCTTTGCTTTTGTCAATCTCTTTTTGAAGGTGGACTTGATGATCTTGTTTATTGCCTCCACTTGCCCGTTTGCTTGTAGATGAGCCACTGTAGAAAAGCTCTTCTCAATTCGGAAGCGCTTGCAGAAGTCCTTGAACTTGGCGCTCTCGAACTGCGTTCCATTATCAGTGATGATTTTCTGTGCCATGCCAAACCTGCAAATGATATTTTTAGTAACGAAGTTAATAACTTTCTTTGTGGTTATGGTGGCCAGCGGTTCTGCTTCGGCCCATTTCCTTATATAATCTACAGCTACTATTGCATATTTGGCTCCTCCTTTTCCCATCGGAAGGATGCCAATCAAATCAATCCCCCATATCACAAACAGCCATGGGCTGACCATTTGTGTTAGTTCTATTGATGGAGTTCTCTTAATCTTGTTGAATCTCTGACAGCGATCGCATCTCCTAGCATGATCTACGGCATCGCGGTTTACTGTTGGCCAGAAATACCTGTATCGAAGAACTTTCTTTGCCAAAATCTGCCCCCAGTGTGGTCTCCGCACTCGCCTTCATGCACTTCTTCTAGGATTTGGCGTGCTTCATCTTTGGTCGCCCACCTGAGAAGAGGGGTCGAGAATCCCCTTCGATAGAGTATTCCATCCTGTATCATGAACCGCGGCCCCTTTCTGAGTAATTTCTTTCGCTCGTTTCGGTTTGCCGGAAGAGTTCCTACCAGAAGATAATCTTTTATTGGTGTCATCCACGTGTTAGGTTCCACAGCAGTCTTGAAAATCCATTCTACATCCATTTCGTTAATGCTAGGATTGGTTAGGTTTTCGACTGGGACAACTCCCAACAACTGGGTTTCTCCGGAGCTTCCCAACTTGGCCTAAAAGTCTGCCTTGGTGGTTTTCTCCCACGATATATGGGTTATGGTGTAATGTTTGATGTCGCTCAGTAGCTCTTGCACTTTAGAGAGATATGGAGCCAGATTCTCGCCGCGCGCCTGATACTCTCCTTTCACTTGACACACAACCAGTTGGGAGTCACTATATATATGAACGGACTTTATTTTGAGTTCCTTCACAACCTTCAGCCCTGCGATTAGTGCTTCATATTCTGCCTCATTGTTCGTGGCAAGGAATTCCAAACATAGAGCATAGCTAATGGCCTGCCTCTCGGGGGTTTCAACCACTACCCTACGCCTGAACAGGAGTTGTTCGATGCTCCATCGACAAAAAGCTTCCACTGTGTGTCTACTTGCAACTGAACTTCCTCTTCATCGTCCCTTATTGTGAACTCAGCAATGAAATCGGCCAGCGCTTGCCTAGTTATTGCCCACCTTGGGTGGAAATTGATATCATATTGACTCAACTCTATGTTCCACTTAAGTAATCGCCCGAATGTTTCTGGTCAATATAAAACTTGTTTTAATGGCTGGTTGGTCAATACTTTAATTGGATGAGCCTGGAAGTATGGCCGCAATTTTCGGGATGCGATCAAAAGGCAAAATGCTAGCTTCTCTAATTTCGGTTAATTCTTCTTGGCTCCGGTGGATCGCTTGCTAATGTAGTACATAGGTCGTTGGATCCTCGCTTCTTCCCGTACGAGAGCTGCGCTCAATGCATGCGGGGAAATTGCTAAGTAAATGAATAAGTCTTCTCCATCGACTGGTTTTGATAAGATCGGAGGAGTTTCAGTATGTCGTAGCAGTTCCTCGAAGGCTGTTTTACAAGCTTCACTCCATTCAAAGTTTTTCTTTCCCTTCTTTAGCGCATCAAAGAATGGTATACACTTGTCTATAACTTTTGAGATAAAACGACTTAGTGCTGCGACTTTTTCATTTAAACTTTGAAGTTCTCTCTTATTCTTAGGGGCTAGGACTTCATGTAATGCCGTTATTTGCTCCGGAATTGCTTCAATACCCCGAGCACTCACTATGAATCCCAAGAATTTCCTAGAAGCCACCCCGAAATGACATTTAAGTGGGTTAAGCTTCATTCCATACTTATGGAGTATCTCGAACGTCTCAACAAGATTATCTAGATGGTTAGCAGCTACTCAGGATTTAACTAACATATCGTCCACATAAATTTCCATAGTTTTCCCGATCTGGCGCTTAAACACAGTATTCACTAGTCTTTGATATGTGGCCCCCGTTCTTCAGACCAAACGACATCACTTTATAGCAGTATAACCCTAAGTCAGTGATGAAGCTGGTATTTTCTTGATCCAGTTCGTGCATTAGGATCTGGTTATAGCCTGAGTACGCATCCATAAATGACAGAAATTCATGTCCCGTTGTCCCGTCCACCAGTTGATCAATTCTGGGTAGTGGGAAGCTATCCTTTGGACAGGCTTTATTGAGGTCTGAAAAATCAATATAGGTTCGCCATTTTCCATTAGACTTCTTGACTAGTACTGGGTTTGATACCCATTTAGGGTAGGTTGCATCCCGGATGAAGCCATTGGCCATTAGCTTATCCACCTCTTTTCTCAATGCCCTGGACCATTCAGGGCCCAAGCTGCACTTTTTTGCTTCACTGGAGTGAATTTGGGATCAATGTTAAGGGCATGACAAGCAATTTTGGACGATACCCCCACACATATCAGCATGCGTCCAAGAAAAAACATCTAAGTTGGCGCGAAGGAATTTGGTCAACTCTGATCGCATCTTGTTTCCAAGCTGCGACCCGATTCTCAGGACCCGCGTGGGGTCATCCATACTAACTAGGACAGACACTATCAGTTTAGCTAGTGTTGCCCTATCCTCCCCTGAGCTCTTCTTTCTGGGGTCCAAAGCCTTGTCGAATCGGCTATGATCCCCAAGCCAGGGGCAATTCTGTAGTTGCTATTTAGAGGGTTCGCGGATGTGGAGAGTTTTCCCCACATCCTTTCTTTTCTCCCTTCTTTTATATTCACGTAATCCTGCAATATAACACTCTCTAGCCATGCTTTAGTCTCCTTTTATAATCCCGACTCCGTGCTCGGTAGGGAATTTCATCGTGAGGCACCATTGAGCCAGTGCTATCTTGAAGTCGGCTAACGCAGGCCTTCCCAGAAATGCATTATATGCTGACATCTCGTCTACAATCACAAAAGTATGAATGAGGGTGACTCGTCGTTCCACCTCTCCGAGCTCTACAGGTAGGTCAATGGTTCCCACCGGCTGCTTAGGTTCTCCGGTAAATCCTTGGATCTTTGTTTGGCACGCAGATATACTTTTCATACCTATCTTCATCTGATCGAAAGTACACTTGAAAAGTACATTAACTGAGCTTCCACTGTCAACCAATACTCGTCGGACAACTGCGGGCCCGATTCCCACTGTTATCACCATTGGATCAAGAGTTGGTGTCTCAATTCCTACGGTATCACGATCGTGAAATATTATATCATTGCTTAGCACCTTCTGCTGCTTAACCGAAGTTTCACCATCTATTGTCAAACACGACCCCTTCGAGACATGTTTTAGCGAGCTTGCATATCTCTCCATCTCCCCCAAACTTCTTTGTGCAAGATGCGATCCCCCGGATATTGTTCCGATAATGAGCCTTTGGTCAGTTCGTTTCGACCCTTGGTCACTAGCTCCAGCCTGATTTCCTTGCTTCTTAAGTGGTTGAGGGACTATAGCCTGGCTAGGTTTTTACGGTCCTTTTACATATTGTTGAAGCTTGTTGTTGCGAATCAATCCTTTGATGAGGTCCTTGAGGTGGCGGCATTCATTTGTGTTGTGCCCATGTGTCTCATGGAAGCGGCAGAATTTCCCTGAGTGCTTCTGTTGTTCTGTTGCCTTCTTTTTGAGGTGTTTCCTGTACTCTTCAGTTTTTTGCGTTGCGAGATAAATATTTTCTGGGGTGTCATTCAAGGGGGTATAATCTCCTGGTCCAAACTCCCTAAACCTTTTGTTACGGCCACCACCATTTTTCTTGTCAGAGTTTAGATTTTCTCTTCTGGTTTCCATTCTTCCCTGCGGCCCCTTGGCTATTCCCGGGGTTTTATGTATTCTGATTAGAAGCCATGCCATTCTGTTCAGTGTTCGTTTGTTGTGTTCCAATAGCATTTCTTTCCAGCTCCTGCGCCTCTTCTAACCTCAGGTATTGGATTGCTTTGCGGTTGAAACCTTTCGTGTTGGTGGGATGCTTCATCTTGATCCATTTCCCAAACTCCATCTCCGGATGAATAGCGCGGACTAGGGCTATAAAAACCATGTCATCATTAGGATTCTAACCTCTATTACCACCGTGTTGAATCTGTTCATAAATGATCTCAATGACTCCTTGCGCCCTTGAACTAGTCCTGATAGAGACATGACGTCTTTCGGTTGGGTGGTATGAAGTCTGAATTGTTCAAGGAATTTTGTTGCAAGTTGATCAAAAGTAGCGATAGATCTTGGGGGAAGTCTGGTAAACCACATGGATGCAACGCCTTCTAGGAAGATGGGAAAACATTGGTGGCGTGTGGCCTTCAAAGCGTTGGCTCCGTCCATGTACCAACTATATTTATACAAATGGGGTTTCGGATCCTTAATCCCATCATAGGAGGGGATGGTTGGCATGGTAAACGTGTCTAGGTATCTTTCATTCAGGATCTCGTCGGTAAAAGGGGTCCGACTTGGGGCAGATCCCCATTCATCATCTTTTTGACTCTTACTCTCGTCCATCAGCCGCTTGACCATGTCTGTTATGTATGCCTCTGATGTCCGGTGGTCCTGGGGGCGGCAGTCAGTCACTGCTCCAAGTGTTTGATTCAGCAAACGATCTTGGCGCGTGGGTTGATGCCTAGGCTCTCCTGTCTTTAGGAGAGCCATTCCCACGGGACCCCGTTGGCTTGCATTTGGCCTAACTGGTGCAGTCTGGACGTTTTTAATATTATCAAATGCATTGGCATCTTCCTCTACCAGATTACCCTGCTCTCCGCCCTCCGAATCAGAGAGGTCCACAACCACATCCTCCAGTGGGGTTTTGGCTCCTTGATTCGAATTCAGATTTGGTTGTCTTAGGTCAAGTGGGGTGTTCTCATTCTCTTCCATGTCATACCTGTTATCACCCTTCTTAATGGTTGTTTTTTGCTTCTCCTGTGTAAGCCGGAAATAGAAGAGTTTTCTAATTCCGTGGCAGTAGCTGGTTCAGGAATGGTTCTTTGAACGGGATTTGATTGAAGAGTTATCAAGGCATTGAGCTTCTCTATTAGAGCCTTTTGACTATATTCCATTCTTTGGTTGATTTCTTCAGCCATCATATTTAATTCATCTATGGTAACAACTTCATGCTGACTAGAGGACCCTAGTGATTGATTCCCTAAGCCAGTAGCATTTACTTCAGCCTGTTGGATACTAACTCCTTCCACGGCTATTGCTGCCTCTATGGACCTTCCAGAGGCAGTCCTTTTCCTTTCGAGTGCCATTGACTTTTAAAGATAGTGGGGTCCTTAAGCAGAGATTGGGGATCTAACTTCTGGATCAGTGCAACCCAAAGTAGATAGCTAAATCTGGATTCTAGGTTGAAAATGGAGATCTAACTTTTAGATTTATGCAATCCAAAGTAGATAACTAGATCTGGATCCTGGGTTGCAGTTCTTTGTGAAAGCACCAAAATGTTGACCCAAAAAATGGACCAACACCCTGATTTCGATTTGAAAGCATCAGCTCTGTCTTTACAGAGAAATATAACAGATCGCAGAAATAAAAAAGAAGCAATAAAGGAAAATAGACAGGAGATATTTATAGTGGTTCAACTATTAACGAAGCTTACGTCCAATTTACAATTTTATTATAAGCTGACTGCTATTACAAACGTTGTTTGGTTACAAAGCTTTGGCTAATTCCAAGCTGAATCGGATCTCTAAAGTTAGAATCCATCGAAGAATCACGGTGTATTCCTTCTGAGATCATTGTGAGAGAGGTTAGAAGTGAAGAATAATCCCAGCAGAAATTCAGCAATCAGCTTTCCGAAGATCCTCGTTATGTTGCAGGAGGTACGCTATTTATAGAGGTTCGAGGGTTTCTAGGCCAAGCCCGTCATTTTCAGGTCTCAGATATGGCACAGGCGACCTAGGGGGATTTAGTAGTCGAAAATTGTCAAACTCCATGGGTCGCTGGCAGCCCATGGGCCATGGGTCGCTGGTGATCCATAAACTTAGTCTATTTTTGCCCACTGAATTCTTCTTCCTTTAGTCGTATTTCATAATTTGTTTGTTCGTGGTTATGAAGGAGTACATGGGTTGTTGTTGATTTGGTCATAGAGGTCTATCCTGGATTCCAAAATTGGAGAGGTCTTCTCAGCCATTCATCGTTGTAGTCGCATGCTGATGGCAAGTCGTTGGCTACTTATACTTAAATACTTGTTGATCCACATAGATGTTAGTCTCTTGGCTTCGTTGACTCCTATCGTCACCTTAACGGTGTAGCTTAGTCCTTGTCGAACTCTAGTCGTAACATCTCTGGTTAGCTCCTGAATCATCCCGCCGCTCAAGGTTGCCTCGCTTTCCGTTGGTATTTGCTGGGTTAAAAACCAGGATAACACTTACTTTATGTTTCGATATGTTTTTGTAAAGTCAAACACCTTGCTTTTGTTTTTCAAAAAACATTTTTCTAAGGTTATAAGGAAGTTAAAGTATTAAAACAAGAATTTTAAAGCTATTTGATATAATAAAACAAGTTTTGAAATTACGGGTAATATAGCGATAGTCCCTATGGAGGCAGTTTGTAAAAATAATCTCTTTTAAAAAAAATATTTCATCTTGGATATTTTTGGAAAGTGTTTCAAAACATATTTTAAGTATTAAAAAGTAAATATAATTAATTAATTAATTAAGGTAATTAGTACTTAATCATTAGTTAACAGGGTAATTAGTACTTAAGTATTTATCAAGTAAGTTAATCATAATTAGTTGATTAATAAAAGGTTAATTATTATGCAATTAATTATTATTTAAATGATTTATTAAAGATTAATTATTAATTAAATATTTATTACAAAAGGGTTTAATTATTAATTAATTACTAATTAAGTTAAATTAAATTAATAATTTAATTAAGTTTTAAATTTTTATTTAATAAAGGTTTGATTTATTAATTGATTATCAATCAAAGGTTAATTATGGTTTAATTATTTATTAAATGATAACTATTAATTAATTATTTATTTAAAGGATAATTATTATTTAATCATTACTTAAAAGTTAATTATTGTTTAATTAAGAATTAAAGGTTTAATTATTATTTAATAAAGAGTTTAAATGTTATTTAATTATTGAGTAAAAGCTTTTGATTTTAAATCATTTAATTCCGAAGGTCGATTTGTTAAAGCAAACTATCTTTTAAAAGAATACCTTAAAATCAATGGATTTATTTATTGATTATCTTTAAGTAACCACATTGAATATGAAACTAATGACATCTATTTAGCAAATTAAATCACCATTCTGCTAATTAAGTTATATTAGACATCTGTTGGTAGAAAAAAACATCATTCTCCTATTATAATAACTTGGACATGTGTTGAGCAGAGTAAATCCCCATTGCAATCAAAATAATTTGGATATTTACCCATATGTTAATGATTAGTTATTGGTTGATCCCTTTACATATCTGCTTGTTATGTAAATATCCATGTTATAACTGGAAAGTTAAACTGAATTAAATGAGAACCATTGTGAGCACTAAGCCTCTTTCTGATTTTGTGAAGTTAAATATTTCATTTTATCCTTTTTAAAAATGGTTTAAAGTTTATTACCATTTTTAAATAAGATATTTAAAGGATATTTTAAGCAATTATTTTATCAAAAATGTTTGAAGTTAATTTAATACTTTTTAAACGATTTTTAAAATCATTATTTTGTTAACGTGATTTAAAGAGAATTAAATGAAGAATGTTTAAATTATAACTTAATTATTTAAATGTATTTTAAATAACTGATCTTATCAAAGGAACTTTATTGATTAAAGTTTATAAAGAAGTTTTGTTCAAAATAAGGAAAGTCTATAAAAGGAATTTTATAAATGGGAAATAGATCTTATTTTTAGGAAAGAGCTTTATATGATTTTGGATATTTATAAAAGAGCTTTATAAATTATTTTGGATATTTATAAAAGTGCTTTATAAATGATTTTGGATATTTATAACAGAGTTTATAGATGGTTTTGATATTTATATAAGAGTTTTATAAACAGACTTAGAAATTTATAAGGAAATTTTAAAAATAGATTTGGAGTTGTGGTAAAGGAGATTTCCATAAACGAAAGGATTTATTAAAAGGATTTATTAAAGAAATTGATAAAAGAAATTGAGATGGGATTTCCCTTGATTCACCTTCTTAATTATGGTGGTATGGAACATTCGTTCCCTACTTAACACCGAAGGAATAATGTTTGGGGTTATCC
Organism: Allium fistulosum; assembly: GCA_030737815.1. Lineage (NCBI taxonomy): Eukaryota > Viridiplantae > Streptophyta > Magnoliopsida > Asparagales > Amaryllidaceae > Allium > Allium fistulosum. Next base: position 574,713,193 of record CM060907.1, read on the forward strand.
TTATCTCTATTTTAAATAACACTGGATTTTAATCCTTTTGATAATGGTTTGAAATAGAAATCTTTCATAATGATTTGTGAATATACTTATGCAGTGAGATAAGTATATGAATAATTTGGAAAGAGATTTAAATAAATGAAATATTTATTTTAAGGCTTAGTGGTTGCTATGGGTAATTTAAATCTCTGAATTGTTTTTGTTTGTTTATTTGATAGTTAAATAACCGACTATCAAATTTTGGCCAGTTTGACTTAGGAAGTAAATAAAAGCTTCACGTCTTCATACGGTTTGAGTTCCCTTGGGAGAACTCATTCGGTGAAGTGTCTCTAGTTTTAAAGGATATATTAGAGATCCCTCTGGGACTCTGGTATAGTCTATTTACTTTTGAAAGAACTAGGAATGAGTCAACCGGAAATTATCGGTTGTAGGTTCGGAGAGACAGGGATCGGATATGTTATCCGAAAACTACTTTGAAGCAACATAAGCATTTGCATGGAATACATCTTAATGATGTTTCGAAGATGGAGTTCTATGAAGTGCAAGGGTTACTTGCTACTAATCCTGAGGGTGATTCCAAAATGGATGTAGTAAAGGTAGTGTCTTCGGTTTCATTCAGACCCAGAACGAACTTGTATGAATGAATGTTGGCATTGCATTTCTGCCCGGAGGATAGTGTTAGCATTCTAAGTGGGAATTGCTAAAGGGAGGTAAATTTTTACCTCACGAGCCTTACACCCTGGAAATGACTAAAACAAGGTAGATGCAGCAGGGCTATGTGGGTCGCTCACATAAGGGTGTATCATCACCTTTCTAGATTATCATATTATGGATTTGGTTGTGCATGAGAGCTCTCTATAAAGGTTGGGAACAACCGAGATGATGTCACATTCGGTACTATCCAGTCAGGGGTAGGCCGGTCCTATTTTAGTAGGGTTGCAAAGGTAACTGCGGCCCACAGTACATTTTATTTTGAGGTGTACTATTTTTCAGAAGGCAGTCCCTTACCTTGCCATTTGTTGGAATCCATTCTCCAATAAGCACCTTCGATTTTTGATTATATACCTATTATTGTTGTGATGCACACACATCACAGCTACTTGATTATTGATATTTTAAACCCATAGACATTATTATAATATCACTGGATTTTATAATAAAAATGGTTTGGTTATCGTAAGGTAAAAACCCATCCGTGTTTATGTGCGCTGTGGTCTTATCATACCTTGATCTGGGCATTATTTTCTTATAATGCTCGGGTCAGCCCAAACATATTTTCCACATTTAGCTAGATGCTTTGAAGATTTCAAAAGACGAGCTGGATTCTCTAAGACGTATTCACGTATCTTATGTTCTTCCGCTATTCTATTGTTTTTGATTTATGTCTGTATTTATCAGCAATTGTAAGGACATGATATTATAAATGTCCATGCACATAGTAGGTTAGAGCACTCTGATGTTGTGTATAATAAAGATGATTTCTTTTTGTAAAGATCTTGTGTATATTATATATTTCTCGTCACGATATGAGATTTTGTTCTGACTTTACTTTCTTTAACCCCAAATGACATGTCTTTTGGACATTTAAGGATCATCACACGAATACCGAGGATGTATTAAGTGTCGTCTTTAGGTGTAAGAAAGGCAGATCATTGCAACGTGGTATCAGAGCTTAGGTTGAGCGAACACCTGGGCCTTGTTGGGGGTAAACTCATTATAGATAGGGTTAGTAATGCCCAAGAATGAGTAACTCATTAGAGATGGATTAGTAATGTCCTAGAACGAGTTTGAGTGTATATATAAGCGCATATTTGTTGGTTTATAAAAATGTTTTATATTGTGTTGTTTGATATGTTAAGTTGAATTTATGATTCTGATCAATACGAGTAGCTAACGTTATTAATAGGGATCTCAAAAACACTTAAACAAGGTCAAACCAACACAATATTGTTTTAAAATTAGTAAATGAAATAATTTTACCAAGGGCTATATTTTATATATAAAGGAATGATTTTCAACAATAAAATATAGTTATATATGAAGTGGTTATTGTTAGGAGTTAATAATATTTTATTAGTATCATTCAGGGTTTGATTAGTCATGCTCGGCCAGTCTTAAGAATTGGGGTTGTAGATTCATCTCCAATCTTTTTTTAAGCCAGGTTGGGTAGATAGAAATTGTGGGAACGTTGAAATGAACACCTTATGAATTAAGTTTCATAGTTTGATTATAAGGCGTTCGATGGTATGTTGGGTTAAAATTGGATTTTAAAATAAGGTGTTTATTAAAAAGAAATATTTTAGATGATTTTATAAAAAATTAATTTTATAAACTAGGATTATATAATGTGTTTCAAAATGAAAAGGATTTTTGAAAGTAATAGTAATTTTACTTAAAAATATTTTAAGGTATAAATATTTAGAAAAGGAATTTGATAGTAAGATTTTTCCTTGGACATTTTGGGAATGAGTCTCGATCTATTTTGTGATGGTCAAAATAATCTTCTAAGTGACAATTGGATGTTTTCTTAGGCGAATGTGGTAGTGCACTTAGTAAATTATTCTCTTTATCACTGTATGATCAAAATGAGTTTGAATCCAAATGAATCCAAAGCAAGTGGATGATAAATATTTTATTAAAAAAATATTTATCTGGGAATATATAAATATAAATATAAATATATATATAGTTTCATTTCAAAAAGTTTTTGAAATAAAAATCGGGTATTTAGCTCTTAAGTTTCCAAAATATAAAGGTATCTTGATTAAGAATGGGTTAATAAATAAAGTTCTAAATTTGAATTAATGTAATAAGGAGGCTTAATAAACTTTGTTTTATTAAACTGTGTCTTTTGATTTTTCACCAAGGAGGTTAAATTTTATTTGGTGTTATTGGGCCGGCCAATAAACGTCTTTACCTTAAAGATGTCTAAGGAAAAGTAGACTCTAGGACGAAGTTTGGATACCAGCATCCTACTCTTCTTAGCTACTTGCCAGGCCAAATGGTAAAGAGGTTGAATTGATCGACTCGGTTTTAAGACCCAAATTATTTTAGGATCAACATCTGAATAGGATTTAAAATCATATGTTTTGTATATACTCTTAGGATGTAGGAGAGTATTATACAAGTTAATGAATTAAAATAATTTATGAAAGGTTTTCTAAATAAGTTATATCATTTTAAATGTTGAACCTAAGTTGAAATTTCTATGAAATGTTTTCATAAATCCTTTTGGGAGGGACAAAGGTAATTGGGTAAATAGGAACCTTTAGATGAGTACGTAAGCTATATGTAGATCATTTTCCTTTCTCATATACTGCCCGATCAAAGATTCGAGTACGTGGCTTGAGATGTCCTACATCGTTCCGATTAAGGATCTGTCATTCGATTTTTTATGAAGAACACTTGGTGAGGATTCTTAATGTGGAACCAATTTTTTTTATCATAGTATATGGCTATGTAAGGAGAATGGAGGTTTCTAATTAAGAAGCTTGATCGGAGTTCGCACGAGGGAATCGAGTTAGCGACACTAGTTGGGAAGAAAAGCTATGTATTCAAATGAGAGATCAAATTAGATTTTGCATAGCAATGATCTATGTGCATCATACGGACTGATGAGTAGTGTTAAGTGTTTCTGGGATAGGTTTGTGGTAAAATTTTAGGGTCGAAATTCTTTTAAGGGGGGAGAGTGTAACGACCTGGAGTTTCATCGCTTTGATTTGCGAATTTTTAATTAATTTTAAATATTCAAATGATATACTTTATAATTAAAATTGAACTCTTTTAAATAATAAGTGATGAAGAAATAGTTTTCCAATTTAGTTTTAAAAGTATTTCTAACTTCCCTCCATCTTCTTCAAAACTACTTCCATGGCTTCTTTGCTTTTTCAGAATGTTAAAAATCATTTCTTTTCTACTCCTAATTCATGAAAACAATTGTATAAAATGTCTTACTTCATTCATTCATCCGTAGAAAACAATTGTATAAATCATCTTCTATCCGCATAACTCTTCTGCCTAGATTGAGCTTCCTTCATTCTATCTCGAATCAACTCAATCTTTTCTGTAGCTTCTCTAACCAAATTTAGACCAAGAGCCAACCTATCCCCGGTCTCTAACCAATAAACTGGAGATTTTCATGGCCTTCAATACAATACTTCAAATGGTTCCATTCCTATACTAGCCTGATAACTATTGTTATATGAAAACTCGACTAGATGTAGATGGTCTTCCCATGATCCCCCAAAATCTAGCACACCGCTCGTGACAAATCCTCTTAGACTTTGTAAAATATCTCTGTTTGCCCATCGGTCTGTGGATGGTAAGCGGTACTCATTTTGAGCTTGGTACCTAAGGTATCCTGTAGACTCTTCCAGAACTCGCTAGTGAATAAAGAATATTTATCACTCACTATACTACTAGGAATCCCATGTAGTCTAACTACATTCTTCATAAACAACTACGCTAACACAGGTGTCGTCCTGGTTGACTTAATTGGAATGAAATGGGAACTCTTTGTCAACCTTTCCACAATGACCCATATGCTTCCATTTCCTTTATTTGACCCTGGCAACCCGTCAATGAAATCCATAGAAATAGAATCCCATTTCAACACTGGAATGTCCAAAGGCTGAAGCAACCCACTTGGTTTCTGATGTTCGGCTTTTACTCATTGGCAGTTCAGACACTTCTTCACCCATAAGCCTACATCCCTCTTCATACCTTCCCAGAAGAAACTTCTCTTCATCTCCTGATACATCTTAGTTCCTCCCGGATGAATAGTGAGCTTCGAACGATGGCATTCCTCCAAAAAATCCTTCCTAATCTGTCTCACATTCGGAACGCACGATCTTCCTTTCTTTCTCAACCACCCATTCTGGTCAAGACTAAAATCCTTTAAGTCATAGCTCTCCGTTCCATCTCTCAACTTTCCAATCCGTTTATCCAATACTTGATCCTCTAGCTATTTAGAAGCAACCTTTTCGATCATAACTGGTCAAACTTCCAAACATAATAACAAAGCAGTTTCTGTACTTGAACTACTCTTAGTTCTCCACTGTACTCTACAAGTCGCTAACGCTTCCAAATCTTTCCACTCAGCTATCATCGCTAACACCACATTCTGATGTTTTCTGCTAAGTGCATTTGCAACTTTGTTTCCTATCCCCGGTGTGTACTCAATACCAAAATCATAAGCAGCAAAGAACTCTAACCATCCCTATTGTCTCATGTTCAGCTCCTTCTGAGAGAACAAATACTTCAACGACTTATGATCCGTATACAACTCAAATTTTTCTCCCAAAAGATAATGTCTCCACACCTTCAGTGCAAAAATCACCGCAGCTAACTCTAAATCATGGGTTGGGTATCTAACTTCATGCGGTCTAAGCTGTTGAGAAGCATAGGCAATTACTCTACCCTTCTACATTAACACAGCTCCTAACCCAGTCCCAAATGTATCCGTGTACACCATCAAATCCTGATTCCCCTCTGGAACAACCAACATAGGTGCATTAGTCAATAAGTGTTTCATCTTCTGAAATGCCTCCTCACACTTATCGGTCCAAACGAACTTCACATCCTTTCGAGTTAGCTTGGTCATTGGTGCCGCTATCCACAAATCCTTAATAAACCTCCGATAGTAACCAGCTAATCCCATAAAACTTCTTATCTCAGTCACCGTTTCTGGTCTCTTCCAACTATTCACGGCCTCGATCTTAGCTGGATCCACTGATAACCCTTTCTCTGAAACTACAAGATCAAGAAAATTCACTTCCTTCTTCTAGAAATGACACTTCGAGAACTTCTCCTTCAGCTGATGCTGCCTCACCGTCTCAAGCAGTACTCTAAGATGAACTTCATGCTCTCTTTTATCCTTAAAGTACACCAAATTATCATCTATGAAAACCAATACGAATCTGTCCATCTGCTCTTGGAAAATCCGGTTCATCAAATCTACAAAGAAAGCTGGCGCATTAGTCAGTCCGAATGGCATCACTAACCATTCATACGATCCATATCTGGTTCTAAACGCCGTCAAAGGATTACTATTCTCTGCCACTCTAAGCTGATAGAAACCTGTTGCTAAATCCAACTGCGAAAATAACTTGGCTCCACTCAACTGATCGAACAAATCGTCAGTCCTAGGAAATGGATATCGATTCTTTATCGTCTTCTCATTCAACTTATGATAATTGATACATAACCTTAATGATTCGTCCGGCTTCTTAGCAAACACTGCGGCTACTCCCCAAGGTGAACTACTCGGTCTAATATAATTCTTGCCTTCCAAATCCACCAACTGAACCTTGAGCTCCCTTATTTCGGTAGGTGTCATCCTTCTTGCCGGTCTACTTACCGGTTCTGCTCTATGCACCAAATCTATCTGAAACGCAATGGCTCTTTTCGGTGGCAATCCTACTATGGGTTAAAAAATATCCACGAATTCTCTAACCACAAAAACTCGATTCAGCTCGTCTTCTATCTCCACAACACCCAACAAAGCATTCACCTCACGCTAGGGTTTTCTACGGTATATACAATCTGCATCATACAGTCTGGGTGTCTAAGCGATATTTTCATATCATGGCAAAATATCCTAGCATCATACTTACTTAACCAATCCATACCCAAAATAGTTCCAAACCCTACGAAATCAAATACATGCAAACTACAAACAAAGGTATGACCTAACAAGTCAAACTCTAGGTGGTCACATCTCATCCCAAGTGTTGCATACCCTCTTATCGGATTTGCAACCCTTAAGGAAGTAACTAGGTATGAGGGTTTTAGGTTAAGCTTATCTACCAAACAACGAGATATAAAAGAATGTGATACACCAGTATCAAACATAACACTAACTGCCATACCAAGAATCATAAGCGTACCTCCCAACATTGCTTTCCCTTTTTCCCTTATCGTGGGCCTCAATGTAGCTGGCTCCAATGCATATACTTTGCCCTTCCCATCCTTAGCAGGCTCCTTGCATTAGCTCATGTAATGACCCATCTGATTGCAGTTGAAGCATCTGATATTCTTCTTCCCAGTCACCTTCTTTTCCTCTCTAGAACGACATTTATTCGCAAGATTTCCCTTTTTGTCGCACTTAAAACAGACAACTTCTGACTTTTACTTCTTCATGGCTCCACCCTTCTGGGCACCCTTCTTATGAAAGAACTTTCTCTTCTGACTCTGCCCTACCTGGACCTCCTTCACCTTCTTCTTCTCTAGAGAAGCAAGCATTTCCTCATGTCTTAGAGTCATTTCTACTACAATGTCACGAGGATCCTTGATATGAGGTAATGTAGCCCTGGCCAATTCAGGTTTCAACCCTATAATGAACTTGTCATTTCTCTTAATCACGATATCCACAATGGAATAACCATATCTTGCCAACTCCTCAAACCTTGTAGCATACTCTAACACAGTCATCTCTCCCTGCTCTAACTCGGCAAACTTTCTGAGCAAGGTAGACTTCGCCATCACAGACATGAATCTCTCCTCGAACCTCCTCTTAAACTTAGCCTATGTCATCGTTTCTTCATCCACTCCAACCGTCACACTATTCCACCAGTTTAAAGCCGCTCCTTGAAGCTATCTCGAAGAGATCCTTCTGTTATGCTCATCACTGAGCCCTAGATCTACAAAAATCCTCTCATAATGCAGCGACCAGTTTTCCACTTCTATGGCTTCTTCAATTCCAATGAATGGTTTTCCTCTCAACCTAGCATAGTCCCTACTCAAAGCAGCATAATTATTGACTACTGGAGCTTCTTGGACTCCTCCTCCAACTACTCCGGCAGCAACCCTCGCTTACATCATATTCACAAAAAACTGATACATGCTTCCCATGTCAACTTGCGGGACTTCAGCACCAATATTTCCAGCTCGTGCTTGACCTTGGTTCTTCTAGTCTTAGGTCTGGCAATTCCATCTGTAGTGGTGCTTCCTCCTCCAACATTAACTCTTCGAGAATCCATATCTTCATTCGAATCTTCGTGAGATACAGAAAAATAACCTAATAGATATAGGAGACTGGAGGTAAAGCGCATACTTATATATAGCAAATACAAGTACGTTACTATAGCTTTATCCCTTACCCAATCTTATCTCTAATTCCTTAGGATTATGTTTTCAAAAATCAATTTTTTTTAGTTTAAAGTTTTTCATAAACCTATGCTCTGATACCAAGCTATCACATCCCCTATTTGGAGGCCCGAAGCTAATCGCTACAGATGCTGCAGTCATCCATAGTATTAACTTCCAGTGACTAAATACGGTAATGTTAATGGTATCCATAGTATCATAAGCACTTGAATATGAAATAAAAACATCATAGATTAAAATATTTTTCTGGTTACATTTCAAAACAACATTTCATATCCAAGTTACATAATCCCATAATCGTTTCCAAGGTTCAGATCAAATATAATTATTACAAAATCCGCCAAGAGCGACATATGAAGATGCCCCCTTGGTGGACCAGAGTACTATATAGTCATAACTGAATTAATACAACATAGCGGAATTAAACAAAATAAAACAACAACTCTTAAATAACTATCCGTCAGCCACCTGCTCATCTTCGGAAGCTTTATTCGCTAACCTACTAAAACATGAAAATCCTCAACCCTCAGCGTACTAAAATCAATTTTGAGCACCCGAGAGTTTAAGGGAAAAAATATAACTTCGAGTCGGACATAAAACCTGGTGTGAATAATATTATACATCTCGGTTATTTGATATTAAGTGAGACCACACCGCTTAGCGGAACGGGTTTCCCCTCACTAACATCCTTTTAAAACTTATCTTTTGCAAATCATAATCCTGCAACCAAAATTGGTTAAAACTGTAAAGCATTATCATGTAAACATACATATCAGGTAATAAACGGACTATCTGTCCAAACACTATAGTTTTGTTTGGCTAACTACTAACCTTTGGCTGACTCGGGCCTACCAGACAATATGTAAACAAATAATCTAACACTTAGATACTCCTCTTCTGGATGGTCTGTCCCTAACTTATCTTCTCCTAGGGTAACATGATCCTAATGGTTTTGTAGGCTCACCAATAACCTATCTTTGTACAAATATATATTCCGTTCTGTATGTAACATCATTTTAGTCTTTCTTGTGACAAAGCCCTGCACACTAGAATTTTGGACTAAGTTGGCTGGGGCTAATAGCTAATGTATAGGGCGCGACCCTATACCAGTCCCATCTGGTATACAAATATCTGAGTCATTTTACCTAGGGTAACATTCCCTTAAATTTTCCTTGAAAACCTTGTCTTCTCAAAATTGATTTAAAACCTTTTAAATCAACCTTAAACAAGGAAAATATATATACCCTATGCTTTACTCAAAATCACCTAGCCATGTTATATACACTTTACCCAAATCTTTGTTGATGAAAACATTTAAACCTTTGAAAGTTTCCCTTTCGATCACATTGAAAGTACCCCTTTGGAAACCAAGTAAACCCTTCTTTATAACCTAGGCTGAAAGGCAAAAACAACCCTTTCGAAACCATTCATTATCTTCCTTTCGAAACCATTGGAAAACCATTCCTTCAAAAGCTTTAAAACCTTAGACATCTTATATTTAAAACCTTTGAACATTGCCTTTCGAAACCATTGGAAAACATTTCCTATCAAACCATTCGAAATAGTTGGAAAACCTTTCATTTTAAACTTTTCAAAACCATTGGGGAACCACCCCTTAGAAACCTTTCTTTAAAACCTTTCGAAAGAATTTGGGTTCAATTTAAAACATGTGGAAACCTTTCGAAACCTTTGAAAACTATCTTCCTCTAAAACTTTGGGTTCTATCTTCAACAGAGCAAAAGGGTCAAAAAAATTTAAGTCGAAAGCTCTCTTTAAAAAATAGTTCCTAAGCAAAAAAGTGATGGTGTCGAAACTAACCTTCTGAAAGCATTGGAGAAGTGGCTTGGATTTTAAAACAAAGTATACCTTTCGAAACCATTTACTTCGAAAGGTAGAAAAGCGGCAGCTAGGGGTTTCGACCCCTTCGAAAGCATTTACTTAAAACAAAAGGCGCAACCCATTCGAAAACTTTCCTTTAAAACATTTGACTTGGTCAAAAGCCAACCAAGTCAAAAGCATATCCTTTGAAAGCAAAGCAGGCACGTTTTCATTTGAAAGCAAAATAGCGCTTCGACCCATTCGGAACCCCTTGTTTTGACTTAAAACCTTCCGCCTACATCCAATTCACTACGTACCAGGTATCGGATACCATGTGTATTGGTTTCGATGGAGTCGAAGGCGGAGGTAAGGAGTCGGAAGCCTGGTGCTGAAAGCATTGAAACAGGAAAAAAACATGTATAAACTGATTTGACTTTTTAAATTAATTCTTGTTACCTAACCTGCCTTGTTTGTCAAATTATGATTGGTTGCAAATTTTCTTTTCTAAAAGTATTGCCAATTTTCAGAAATAACAATTTGAATTATTTACAAAATACCCCTTCTCCTTTTTATAAATATATAAAACATTTAAGTCTCATACCTTAAATAATTTTATATATCAGGAAAATAGGCACAAGGACAAACTTAGAAAAAAATTTAGCTGAAGGACACCAAGTTTGTTTTTTAGGCTGAAGGACAATGCTAGTTATAACTAGCATTTTGTATAGTGTAAAACCGAATATAATGCTAGATATAACTAGAATTTTGCATAGTGTAAAATTTGAATATAATTCTAATTATAACTAGCATTCATCCTTCAGCCTAAAAATAAAACTTGATGTCCTTCAGCCTATTTTTTTTTTCAAAGTTTGTCCTTTTCCCTAATTCCCTCTTTATATATCTATTAAAACACTAAGGAAAATTCTATAAAAATTCTTGTAAATCATTTTCAATATGTTTTTCAACATATATAAATTTCAAACCCTAAGCCAATATAATTTGGCCGTAATTAATTTTAAACCCAAAATAGCATTTTCTTCACTAGAAAATTCATATAAAAACCACATTAATTCAGAAAATAATGAAAATTGAAACCCATTTCTAAATTATCATTTGTGGTCTAAATATAAATTCGCAAGGCAATTGGATGTCATATAATAGGGTTTTCACATCAAAACATATCACAAAATCTATGTGAATTAGCATAAATCATTAACAACATATAGATATACATTTTGTCATTCAAAACATGGCAAAACATTTGCAAATAGGTCGGATTTCATACTAAAACCGAAAACCATTAAAAACTTGAGACGTAGTCATTATTCACCTTAGCATTTTTATTAAGGAGTTGAAATTCAAGAATGGATTTTATTCCTTAATCTTCCTTCCTTTAATTTCTTTATCTTCTTCTTGTTTTTCCTTTAATGGTGGCTGGCCTCAATGATTTTAGTTTGTAGAAAATGAACGTGTGAAGTGAATGAGTGTAAGGGTTTAGGGTGTAAGGATGTGTCCTTTCCTATTTTTCCCTGACCTATTTCCCTCTCTTATTTTAAGTTCAAATCCCCCTTAGTTCATTTGTAAACATGGCACGGCTACCCTTTCTAATGACACATCTCAATCCCTTAATCGTTACATTATTTTATTTAATTTAACTAATTAAATATCCTAAATAATGTTACCAAAATTTACGGTTGTTACACTACCTCATTTTTGTGTATTCCTTTCTATGCCTAAACCTACTTTTAGTCTTACCCGTGACAAAGCCCTATGCACAGGAATCTTAAACTTATATCAGCTCGGGGCTAACAGTTGAAGTATAGGGTGCTACACTACACCAGTCCTATTTGGTTTCTCTAAACTCTGAGTCAATTCATCCTATCACAATTTATCTAAAGGTGATAAGAAAAATTTCTTTAGTAAAACTCTAGGCCAAACACACTTTTCTATTTCCTTGAAAAAGGAATCTTTATAAATGACTCAACCCTTGAAATCATATTTAAAACAAGGAAAACTATAGCCCTTTACTTTATCCAAATTACTTATGCTAAGGTATATGCTCTTATAAAACAACATTGATGAAGTTCGAAACCACTTAGGGGTTGAAGCACCTCAAAATCACAGGCTATAAGCCAAAAAACCTTATATATTGATAAAACGCGGCATGGATTAGCCAACATGGGTCATTGTCCCTCTTCAATATTAAAATATGTTAAAGTCTTTGATTTATAAAACACAAAGCTATATAGTGGATAATAACTAGGTCATATAGCCTAGTATAGAGTATCATATATTTGCGTAGTATAAGGTCGAATGTCGACATTCAAAATAGATGACATCATTTCCATTTAAATTCATCGTCGAAAATAATAGTATAAGGATAGCATCATCACCTTATAATAATAAAGAGGATAGGTGGTGGCGTTACCACTATAGATATCAATGCCGATATGGATAGGAGCGGCGTCACTATAATAATGGTTGCAATACAAGACTAGTGGCATAGCTGCCTTAGAAGGCCGACGACATTATTGAAAACATGCAGCATCCTGCCCTTTTATATGAAAGGAACATGGGCACATGACGTAAAGATATGCAGCCTCATTGACGCCACTATAAAACTTGTGGCAATATCGATGTCGATAATAGGGATGCCAATGTTGACGTTATACTTCCTTCTTCAACCATAGCTGATTCACTTCATACAAACCTTAGTTAACATTATGTGTATTACTATTGGTTGACATCGAGAGCATAGTTGCGATATAGGAGAATGGTGGCATTGACATTGCCGACATGACATTTTTATAATTAACGTTAAAACTACTATTTTGCTATTAAATGTAAACTCTTTTCACCAACTCCTATTATTTGTCAAAATCTCGTTGGATAATAATTTTATTTATCGAATACTTTTCAAAAATCTATCATAAACTAGAAACATCGTTCCAAAAACATTTGCAAACCTATTATTTTATAATTAATATTTTAATATAATTATTAAGTTTTTCTAGCCTAATAAATTTATAATAAATCATAAGAACATTGGAAAGTCCCCAAAAATCATAGTAGATCGGATTTTATATATTCTTTAACATATAAAAATTTCATGGCCAAAAAAAATTATTTAATTATTTTTAATAATTAAAACCCAAAATAAATCATTTTTTTCACTTGAGAAAATAATAAAATATTCATATTTAATCATAAAATTATGAAATTAAAATCCCATTTCTAAAATACTTTTTCCATAATTATATCCAAATTTCAAGTCGTGTGGGTGTCATATGATAGGTTTTCTAACACAAACTTATCAATTAATTTCATAAATAAATTCCATAATTCATCAACAAACATATAAGCATCCAAACACTCAAACATGGTGTTAACCCAAAAAATAGACCAACACCCGGGTTTGAGTGTGAAAACACTAGCCATGTTTTCATAGAGCAATAATATAGATAACCGATATAGAAAAAAGCAAAAATAGAAAGAAGACAACAGAATTTTTATAGTGGTTCGGCTGTTAACGAAGCCTACGTCCACTTTATAGTTTTTTATTATTGACTGATTGCTATTACAAGCTGTATTTGATTACAAAACTCTTGAATATCCTTAGCTAGATTGAATCTCCAAGGTTGGAATCCACTGGAGAATCACAGTGAACCCCTTAGGAGACTATTGTGAGGGAGATGAAGAGTGAAGAAGGCTTCCAGCAGAGTCTCAGCCACCCGTCCGGAGGATCCAGTTTATGTTGCAGGTGGGAGAGTATTTATAGAGGTTGTAGAGTTACTGGGCCAAGCCTATTCGCCAACCACTTGCAGATGATTACAGGAAGAAGCACTGGAGTATGCCTTACGACCCGAGCCAAAACCATAAATAGCTAGCGATCCATAGTCTATGGATCGCTAGTGATCCATAGTCTATGGATCGCTAGTGATCCATAGTTTATGCTCGAATGTGAGCCAAGCTCTTAGTATTTACTCTCTACTTTGTTTCCTTTGAATCGCAGTGATCCTATGAGGATGTATGGATCGCTGGTGATCCATACACTTAGCCTATTTTTGGACTTTGGTGTTTGGAGTGCCTCCGTTGTCTTGTGTTGATGTTATTCATGTACTCTTGTTGCACGTCACCTTGTATTGATGATGGTTTACTTGCTAGTTTTATTTAGTCGCTGATTGGACTAGATGGATGCTTGTCTCTTGATTTAACTAACTCAGAATCTCGTTAAACTCGGTTATTGCTTCTAGAATATGTGTTTGGATCATGAAGCAAGAGAATCGGTTGAACCCTGAGCTAACCCCATGGATTGCTAGCGATCCATGTCCTTAGTGGGTTTTCTCGTTCTTTTTTCCTGGCTTCCTTTGGCTTTTTACTCTCGTTCTTTTGGTTGACTTCTGGGTTATTCTAACTCAACCAAATTGTTCCGACTTCTCTTGGATCCTGCTGGGTTTAAAACCCGGATAACATTTTCCCTCCAGAGTACGTCTTCGTTGAAAATAAGGCGTGCTCTGGAAGTAATCGCTTTTTAGTCTCTGCTTGTCGAATTTCAAGTAGTCGTGTTAGAGTTACACGAATTTGAATTAGACTAGACTGTCGCTTGGTAAGTTTTGTCCTGGACTGCCATTGCATGTCATAGAAGACCAAACTTTACTCTATAACTTCCTAACATGTCTCGAAGTAGCATATGAATGTTGCTAGGCAAAATCAAAGTAGAAAGCATGCAACTTTATTGATCGCTGGCGATCCATAGCAGATGGATCACTAGCGACCTGACTACTTAGCGATTTTTTTGGCATGTTTTCTTTTCTTATTTAAACCCTCGAGTCGATCCATTCCACACTTAACGTACAACCTGAGTCTTCTACTTCCTTCTGCGATCCAATCTTCCTTCGACGATTTGATCTACATCTCTAGCAATCCAGCCTTGTCCAAACTTCCACTTGATTCCTTCAACGTCCTTGATCCTGCTCTGCTGCCTACTCTTGAGCTTCGCCGCCGCTTTCCCAAGTCATCTTCGACTGAAATCCTAGTTCGCCTGCTACCTTAAATCACCGTCGATCCATTTTTTAGCTCACCGACTTGCATAGGTCGTTGCCCATCCACCATTTAGGTCGCTAGATCGAGAACTTCAACCTTCCTTGCCTCTTGATTACTGATTTAAGGAGGCTTTGCTGATCATGACATTGGTTTGTCATTTTGACGACGGAGTTGTATTCGTGGTGTTTGTCGTGAAGAGTCTGAGTCGACTGTGGCTTAATAGAGGAAGATAGTAAATTGAGTCTTGAGTTCCTCATGGAACAACATTTGGGCCTTGCCCTGGTGCTTGACATGTTAACCCAAAATTGACTTGTGCCATTGAGCTAGAATTGACTTGTGCCAGGTCCCATAGCCGATACCGCACAACACATCGTGAATTGGTTTCGTCCATCCGGAGGATTCAGATTGATTTTGCCTTCCTTTGCACGCACGGTGTACCTGTACTGGAATGGACTTTCTGCATCGTTTTGAACAATCTACGCATGGGTAAGTGTAGGGGTACTAATTTCAAATGAAAGTGATATGGGAAGTCCTTTTACCTCTCAGATATGAGCGTACTATCTACATGGGATAGAGCGTTTGTAGTGTTCAGGACACCGAGCCCACTACCGATAAATAACACACCTACTTGCCCTGATACATACCTGAAGTCTGACACATCAGTGTGAACCAATATTTCTTCGGAATTAAAGTGTAGTACGAGGAATTCTTACTTTAAAGTAGAATTACCTGACCGTTTTGGACGTAAGTTCTGTTGTTTAGAATGAAGTACCCATCTTCTCGCCGTAAGTCTAGCGGAGGAAGTCCTGCACTTTCGGAGGAAGTCCTGCACTTTCGGAGGCTGAGTCATCTTCTGTCGCACCTTCTCCTTCCACTTCACAAGCTGAGTATGGCCAGTTAGTTCCAGTCAGTCCATTCATGGATCAAACTCCTCCTAACTTTAGAGTTCTTCTCAATCCGCCGGAGAGCGCTTCCTCCGTGATTTCTGCTAAAGTCTTGCACAATATCTACCTACAACATGGCATCTCGAAGGAAGATATGCACCTCCCAGAGAAGGATGAATTTGCTCATATGTCGCCCCCGGGTATATGTGCTTGAACGGAGTTGTGCCCCCTTTTAATAATTTCTTGAGAGAGACCCTCTCGAACTTAGGAATCGCTCCGTTTCAGATTCACCCCAACGGATACGCCATCTTAACTTGTCTGCACGTCCTTTTCATGCGAACATTCAACTGTGCCCCGAGCTTTACGAGTTGAGATACTTTCTTTCATTTAAAAGAAGAGATGAGTGTTTTTCCTTGGTTGTAATTGAGGCCCAGAGGAATCGTAAAATTGTATTGCAATTGCAGAGCAACTTGTCTCAATTCAAGGCTCAATACTTCTTTGTCAGATCTCCTACATATCAAGGCCTCTAAGAGCTCCTGTAGACCTTGGAAGCGTAAAACGAAAGGCGAGTCTTCTAAGAAAGTTACAAAGCAGGAGGAAGACGCAGCACCGAAGAAATAGTTGACATTACAAGCAGTGACACCACTCTTGAGGCAAAGCAAAAACTCCAAACAAAAGGCGGGAAAGGGAGTGGTGGAAAAAGGCGCTGAGAAGCTTAGACGATAGCTGATCTGATTTTGATTCATTTTGTGTTGTTTTGTTCAAGTGCAGAGTCTGCACTTAATGTTTTTGTTGTGCTGTCTCTATTTTTTCTTTTGTTGGTCGGTATTGTGTGGGAACGGCCCCCACATTTTGACCTTGTACAAAAGAAAGTTATAAATAATACATTGTTGATATTTTGAATGTACCTTTACTTATCTGCTCATATGTGTTCAGTGCACTTATGTTTATTTTGTTTACTTCCATTTCACTTTATCTAGTTCTGTGACTGCTTCCAAAATTCTTTGTTTGGAGTAACAGAACTTGTGAAATTTTTATTTTTGAGCATTTTTATTTAAGTACCAATGTATGCCCCCCAATTCACAGGGCTGTTTACTTCGAACACTTGACAAACGACCGGTAACTTACGGTTTGAATAGTTTGCATACCAAAACTTGGATTTTGACTAAATCATTGTTCGATTTTTTTTCTTGCAAGTTTTGTAACTTTAGTATATAGTTTATGTTTTTATGCGACTCTGGAAAGCATGTAACATATGCATGTTAGAAATATGCACAAAGACTTAAACTAAGTGCAGGACATATAGTTAAAGAATTTTTGGAATTCTAAGCACATGGGTATAAGATTAACATGTAATTATAAGATTAACTAAATGTGCATAAAAACATGAGTAGATATTTCTGAGTATTATTTCTCTTGCAAGTTTACAATCTTCGAATACGCACTTCATTGCTTAGAGCATGCACATTGTATGTGTTAACTGTAAATAGTTAGACGTTATCCACGTTAAATGTTACAATTAATCATTAAGTGTCAGTAATTGGAGTTTTCTGCTGGTTCGTAGCACTCCGATTTTGTTGAAGTCGTGCCTGTTACTTCTGATAATGG
The DNA here is from genome assembly GCA_030737815.1 of Allium fistulosum. NCBI lineage: Eukaryota > Viridiplantae > Streptophyta > Magnoliopsida > Asparagales > Amaryllidaceae > Allium > Allium fistulosum. The sequence goes on from CM060907.1 coordinate 574,730,649, forward strand.
GAATGGGTTAATCCTCGTTATTCCTGAGGTGCATAAGTTTCCTGGTATCGTCGGGGAAATTCCAGTAATTAGAAATGTGTGCGGCTTATGGGATGCGTGGCTTTTTGGAAGTATGCGCGGCTGATGGAATGCGTGGATTTTTGGAAGTATGCACGGCTTATGGAACGCGCGGCTTTTAGGATCGATATGACCCATCGATTTGGAACGGTTCCTATACTTCTCGATGATTCCTATCTTTGGGCAATGTAAGAAGTTTATGTTTTTTGAGCATGATTTCATGGCTCGGAGAGTTAATGCACGGCTTATGGGATGCGTGGCTTTTGGGACCGATATGACCCGTTGGTCCGAAATGTTTTTGGTACTCCTCGATGTTGCCTATCTTCGAGCAACATGAGGAGTTCATGTCTTAAGAGCGTGATTTCATGGCTCAAAAAGTTAGTGCATGGCTTTTAATACTTCTTCATGTTTCCTATCTTCGGGCAACGTGAGGAGCTTGTGCTTTAAGAGTTAGTGTGCGGATTTTCTATTTGAGACTTCTCGATGTTGCCGGGGCAACACCAGTGCTTAGAAGGCGGGGATCGGGTTCCGCCGATCCAACGGTTTGAGTCGATTTGCTTCCGTTGACCCGATAGGTAAGCAGAGCATACTTAAGCGTGGTTCCACTTTCTCAAGTAGTGATTGGATGGTTTTGAGCCGATTTGACCCCGTCGACTCAACAGGTTACTATTATGAACACAGTTTTGTTGGTTCAAAAGGCGAATTAATTTTATTAAGAAAGGTTGGGCAAGTTTTTGCCTATTTACAATGCCTCTGGCATCTCGGGACGACTTATTTGCTGAAAAATAATAAGTACATAAGGTAGTTTTCAGATGAAGTAACGGCGTAGTGATTCATTTTTCCATGCTCTGGGAATTGGGATTTCGTCGATAGTTGTTAGCTTGAAAGTTCAGTCCCTTAGCTTTTGATTGATGACATATGGCCCTTTCCAGTTTGGTCTGAAGGCTCCCAGCACGAGATAAATTCGTTTGAGGATGAGGTCTCCCACTTCAAAGATTTTGTGGACTTTGGAATTGAAGTATCGCATGACTCTTTTTTGGTGGGCGGCTGTCCTTAGCTCGGCTTCTTCCCTCCTTCCATCGGCCATATCCAGTGATTCGAGTAGGAGCTGCTCATTTTACTTCTGATTAAAGTTTTACCTTCGATGAGAGGGGACTTATAGTTCGACGGGAATCATTGCTTCTGAGCCATATGCCAAGGCGAACGGAGTGTGACCAGTTGCAGCTTTGTGAGTTGTTCTGTATGCCCATAGTGCGAGTGAAAGTTCATCAACCCAGATCCCTTTTGCTTTAGTTAGTCACTTTTCGATGGTGGACTTGATGATCTTGTTTATTGCTTACACTTTCCCGTTTTCTTGCGGATGAGCGACTGCGGAAAAGCTTTTCTCAATTCGGAAGTGTTTGCAGAAGTCTTTGAACTCAGCGCTTTCGAATTGGGTCTCGTTATCAGTGATGATTTTTTGTGGCACACCAAACCTGCAAATAATGTTTTTAGTAACTAAATTAATGACTTTCTTTGTAGTAAGGGTGGCCAGCGGTCCCGCTTCGGCCCATTTCGTGAAATAGTCAATAGCAACTATAGCGTATTTGGCCCCTCCTTTAGTTATTGGCAATACACCGATCAAGTTGATTCTCTATATTGTAAACGGCCATGGACTAACCATCTGTGTTAACTCTATTGAGGGAGTTCTTTTAATTTTATCGAATCTCTAGCAACGATCGCACCGTCTGGCGTAGTCTACTACATCGCGGTTTATTGTTGGCCAGAAGTACCCGTATCAAAGAACTTTATTTGTAAGGGTCTGCACCCCAGTATGGTCTCCGCATTCGCCTTTGTGCACTTCCCTTAGGATCCATCGCGCTTTGTCTTCGTTCACGCATCTAAAAAGTGGGGTGGAGAATCCTCTTCAGTAGAGCAGTCCATCCAGTATTATGAACCGCGGTGCCTTTTAAAGAAGCTTTTTCCATTGATTCCGGTCAGTTTGAAAGGTCCCTGTAAGCAAGTATTCCTTGATTAGCGTTATCCATGTTTCCGGTTTGGCGGTGGTCGCGAGAATCTAGTCGACATCCATTTTGTCTACACTTGGGGCAGTCAGTCTCAACCGGGACTAGTCCCAATGATTGAGCTTCTCCTGAGCTTTCCGGTTTAGCTAAATAGTCAGCCTTGGTGTTTTGCTCCGGCGAATGTGAGTTATGGTATAGTGTTCAATGTCGCCCAACAACTCTTGTACTTTAGACAGATATGGGGCAAGGTTCTCCCCTCGAACTTGGTACTCGCCTTTTACTTAGCAGACGACTAGCTGGGAGTCGCTGTAGATGTGGATGGACTTTATTCTGAGTTCTTTCACAACTTTCAGCCCTGCTATAAATGCTTTGTATTCCGCTTCGTTTTTTGTCGTAGGGGATTCCAAGTGTAAGGCGTAGCAAATGGCTCGTCCTTCGGGGGTTTCAAGTACTACTCCCGCCCCCGAATAGAGTTTGTTATATGCGCCATCAACAAAAAGTTTCCATTGCGTCTCTGCTTCCAACGGCGTTTCTTCTTCGTCATCCCGTATGGTAAACTCGGTGATAAAATCTGCCAACGCTTGCCCATTTATAGCCTTTCTCGGATGGTAAGTAATATCATACTAGCTTAGTTCGATGTTCCATTTAAGAAGTCGTTCGGAGGTTTCGGGTCGGTATAGCACTTGCTTCAGAGGCTTATCAGTCAGTAATTTGATTAGATGTGCTTGGAAATACGGTCGTAACTTCCTAGACGCGATCAGGAGGCAATACGCTAGCTTCTTCAGCTTTGGGTAATTTTTCTCGGCTCCGGTAAACTGCTTGCTAATGTAGTATACGGGTCGTTGGATTTTCACTTCTTCACGCACAAGGACAGCACTTAACACATGAGGTGAGATTGCTAGGTAACTGAATAGGTCCTCTCCATCCACTGGCTTTAACAGGATTGGCGGGGTTTCCATGTGTCACAGCAACTCTTCAAATGCAGTTTGACATGCCGCACTCCATTCGAAGTTTTTATTTCCTTTCTTTAATGCATCAAAGAATGGTATGCACTTGTCGGTGGCTTTCGAAATAAATCAGCTTAAAGTTGCGACCTTCCCATTCAAGCTTTGCAATTCTTTCTTGTTCTTCGGGGATTGGACTTCTCGTAGGGTCGTTATTTGCTCTGGATTTGCTTCAATACCCCTGTCACTTATGACGAATCCTAAGAACTTTTCGGAGGCTACTTCGAAGTGACATTTAAGTGGATTGAGTTTCATTCCATACTTATGGAGTATTTCAAACATTTCAGCGAGATTGTCCAGGTGATTGACAGCTACTCGCAATTTGACCAACATATCGTCCACGTAAACCTCCATGGTTTTCCCGATTTGGCACTTGAACATGGTATTTAACAACCTCTGATAAGTTGCCCCAGCGTTCTTTAAACCGAATGGCATTACCCTGTAGCAGTATAGTCCTAAATCGGTGATGATGCTGGTGTTTTCTTGATTAGGTTCGTGCATCAAGATTAGGTTGTACCCGGAGTATGCGTCCATGAATGATAACAGTTCATGTCCCACCATTCTGTCCACAAGCTGGTCTATTCTGGGCAGAGGGAAGCTGTCTTTCGGGCAAGCTTTATTTAAGTCTAAGTAGTCGATACAGGTTCGCCACTTCCCATTGGACTTTTTGACTAAAACCGGGTTAGATATCCATTCAGGATAAGTTGCATCATAAATAAAGCCGTTGGCCATTAACTTGTCCACCTCTTCTCTTAACGCCTTGGACCGTTCAGGACCCAGGCTGTGCCTCTTTTGCTTTACTAGCTTGAACTTGGGGTCAATGTTGAGCGCATGGCATGCGATTTCTGGTGACACCCCACACATATTGGAATGCGTCCATGCGAACACATCCAAGTTAGCGCGAAGAAAATTAGTAAGTTCCAACCGCATCTTGTTTCCAAGGTGCGATCCAATTTTCAAGACTCTTGTTGGGTCATCCATATCGACTGGGACAGACACCGTCAATTTCGCCGGAGCTACCCAATCCTCCCTTGAACTCTTCTTTCTAGGGTCCAAAGCCTTGTTGAATCGGCTATGGTCCCCGAGCCAGGGGCGGCTCTGTAGTTGCTATTCAGAAGGTTCACGAATGTGGAGAGTTCTCCCCACATACTTCCCTTTTTCCCTTCTTTTAGATTCACATAACTCTGCAATGTAACATTCTTTGACGGTGCATTGATCTCCTTTGACCACCCTGATTCCATTTGCAGTTTTAAACTTCATGGTGAGGCACCATTTGGTCAGAGCGACTCTGAAATCAGCTAAGGAAGGTCATCCCAAGAAGGCATTATACGTAGAAGTTTCGTCCACAATTACGAAGGTCTGAACGAGGGTAACCCTTCGATCACTCTCTCTAAGCTCCACTAGCAAGTCAATTGTCCCTACGGATTGTTTGGGTTCGCTAGTAAACCCTTGGATTTTTTTTGGCATGCAGACACGCTTTTCATGTCGATCTTCATTTGGTCAAAGGTACGTTTGAAAAGTATATTGATAGAACTTCCGCTATCGACCAATACTCGTCGGACCACAGCGGGTCTGATTCCTACTATCACCACCACTGGATCGAGAGTTGGAGCTTCGATCCCTTCGGTATCTCAGTTTTTGAATACAATATCATTATTAAAATTTTTTTGTTGCTTAGTTGGAGCCCCATCTTCTATCATGAGACATGATTCCTTCAGAGTGTGCTTTAATGAACTTGCATACCTCTCCATCTCTCCCCTGCTTCTCTATGCAGGATGTGGGCCTCCAGATATCATTCCAATAATGAGTCTTTGGTCAGTTCGCTTTGATCCCTCTTCACTGGTTCCGGTTTGGTTTTTTTGATTCCTAGGGGCCTAAGGAGCCGTGGGCTGGTCAGGATTTTGTGGTTTTCTCACGTATTGCTGGAGCTTTTTCTCCCGAATCAGCTCTTCAATCAAGTTCTTTAGGAGGCGGCATTCGTTTTTGTTGTGACCGTGCGTCTCATGGAAGCGGCAGAACTTCCCTGAGCACTTCTGTTGCTTGGTTGCTTCCTTCTTATTAGGTTTTTTATATTCCTTGGTTCTTTGTGTCGCAAGATAAATGTTTTCCAAAGTTTCATTGAGAGGGGTGTAGTCTTCAGGCCTGAAGCCTTTAAGGTGTTTATTGTTTCCATTCTTCTTATCGGAATTCTGATTCTTCCTTTTCTGATTTCCATCTTTCCCTATGATTCCTTCAGCTATTCCAGAAGTGTTTGTATTATGATTCATTGCCACGTCACTCTGCCCGAAGTTCATCGGTTGCATGCCAGTAGATTTCCTTTCTAGCTCCTGCGCCTCCTCCAATCTTAAGTATTAACTTTCTTTGCGATTGAAATCCTTCATTGTAGTGGGTTGCTTCATCTTGATCCACTTTTCAAACTCAATTTCGAGATAAATGGCTCGGACCAAAGCCATAAAAACCATGTCCTCGTTTGGATTGCTAACCCTCGACACTGTGGTATTGAACCGGTTCATGAAAGACTTCAACGATTCATTTCGTCCTTGTAATGGTCCGAACAGGGACATTACATCTTTAGCTTGCGCGGTATGGAGCCTGAACTGATCGAGGAATCTTGTGGCTAGTTGGTCGAAAGTAGAGAAGGATTTTGGCAGAATTATAGCGAACCACATGGAAGCGATTCCTTCCAGGAAAATGGTAAAACATCTATACCGAATAGCTTCTGAAGCATTTTCTTCATCTATGTACCAACTATACTTGTACAAATGGGGTTTTGGGTCCTTCATCTCGTCATAGGATGTAATAGTTGGCATCGTGAACTTTTTCGGATACCGCTCATTTAAGATCCCATTAGTGAAGGGAGTTCAACTTGGTGCGTATCCCCATTGATCATCTCTTCTATTTTTATTCTCGTCCATCAATCGCTTAACCATATCCATGATAAATGCCTCTGATGTTCGGTAGTCCTGGGGACAGCTATTAGTCACTGCACCAAGTGTTTGGCTTTGCAAACGGTCTTGGTGAGTGGGCTGAAGCCTGGGCTCTCCTGTCTTTGGGAGAACCACTCCCTTAGGATCCCGTTGGCTTGGGGTTGGCCTAATTGGAGTGGTTTTGACATTTCCATTATTATCGAACGCATTGGCATTCTCTTCCAACTTATCATCATTAAATTGTTCTCCATCTTCTGAGTCGAAGAGTTCCATGGCTATATCCTCTCGTGGGGTTTTCACCCCTTGGTTCAAGTTCAAAGTTGGTTGCCTTGCGGCGAGCGGAGTATTTGTATTTCCTTCTACGTTGATTCCCATGGTTCCTACTATCACCTTTTTCTACGGCTGCTTCCCGTTTCTTCTGTTTAGGCTAGAAATAGAAGAATTTTCTTGCTCTATAGTAGCTACGGGTTCAACTATAGTTCTTGGAGCATGATTTGACTGTAAGGTTACGAGAGCATTGAGCTTATCCATCAGAGCTCTTGGACTGCTTTCCATTTTTTGGTTGATTTCGTCCACCATTTTGTTTAACTCATCTCTTGTAACGACTTCGCATTGATTGGAAGATGTTTGCACCTGATCTCCTAGGTTGGCACCATTTACTTCAGTTTTGCTAATGATTCATATCTCTTCCAGCTACTACTGCCCCTATGGACCATCTAGAGGCAGTTTTCTTTCTTTTTGGAGCCATTGATTCCAAGCAACAGATTTCTCAAGCAAAGATTAATGATCTAACTTCTACACCTATCTGATCCAAAGTAGATAGCTAGATATGAACCCTGAGTTGGGTTCTCAGTGAAAGCACCAAAATGTTAACCCAAAAAATGGATCAACACCATGTTTGAGTGTGAAAGCACCAGCCTTGTTTCATAGAGCAATAATATAGATAACTGATATAGAAAAAAGAAGAATAGAAAGAAGACAAGAGAATTTTTATAGTGGTTCGATTGCTAACGAAGCCTGCATCCACTTTATAGTTTTTTTATTATTGACTGTTGTCGTTACAAGTTGTATTTAATTACAAAGCTCTTGAATATCCTTAGCTAGATTGAATCTCCAAGGTTGGAATCCAATGGAGAATCATAGTGAACCACTTTAGAGACTGTTGTAAGGGAGATAAAGAGTGAAGAAGGCTTCCAGCAGAGTCTCAGCCACCAGTCTGAAGGATCCAGTTTATGTTGCAGGTGGGAGGGTATTTATAGAGGTTGGAGAGTTACTGGGCCAAGCCTGTACGCCAACCACTTGCAGATGATTACATGAAGGAGCACTGGAGTATGCCTCGCGACCCGAGCCAAAACCATGGATCGCTAGCGATCCACAGTTTATGCTCGAATGTGAGCCAACCCCTTAGTATTTACTCTCTGCTTTGTTTCGTTTGAATCGCAGCGACCCTATGAGGATGTATGGATCGCTGGCGATCCATAGCGTATGGATTGCTAGCGATCAAACTTAGCCTATTTTTGGACTTTGGTGTCTAGAGTGCCTTCGTTGTCTTGTGTTGATGTTGTTCATTTAGTCTTGTTGCACGTCGCCTTGTTTTGATGACAGTTAACTTGCTAGTTGTATTCAGTCGCTGATTGGACTGGACGGATGCTTGTCTCTTGATTTAACTAACTCGGAATCTCGTCAAACTCGGTTATTTCTTCTAGAATATGTGTTTGGATCATGAAGCGAAAGAATCGGTTGAACCCTGAGCTAACCCCATGGCTCGCTAGCGATCCATAGGCCAAGGATCGCTAGCGATCCATGTCCTTAGTGGGTTTTCTCGTTCTTTTTTCCTGGCTTCCTTTGGCTTGTTACTTTGGTTCTTTTGGTTGACTTCTGGGCTATTCTGACTCAACCAAATTGTTCCGACTTCTCTTGGATCTTGCTGGGTTAAAAAACCCAGATAACACATAACATAACATCAATCATATAATTTCGGGTTTAATATTAAAACCGAAAGTAAACAAGCATATTATGAGATAGTTATCATTATTCACCTTGATTTGATTAAAGAAACTTGAGATTTGAGGTTTAATTGATTTCCCTTTAGCTTTAACCTTATTTCCTTACTTTGCTTCCCTTGTAACCGTTGATAATGGCCGGCTTTGTTTTTGCTTTTATTTGTATGAACGAAAGTGAGGGAGGAAATGACAATGGGAAGTTTATGTTAAGGAATTTTGCTCTTTACCTATTTTGCCCCTTCATATATCCTCATTCTTATTAATGTTCTAAGTAATACTATTAGTTCATTAATTAAGGCTCGACCCATATTAATCATCAAATCTCAATTTCTTTGTCTCCATACATTATATTATTTAATTTGTCTAATTAAATTCCTAAATAGTTTTAATCAAAATTAGGGGTGTTACAAGTTGTATGGTGAACTGTCAAGGATATTCTTCTCTTAGAACATTTTCAGTGAACAAATTTTGGCTCGGCGCGGAACCCCGCTCCTCGTTCTTCCTGCCCCTACTTTCCTTCACCAACAGTTTGACTATGTCAGCGATGTAGTCTTTGCTGGCATGGTAATCTCTAGGTCGATTTTCAAGTGCTACACCGAGTGTTTGACTCCGTAAATAGTTTTAATTTGCCAACTAAAGCCTAGGTTCTCCATTATCTGGGAGAACCACTCCTGCAGAGTTCTGTCGGTGCACGGTCGGCCTTTCTGTGGCAGTTTGGACTTCATTTCCAACGTTTTTCCTATTTACATTAGCATTTAGTTCCAATCACCATCAAGTTGCATGTCATCCTCTAAGTCAGAAACAAGTTTTGCAATACTTTCCTAAGGAGTGTTCACTCCGTTCACTCCAGGATTAGGATCGGTATTGAGTTATTTTCTTGTGGGGGAAACATTCCCACTTCCTCCCGTAAGATTCCCTACAACTCCGGCAGTTACTTCCTTTTACCTTTTCTTTCCATTTCTCTTGTTTAAGCCAGAAACTAAAGAGCTCTCTTGTTCTAATATAGGAGAATTTTCTCATCTAACTCTTCATGTTGATGGTGGATGTAGTGATAACAAAGCATCTATTTTGTCCGTGAGAGCTTTTTGTCCATCTGCCCTTTTTTGGTTAAGTTCACTGACCAGCTGATAAGCTCTCCTTCGGTAATAAATTCCTGTTGAGTGGAGGATCCTGGTGCTACATTTCTAGGGTAAACCTCTGTTTGTTGATTATTGGTGTTGTTAACTTCAAGTTGAAGAGTGTTTGTTTTATCACCACTAACATTTGCTCCTGTAGATCTTCTAGAAGAAGATTTCTATTTTCTAGGTGCTATTGATCTTCAATAGAAAGCCTTTAAATCCCTCAAAGCAAATTCCTTGGATTTAATCACTAGATTTCTTCTAATCCAAAATAAAAGGCTAGATCTATGCCAGGGTTCGGTTGTTCTCAGTGAAAGTACTAAAATTTTAACACCAAAATAGACCAACACCCAAGATAGAGTTGTAGTGAACCTATTTGACCTAGATCTAGCAGATAGAAATAACAATAAAAGGAAAATAAGCAGAAATAAGAAAGAGAGACACAAGATTTTATAGTGGTTTGGTAATCTAAGGCCTATGTCCACTTTATAGCTTTGTTTCTTATAAATTTGATCTTGTTTGTAGGAGATTATAAGGGGTTTTAGAGTGAAAGAGTCATAAGTACAGGGGTTAGAAAAGTTTTGAGTCCTAGAATTGCCTAGAGGAGTTGTCTTGTTGACTATGGTGAAGAGGAAAAAGTTAAAGAAGAGGTAGAGTTCCTACATAGTGAAAGCAGAATCCAGTCCTCATTTTGGTTGCTCTATGGTTTGTATTTATAGGGGTAACAATCGAGTTGCACTAGAAGTCGAGTTGGAGCAGAGTCCAAATGTCGGGCTGATCTAGTGTGGAAGATCGTAGGACCCACCAAGTTGTACAAACATGTCAATCCCGACATGATCATGTCAACCTCGGTATGTTTGTGTTGCTCAATTATGGTTGAACTTTTTTGCACTCTTTAGGCTGCTTAATTTTGGGTTGTCTCATAGTGTTTTTGTGGTTAGTTGGTTGAGATTGGTGATAGTTCCTTTACGACTTGAATTGTTCTGTTGTTTTGACTGCTAACTCTTCAACCCTTACATTAGATTGTTCAAACCCCTTGGAAATCTCTTGAGCAAGCATAGAAAAGGTAGAGAATAACCACTGTAAAGTTTGAGTGTAAAACACGAAACTATAGAGGTCAACCCTGACCTTTGTGGTTAGATTGTTTTTCGGTGAAACATTCCCAAGGCACTTCCATGCCTCTCTAAGTTTGCTCGCCAATTTTCAAGTCATTTCATCTTCGTCTTGCTTAAGGTCGTCCAAAGGTTGGAGTGCTTGGAGTCTGGCCTGATAGTTTTATGTGTCCGAGTCGGATTATACTTCCTAGGAGTCCGACCTGAGAGTTTTATGAGTTGGACCCGAGTTTTGCTCAGTACCGATTGCTTGGAGTCTGCCCTGAGAGTTTTTTGAGTCAGACCCTGCTTGGAGTTCGCCGGTTTTCCCTTTCTCTACTGCAGTAGGCCTAGAAGAAGATGGTGGTCCAATAGAAAAAACCTTCCCTTTGTCTGCCCTGGCTGGCTCTGGACACTGGTTCTTGTAATGCCCAACTTGGTTGCCGTTGAAGCATTTCACATTCTTCTTCTATGCATGCTTCTTTCCTTTGCCTGTCCGGCACTCGTAAGCATAATGACCCTTCTTATCACACTTGAAGCACATCAAATCAGCCTTTTCCTTCTTACAAACATCCCTTTTTTGGGCTCCCTTCTTCTTAAAGAATTTCCATTTCTTTCCCTGAGGACCCTGGGATTCAACTGGCTTCTCCCTAGTAGAAACAACAAGCATCTCTTCATGGCGAATAGCCATCTCCACTACCACATTACAAGGCTCTCCGATATGAGTCATGGTCATCTAGTAAGTTCCGGTCTCAGTCCTCGAATGAACCTTTCATTCCTTCTGATGTCAGTACCTATAGTAGCATATTCATATCGAGATAGCTCATCAAACTTAGCAGCATACTCGATTACTGACATATCACCCTGCACAAGGTCCATAAACTTTCTCATCAATGCCGACTTGGCAACCTCAGATAAGAACCTCTGCTCAAATCTCTTTTTGAAATCAAGCCAAGTCAGTTCTTCCTTCGGAACTCCGGCTGTCACACTATCCCACCAATGGAGCGCTGCCCCTTGCAACTGTCTAGAGGCCAGCCTCCTCTTTTCCCCATCATCCAAGCCTAAATCAGTAAAGGTCCTCTCACAGCTCAGCAGCCAATTCTCAACCTCAATAGCATCCTCCGTTCCCATAAACGGCTTTCCACCCATACTGGTGTAATCCCTGCTCAGCCTAGCATAATTATATCCGACTAGAGCTATGGGATTATCTCCTCCCACATTACCAACTACTCCGGCTTGCAAAAGATTGGCCAACAACTGATACACCATCCCTGCATCTACTGGTGGATTTTCAGCACCTACATTAGCTTCAGCATTTGGATTAGCATTAGCCTGTCGACCTTGGTTCCTCCTGGTATTAGGTCGAGCATTTCCGTTGGTTGTGGTGCTTCCTCCACCTAGATTTCCTCTTCCGTTTCCTGCTTCCATATCCTCTTTCTCGTAAATCTGCATACGAGCCTTAGTAAGATACAAAAGAACGGTCTAAGAGAGAGGGGAACACGTACTTAGATATATACCTGTATATCAAACACAAGTACGTTACTATAACGTTAACCCAAACCCCGATCATATTTCTAATTTATCGGATTATGTTTCAAAAAGATTTTAGGTTTTACTTTTCTTTCAAAGTTTCATAAACATATGCTCTGATACCAACTTGTGACATCCCCCTACTTGGAGGCCCAAAACTAATGGCTACGGATGCTGCAGTCATCCATAGCTATTAATCCTCGGCGACCAAATACGGCGGTGTTAGATTCATTGATACACAAATCCCAAGAATATGGAAAAAAATTAACAAATTAAAAACACATTTCCACATTCCATTTAAACCATTTCATGTTCATTACATAATCCCACAAACATTAACCACGTTCAAAAAATTATAATTATTACACATACGCCAAGAGCGACATATGAAGATGCCCCTTGGTTGATCAGAGTATATAGTAAGGCTAATAAGTCTGCCTTTACATCCAAAATACATAGTGGAAAAAGATAACTCTAAATAACTAACTGCCTCCTGCACGCCTCCGGAAGCTTTATTCGTCTAAGAAGAGAACCTGAAAACCTTAAATTTCAAACTACTCAAAATCAATTGAGTACCCGAGAATTTAAGGGGAAAAAGAAAACTTCGAGTCGGACATAAAGCCTGGTATGAATAATAATCTAACATCTCAATCCATTTAGATATCTAGTGAGACCACGCCACTTAGCGGGATGGGTTTTCCCCTCACTAGTATCCTAAAACCATTTCAAAACCATATACTATGCTCCTGCATCCACAATGGTTAAAAACGTAGCATTTCAAAATATGATGATGATATACATATATAAACATTTTGGATATCCCATCCCAAGTTTAATTGACACCATATCATATATATATAGTTTCTAGGGTCAATATTAACCTATTAGTTTTCATGGGTTTACTAATAACCTTTTTTATAATTCATGCACACCCTGTCCTATTTCAGAGTTTTCATGGGATCACTAAGAACCTATAAGCCTCTGCCAGTTAACTTAATTAATCCATGGGTTCCCTTGAACCTATGGGTCATTTCAATAACTCATCTTATATCCTAGTTTTAATGGGTTGACTAGGAACCTATGAATTACTCTAGTGACTACCTTTTTGGCCTAGTTTTCATAGATTGACTAGGAACCTATTGATGCCTCCATTAACTTCTTTCTTATCCTAGTTTTCATGGGTTGACTAGGAACCTTTTGACCGATGTCAATGCTTAATCTAGATATAGTTTTCATGGGTTCACTACAAACCAATTGGCCCCTGCCGTCCATCCTTAATACATAGTTTTTATGGGTTTACTATGAATCTTTTGGTTACCCCCAATAACTTCCTAATCATAGTTTTCATGGGTTTATTATGAACCTATCTCCTGGACAACTTCAAGGTTTAGGCACCCTATATTTTGGTCCCCCTGATCCCCCTGATGCAATTCTACTCATTCAGGAGTATAATCAATTTATATTCAATACTGGGTTAACCTAGCTAGTTCTTCTACCCCTTTTCCCCAAAATACAGTTATGGGTCCTTTATCATGTGAATATATTCATATTTGAAGAAGCAAACATAACAACTTACAATACCACTCCTGTGGGTTTAAAGTCCTTGACATACTTTATAAAACATAGTTAATCCCTTTAACCTACATTTTTATCAAGGCAATACTTCTTCAAATTTACATACTTAAAGTTATCTCAAAACTCCTTTATTTAGCCATGGGTTTTTTCTTAAAAACGTGTTTGGGTTTAAAAAGCCTTTCTGCACTTTCGAAACCTACTTTCGATTTCATTGGATAACCTCCTTCGAAAGCATTATATTCTATCTTTAAAACATTAGGCTCTTGCCTTTCGAATACTTTAAAATGTCTCTTTTGAAACCTTTCAACCTTGTTAAAGTATTATCGTATAAGTATAGAAGAATAACTTCGAAACCATTCTAAAATACCTCTTTCGAAACCAATGAAGGTTACCCTTCGAAACTAATGCCTTTCGAAGCCATTGGGTTTATATTTAAAATAACATTTTTGGGTCAAAGTGAACATAAGTGAAAGCATCTCTTTTGAAACCATTCTTTATTTCAAAAAGTATTGGGGGAGCTTGATGGTGTCGAAACCATCCTTTCGAAAGCATTAAAACATCTGAGTAAAGCAATTGAAGGGCCCCTTCCGAAACAATTGCCTTCAAAACCCCTAACCCCATTCGAAAGCAGTAGGAAGTGGATTATATTTATAAAAACAAACAGTACCTTTCGAAAACATTGATATCTTCAATGCTATCGAAAGGCATCAAATCACATAAGGGTTCCGACTTGATCAACACTACCCCTTCCGAAAGCTTCAATTAAAAACTAAGAAACTCCTTCGGAAGCTACTATTTTAAAACAAGGGCGGCGGCTCTCCTTCGAAAGCTTCTTTAGAAATATCCTTTCGAAACCATTGGTTTCGACTACTTCGAAACCCTTTAGTAAACAGGCAATCGCTTTTCTTTTAAAAACAAAACGAAACAAAGGAACCAACCCCTTCGGAAGCTACGTTTCGACACCCTACCTTCCGCCTTTCTCCAATCCACTATGTACCATCTAAATGATACCATGTGAATTGGTTTACCAATTTCAACCTAGAAGGTTTCGACTAGGTTGGAGGCGGAAGCTCTAGGTTGAAAGCTCCTTCCAAAGGAGGCGGAACCCACTTTTCTGAGCTAAAGGCTGTTTTTACAAAATAAAGTAAACTTTTTATAACAAACTTGCCCACTTGTAAACACTTGATCGGCTATCATAAACTTTCAAATAATTTGGCTAATATTTGCCACATTTTCTCAGATCTAAAACCAATTAACAATTAATATATAAGCCCTTCCAAGTAATAAAGCAATTAAATCATTTAGGTCCTCCTTTCAAAGTAAATTAATTTCCATACTAAACCACTTAGTAAAAATCCCCAAAAATTCTAGAAATTCACTTTAATCAGGTTATCTAACATATCAAAATTCCAGACCCAAAATCTTGATATATTTTCCACAATAAATTTATAAACCTAAATAACCATATTTCCCTTTGAAAAATCAAAATTAATTCTCCATGGCTTGGAAAATTATAAAAATTGAAACCCAACTCCAAAATCATGTTTCTTATAACATATAATTTTTCCATGGCATTTAAAAATAATTTAACCTCGGTTTTACCCTAAAACCGTGCATATTTCCCTTGAAACGATCTCATTTAATCTAAACCAATTCTAAATCAAGCATATCATCATCCAATATATCATAAAAACGAATTTGCCCTTAAATTCGAAAATATATGATTATAAAACCAAAAATAGAGATGTAGTGATTATTATTCGCCTTAAATTGGATAAGGAAATTGAAGATTGATTGAGATTGATTTCTTCTAGCTTTATCCTAAGCTTTAGATTTGATTTTCCCTTCTTCTCTTCTTTCTGATGGCCGGCTCCATTTCTTTCTTACGTTTTTAAAATTTTGCTTATGATAAATGAACGTGCATAGCTTAGAGGTAATGGTATATGGGTGGGAATATGGGCGGCAATTTACCCTAATGCCCCTAGGTTTATTTAGTTAACACTTAACCATTTATATGCTCATTCATTTTAAATAAGCACAGCCACTTAATTTATTAATCAACTCAATCTCCTTATCACTCTACATTATTCTATTTAATTTATTCTAATTAAATCTCCTGAATAATGTTATAAAAAATCAGGGGTGTTACATCATACCTTTTTCATACTAATTTAACTCGTTAATTTCAACGACTATATATGCATATTTATAGCATATTATTTAAAACTATGTATGTACTTATAATGAAAATTCTACGTATATTTCAAATCACGAAAATCAAATCAAGGTGAAATAAAAGGGGCATTTAATTTCTTCATTTATCCAAAACAACCCAAATGTTATAGATAAAGATTTGTCTTCATAGAATTCAATATAGATTTCACTAATCTAATATTTTCCCTTCTTTAATAATTATTCAACAAAATTAACAACTAGGGTTTTCCATCATCATCGTTCTTGTTAATTCGTTATTGAAATTGTAATTCAAAATGGAATAAAATTGGAATTATCATTCAAACTCAAAAATTATATTTTCAAATCATATAGAATTATAAAGGAATTCAATTACTTATAATCAACATAAACATAGTAATAATCTCACTCCCCTTTTGAAGCTTTCCTTTCCCTAACCCTAATTTGAATCAAGAACTTCTCGATTGATTCGCCTTCCACCTCTTTACTCTTATATATGGATTCTCTCTTACTATCTTGATTTTACTTTGTTTTATTTTTATTTACAAAATTTTGGAGATAGGGAAGTTTATTTATGTTTGAGTTTCTAAAGGAGAGAGAAATAAGAAATGTAACTACAAGTGACGGTTATGATTTGGGATAAGAAATAGTGGAGGCTACAGTCTAAGTCACCACTTAAAACTAGAGTTTTTTTAATATCGACTTGAAATCAATATTTACAAAAATGCCACTGGTTATACGTTCCATTATTTTAAACCATTTTATCAAAATTAGCAGGTTATATATGTTTCTTAACAATAAATGACATTTGGGCGTAATAGAATAGTTCTCGAGGCCTAATTCCAATGTTTGTGAAAATTTATATTCTTACCTTTAAATGTAAAATTGCATTTTCCCCCTTATTATAATTTCAATTTATTATTAAAAAATTTGGTATGTTACATTTTTCTCCCTTAAAAGGATTTCGTCCTTGGAATCTCTAAGGATAGGAAAATGTAATTCGCTTATACATGCACCGTATGAAGCTCTATATGGAAGACCATGCAAGTCACTATCATGTTGGGTTGAGACGGGAGATAGATTAGTACTTGGGCCGGACATGATCCGAGAGGCTACTAAAAAAGTTGCAGTAATTAAGAAAAGAATGAAGGAGGCCCAAGATCGCCAAAAGAGTTATGTTGATAAGAGGTGAAGGGATTTGGAATTTGTGGTTTGAGATTTGGTGTTCGTAAAGGTTTCACCAATAAGAGGAGTTGTTAGATTTGGAAATGCTAGGAAGTTAGCTCCAAGGTATTTGGCCATTCTCATATTCTTAAGAAAATCGGATCGCTTTCTTATACGGTCGAGTTGCCAGAGAGATTGGCAGGTGTTCATAATGAATTCCACGTGTCTCATTTGAGAAAATATGTAACGACCCGATATTTTCAACCATTCGCATCCATTATAAGTGTATAGGTAGACACTCATGCCAGAGTTGAATTGCTCAAAATACCGCGTTGTAAATAAAATTTGGCAAATCTCAGAATATACAGTAAATAAATATAATCATAGATCACAGACACAGAGTAAAATAATGCAGCGGAAGTAAAAGAAATAGTAGTTCATGAAGCTACTATATAAATATATCAGAGTTACAAGATATAAAAGAAGAAATAGAATACAACAAAAGTCTCAATATAATAACCAAGTACAAGCTGAGTAGAACAACAGAATTGAAATAGATAGGACATGACAAGCAGATGATCTCCAGCGATTCAAATCTCCAAGAGAGTTGAAATCCAAATCTGTGAATAACTAAAGTGACCCTCTACTTATTCAATTATTTTTAATGAATTTTCAGTTGAGTTTTTTTTTTCATATGTATATATCTCTATACATATATATATACTTCACTGGATCACTTCACATTTAATCATTTTTTCCCAAGATTCCTTATTCTACCAATATAAAAATATCAGTATATAAAATCAGATTAGATCATTTATATATATGAAGATATATAGATGACTCTTTGCCTATCAGAGTAATTGAAGTTGGCAAAGGAATTTAATCACACCTTATTTCTCATGTTTCAGAGTTTTTTTGGTGTCACATAGCCCTTCTTTTCTTGATTTTCTTACTTAAAACTCAGGCTTTATTATAAGATCAAGTAATAACATTTTTCCTCACTTTCTTGCTTTTCTTCTCAGTTGTTTAATTCCTGGATTTAAAGCCATATATTGATCAAGAAACAAATTGAGTAGAAGACCAAGCAGAGAAAACACAATCCATTTAGACAGGGTACAAGTGCAACACACACAATGTCTTAAGACTTAGCATATATTTGGAGACAAAATGATTTAAGCTAAGTTACAAACTAAATTGATACAAATTCTCAGGTGGACTCATCTGGTAGACAACTAATGTTCTTTTTAATATTGATTGGTAATAGCTAAGGTGTTGTTAAGTGATGGGCATGCCTATTGCAAACAGAGCTACTAGTTACTTAATCAGCCTCAAGTTGATCATGACCCAATGCATCCAGACTTGAGTCATGTACCTAGATTATGAGATATGTTGAACATAGTGCTGTGAGAACTACAGGTAATACAAAAATGCATATGGATCTAATTCACAAATCAATGCAAACTTCTACTGTAATTTAAGTACCTAAACTAAGAATTTGAGGTTTCATTATCAGGCTTGACATGTACTTATATCAATTATAGGCCATGATCATGCATTTCTGATTAACTCAGTTTTGGTTCAACTCAGTCTTTAAAATATTTACTGAATGTCTATATTCCTCTCTTTCTATAATTATTTCTACTTTACCATTTTGAAAGCTAATCATACATTGCCAAGGGAGACATGGTCACATATCAAATTATATGACATGATCCCTTATATCATACCTCACCAGAGGTTATCCAGGTCAGTCATTTTTAAAACAGAAACCAATAACACATATATGTAATACAAAAGTTTCTACATATTCTTTACTCAGAAAGATAAGCACATATCAATCCAGAAAATACTAAAACATAATGAAGTTTTGCTTAGCCTAATTATTACAATATTTCTGCCAGATTCCTTAAGCATTCTAAGTGCAAGTAGGTCTTCAAGTATCCATGCTAACAAGATTCTTATGCTTCCTTTCCTGCAGCAACATCCAGAGCTGCCTCAACGAAAATGAGACACCCCAAATGTTACAAAGCAACAAATAGGGTCAGAAATAAATTTCTGGTATGAGTGAAATCACATGTTAAACATTTTGTAAATTCTTAATGCTACATAGCAAACATATCAATTTAATGAGAACTAAATTCATCCTAAAATCTGAGTATTGGTAAACTTGTCTATCAATCATACACTCAAACAACCATGCACTCATTCCATCCAGATTCTCATATACATAATCCTATGAAATTATTTCCAATTCCATAGCCTGACTGATAAATCTCATTTCATTTCTCTTTACATTTTGTGTTTGGTCTAACTCCTTGCCATTGAACACTATGTGTGCATTGAAGAGGGGCTCAGTTCTGTTATCCCTTTTCACAGAGGCCTACAGGACTTTAGCAAGTCATGCACATACCCATCATCCTCCTGATGATGAGCAGATCAAGGCACCATTCCTAAATTATTTTTATAATTTAGAGACCATACTTATTTATCTTCTGAGGATTTTATTATCACTTGAAATGCTTTGCATTCTTTTCCTTTTCTCTCAAGAATCAATAGTTTAAGAAACTCCATCAGGGGTTTTAATTAGACATAACAAGCTTTCATGCACAAATACCAAATCCCATCCCAAGGTTAATTTATTCAAATCATGTTTCTGAAATTTATATATATATATATATATCTATAGAAGTTTTCCTATATCTCACATAAATATGATGAAACCATATCCTATCTATTTATTTTTTATTGAGAACATAGGACATGATTTTTCTTTAAGATAAACCCATAAAACATATTAACTTATAGTAGGAACAACTCATCACCTATACATGATACTGCATTGTTCATGTCATTTTAATATAGACTAGGCATAAGCATAAATCTCATTATTCATGCTGCCTACTATTTTTCCTTTGATATCCCATTTCTCAGTATAATATTCAGTTTATTTCTTATATAAAACTGGATCATTAAATCTACTTCTATGATCTAAGTACATGTTTGATTACTTATATTTTAAAACAAAAGACTGAAACCATCTTAACAAACAAAGACAGATCAAAACTCCAACCAAAAGTTCAATCAAAACATCACCCATAATTAGCATGCATTTATTCAGAGAATAAAATCAAACTAAAAATCATAATAAATTTTATACATGAAAATAACTTGGCTGCCCTTAATATGGGTCTTAGTGCCATAAATCTCAAAGTGATTACCACTCACCTTCCTTTGCTTCTCTCCGGGAGTGCTCAGGTCTGAGGACAATGTAAGTTTATTTTATTTTAATTCTGTTTTCTCCCCCTGGACAACTATTGTTCCTCCCCTGATTTAAATCATTCTGTTAGGGTTTTAAATGGAGGAAAAACCCATTCTGTCCTTACCTTACTCAGGGATTAATGTATGCATTTCTATGGCTATAAGTGCCATTTTCTCTTGGTTTCCATTTTCAGTAAAACAGTTGCCTCATTACTTTTCTATGCACAGGCTATTTGCATGATTTCCTTGCACATCATTTTTATGTGACTCAGCCCTATATTTCTTTTTCTCTTTTCTTTTGTAAGCTTGATTTTTAGCTAACAAATTTTTGTCATCTATCTTGATTTATTTTTAAAAATACATTCATACCTATAAATGTTACTAGACTGGTTGGTATGCATTTCAATTATTAAAAGGAATTATTTCACTACCCAAATACTTTTCTGGTCATATAAATTTATAGTATTCATAAGGTATGTGTATTTAAAACTCATTCATACCTTAGTTAATTTTTCTTTCCTTCTCATTATTTGTTGAAATATTTTATTCCCTTTTGATATTCATTTTCAAATCATTTTATTCTTCAATTATTTTCTGTTAACCAATTTATCATATATATATATATATATTATTTAATTTTTATCTCAAAATTTTTGGGTCTCCACATACTCTCCTCTTAAAAGGAATTGTGTCCCACAATTATAAATATATCTCTCTTTTCCACTGTGCAAGAGTTTTAATCTTTATCTAAGCAATTTAAAAACTTATGCATCCAGAACTAATCAAATATATATATGTTTAAATAGTACTTAAATTTATTATAGTTTCAGGCATACCTTTATGCAGAAAATAGACTAGGATATTTATCCTTCATCCTATCTTCAGCCTCCCAAGTGCAATCATTTCCATCTAGACTCCACTGTATTTTAACCAACTTTATTATTTTGTTTCTCAATTTCTTCTCCTCTCTAGCCACTATGCCTACTGGTTCCTTCTTATAAACCAGGTTTTCTTGAATATCAACATGTGTAGGGGATTCAAGAATAGTTTCCTTGTTATGCACCCATTTTCTTAATTGAGATACATGAAATACATCATGTATGTTGCTCAATTCCTCTGGCAACTTTAATTTATAAGCCAAAGTTCCTATCCTTTGAACAATTTCATATGGGCCTATATACCTTGGTGATAGCTTTCCAGCTTTGCCAAACCTTAGTATTTTCCTCATGGGTGAAACTTTGAGAAATACATAATCCCCCACTTCAAACTCTACTGGCCTCCTTCTTTTGTCTGCATATGCTTTCTGTCTTTCTTGTGCCACTCTCATTCTTTGCCTCACTAATTCAATTCTTGCAGAGGTTTCCTTCACATGTTCTGGTCCAAGCAATACTTTTTCACCTGCCTCCATCCAACATGCAGGAGATAAGCAAGGCCTTCCATACAAAGCCTCAAATGGAGCCATACCTATGGTGGTCTGGTAGCTGTTATTATAAGCAAACTTAGCTAAATAAAGGTGATCTTCCCAGTTGCCACCAAAATCAAGTATGCATGCTCTAAGTAAGTCTTCTAAAACTTTATTAACAATTTCAGTTTGCCCATCAGTTTGTGGGTGGTAGGCTGTGCTTAGACTTAGTTCTGTTCCCATGGCTTCTTGAAAGCTACTCCAAAATCTTGAGGTAAATAGGGTGTCTCTGTCACTAATGATAGTCTTAGGAATACCATGTAATCTCACTATCTCTTTTACAAATAATTGAGCTAGCTTATGAGCATTTCTGCTGGAACTTATAGGGATGAAGTGTGCTGTCTTTGTAAGCCTATCAACCACCACCCAAACACTATCATTGCCTCTTCTTGTTCTTGGCAAACCATCCACAAAATCCATTGAAATGCTTTCCCACTTCCAGGTAGGCACTTCCAAAGGCTGCAGTAAGCCTGAGGGTCTTTGATAATCTGCTTTAACTAGTTGGCATGTTAAACAATTTGCCACATATTTTGCCACTGCTCCTTTCATCCCTGGCCACCAGTAATTTCTCTTGAGATCATGGTACATTTTTGTACCACCTGGGTGTATTGTATATTTTGTTTTGTGATGTTCATCCATAACTTCTTGCTTCAATTCCTCCATGTTTGGTATGCAGAGTTTCCCCTTTTTCCTTAAATAACCTTTTTCATCCACTTCATAATTTTCCACTGTCATGCCTTGTGACATCATATCTTTCTTCTCCTTTAAATCTGTGTCTTGATCCTGCATTTGTCCTATTTTATCAACCAGAGTTGACCTTAAAGAAATGAGGCTTAGTTTTCCATATTCGGTCATATCATTGTGTGCTTCATCTGATACCCCCATTCCTTCTTTTACTTCTGATTCACTAAGGATGGTCAAACCCTTGAATTCAGTCATCATTAAGTTTGCCAATTTTGCTTGATGCCTACTCAATGCATCTGCCACTTTGTTAGCTTTTCCAGGGGTATATAATATATCAAGATCATAGGCAGCTAGGAATTCCACCCACCTATGTTGCCTCATGTTCAAGTCTTTTTGAGAAAATAAGTATTTAAGTGACTTATGATCAGTAAACAATTCAAACTTAGCACCTAATAAATAGTGTCTCCATAGTTTCAATGCATATACTACAGCAGCTAGTTCTAAATCATGTGTAGCATACCTGGTTTCATTTGGCTTGAGTTGCCTTGATGCATATGTTATGACTTTACCATGTTGCATGAGCACTGCCCCTAATCCAGATCCACTAGCATCTGTATAAACCACTAGCCCTTCATTACCCTCTGGCACTTGCAAAACTGGAGCTTCCACCAGTGCTTTCTTTAGTGATGAAAAAGCTTGTTCACACTTCTCTGTCCACACATAGGGTTGCTCCTTTTTAGTTAACTTGGTCAATGGAATGGCTATTCTTGCAAAGTCTTTTATAAACCTTCTATAGTAGCCTGCCATTCCTAAAAATGATCTCACCTCAGTCACTGATTTGGGTCTATCCCATGACTGCACTGCTATCACCTTAGTTGGATCTACACTAACTCCTTGTTGTGATACAATATGCCCCAAAAACTTTACTTCATTTTGCCAAAATGTACATTTAGAGAATTTGGCCTTTAAATCATGTGTCCTCAGTCTAGACAAAACCAGATGCAAATGTTTTACATGATCTTCTTCTGATTTTGAAAACACTAATATGTCATCAATGAAAACAACCACAAATTTGTCTAGAAAGTCTCTAAATGTCCTATTCATTAAATCTACAAAATAGGATGGTGCATTTGTCAATCCAAAAGGCATTACCAAGAATTCATATAAGCCATACCTTGTATTAAAAGCAGTGTATTTAATGCTTTCCTCTTCAACCTTCATTTGGTGAAATCCAGAGGCTAAATCCAGTCTTGAGAAAATCCTTGCTCCATTCAATTGATCGAATAGATCATCAATTCTGGGGAGTGGGTATTTGTTCTTGATGGTGACTTTATTTAGTTCTCTATAATCAATACACATTCTTAGTGTACCATCATGCTTTTTCACAAATACAACTGGAGAACCCCAGTTTGAACTACTAGGCCTTATGAAGCCTTTTTGCTCTAATTCCTCCAACTGTTGCTTTAATTCTACTAATTCCTTTGGACCCATTCTAGTAGGCTTTTTGATGATAGGACTTGATCCTGGGATCAGCCTTATCTGAAATTCCACTGGTCTATTTTTTGAAATTCCCACAACTTCCCCAAAAACATCTGGATATTCATTCACTACTTTTTGGTCTTTTAAGGTCACTTCCTTTTCAGTCATACTCCATATTTGATTAAGACAATTTGTTTTGGCTACTTCACTCATGACTATGATGTTTTTACCATTTTCTGTTTTCAAAGAAATTGTAAAATTTTCTAAATTCAAAATTGCTTTGAATTTATTCAACCAATCTACTCCTAGAATAATTCCTATTCCAGGATATTTTAACACAAACAAGTCAGATTTAAACATATTTCCTCCTATGTTTAATTCTACTCCCAAACATTTTAATCCAAGCAGACAAGAACTACCTAGTGGGCTTTGAATAAACAAGGGTTTTTCAACTGTATTGTATGTGAGAGCTAATTTATCCACTATGTCTTGTGATATCAGAGAATGTGTAGCTCCAGTGTCATATATAACTGTGATTGGGTAATATTTAATTAGAAGTATACCTTCCAATTGTCCAAAGTTCCCCACTGCATTTGCCTTAGCCTTGGCTTCCAGTGCTCCTACCCTTGCCCCTTTCTTGAATTCTGGGCAGTTCCTCTTAATGTGACCTTCTTTCCCACAGTTGTAGCAGCTGAATGGTGCTTTCTTAGCTGCTTGACACCTATTGCTCATGTGTCCTTCCTTGCCACAATTGTAGCAGGTAACCTTCTTCTTAACCTCCCCAGTGGCTGCTCCTTCAACTTTCTTGTCTACATTCTTCTTGTCATAAGGATGTGCTCTATTCTTCCCTTTCTTTTGATTGTTAGTTCTCATGTTTCTGAACTTTTCCCTTGCATTGTCATGTTGTTCAAAAGAAAGAGTGAGATCTATGACTTGATCAGATGTTCTGTCTTTATATGGTAGCATTGCTCTACTCAAACCAGCATTGAGTCCCTGAATGAACCTTGAATTCTTTGATTCTTCATTCCCTATGAGCATAGTTCCATACTTGGACAAACTCTCAAATTTTTGAGTGTATTCAGTCACACTCATTGGTCCTTGCCTCAACCTTATAAATTCCTCAAGCAATGTTGCCTTAGCTGTTGCTGGAACAAACCTTGCCTCAAGCATCTCCTTGAATTGATTCCATGTTATCTCATCTTCTGGCCTTCCTGTGATAATTACCTCCTACCAATCTAGTGCTGCTCCTTTGAGCCTTCTTGAAGCTATCTGCCTTTTCCTTTGATCATTAATTTGCATGTCTGCAAATATTCTTTCTAAAGTTCTCAACCATGTCTGCACACCCATAACCCCTTCAGTGCCTTCAAAGTCCTTGCCTCCTAGGTTTGAGAATGTCTTCAATAGCTTAGATAATTCCTCATGAGGATTCTCTTCCCTGTGCACTGCTCCTTCTCTAAAGGCCCTCACCAAATCTTGCAAATTAACCATTGGTGTTGTATTGGAGGGTCCTGCTCCATGACTTGGTGGTCTTCCTACCATGATTTGCTATACAATTTTTACATAACTAGTTAGTTTAATTTGTAACTTAATTATTTCAGTAATCTCATTTGTACTGAAAATTGTGTGATGTATTTAGTCTCATAAGAATTTTATTTTGTTAAGAGAATCTGATCTTTATTTCTGCTATGTTTAATAACATAGCTCTGATACCAACTAAAGTGACCCTCTACTTATTCAATTATTTTTAATGAATTTTCAGTTGAGTTTTTTTTTTCATATGTATATATCTCTATACATATATATATACTTCACTGGATCACTTCACATTTAATCATTTTTTCCCAAGATTCCTTATTCTACCAATATAAAAATATCAGTATATAAAATCAGATTAGATCATTTATATATATGAAGATATATAGATGACTCTTTGCCTATCAGAGTAATTGAAGTTGGCAAAGGAATTTAATCACACCTTATTTCTCATGTTTCAGAGTTTTTTTGGTGTCACATAGCCCTTCTTTTCTTGATTTTCTTACTTAAAACTCAGGCTTTATTATAAGATCAAGTAATAACATTTTTCCTAACTTTCTTGCTTTTCTTCTCAGTTGTTTAATTCCTGGATTTAAAGCCATATATTGATCAAGAAACAAATTGAGTAGAAGACCAAGCAGAGAAAACACAATCCATTTAGACAGGGTACAAGTGCAACACACACAATGTCTTAAGACTTAGCATATATATTTGGAGACAAAATGATTTAAGCTAAGTTACAAACTAAATTGATACAAATTCTCAGGTGGACTCATCTGGTAGACAACTAATGTTCTTTTTAATATTGATTGGTAATAGCTAAGGTGTTGTTAAGTGATGGGCATGCCTATTGCAAACAGAGCTACTAGTTACTTAATCAGCCTCAAGTTGATCATGACCCAATGCATCCAGACTTGAGTCATGTACCTAGATTATGAGATATGTTGAACATAGTGCTGTGAGAACTACAGGTAATACAAAAATGCATATGGATCTAATTCACAAATCAATGCAAACTTCTACTGTAATTTAAGTACCTAAACTAAGAATTTGAGGTTTCATTATCAGGCTTGACATGTACTTATATCAATTATAGGCCATGATCATGCATTTCTGATTAACTCAGTTTTGGTTCAACTCAGTCTTTAAAATATTTACTGAATGTCTATATTCCTCTCTTTCTATAATTATTTCTACTTTACCATTTTGAAAGCTAATCAGACATTGCCAAGGGAGACATGGTCACATATCAAATTATATGACATGATCCCTTATATCATACCTCACCAGAGGTTATCCAGGTCAGTCATTTTTAAAACAGAAACCAATAACACATATATGTAATACAAAAGTTTCTACATATTCTTTACTCAGAAAGATAAGCACATATCAATCCAGAAAATACTAAAACATAATGAAGTTTTGCTTAGCCTAATTATTACAATATTTCTGCCAGATTCCTTAAGCATTCTAAGTGCAAGTAGGTCTTCAAGTATCCATGCTAACAAGATTCTTATGCTTCCTTTCCTGCAGCAACATCCAGAGCTGCCTCAACGAAAATGAGACGCCCCAAATGTTACAAAGCAACAAATAGGGTCAGAAATAAATTTCTGGTATGAGTGAAATCACATGTTAAACATTTTGTAAATTCTTAATGCTACATAGCAAACATATCAATTTAATGAGAACTAAATTCATCCTAAAATCTGAGTATTGGTAAACTTGTCTATCAATCATACACTCAAACAACCATGCACTCATTCCATCCAGATTCTCATATACATAATCCTATGAAATTATTTCCAATTCCATAGCCTGACTGATAAATCTCATTTAATTTCTCTTTACATTTTGTGTTTGGTCTAACTCCTTGCCATTGAACACTATGTGTGCATTGAAGAGGGGCTCAGTTCTGTTATCCCTTTTCACAGAGGCCTACAGGACTTTAGCAAGTCATGCACATACCCATCATCCTCCTGATGATGAGCAGATCAAGGCACCATTCCTAAATTATTTTTATAATTTAGAGACCATACTTATTTATCTTCTGAGGATTTTATTATCACTTGAAATGCTTTGCATTCTTTTCCTTTTCTCTCAAGAATCAATAGTTTAAGAAACTCCATCAGGGGTTTTAATTAGACATAACAAGCTTTCATGCACAAATACCAAATCCCATCCCAAGGTTAATTTATTCAAATCATGTTTCTGAAATTTATATATATATATATATATATATATATATATATATATCTATAGAAGTTTTCCTATATCTCACATAAATATGATGAAACCATATCCTATCTATTTATTTTTTATTGAGAACATAGGACATGATTTTTCTTTAAGATAAACCCATAAAACATATTAACTTATAGTAGGAACAACTCATCACCTATACATGATACTGCATTGTTCATGTCATTTTAATATAGACTAGGCATAAGCATAAATCTCATTATTCATGCTGCCTGCTATTTTTCCTTTGATATCCCATTTCTCAGTATAATATTCAGTTTATTTCTTATATAAAACTGGATCATTAAATCTACTTCTATGATCTAAGTACATGTTTGATTACTTATATTTTAAAACAAAAGACTGAAACCATCTTAACAAACAAAGACAGATCAAAACTCCAACCAAAAGTTCAATCAAAACATCACCCATAATTAGCATGCATTTATTCAGAGAATAAAATCAAACTAAAAATCATAATAAATTTTATACATGAAAATAACTTGGCTGCCCTTAATATGGGTCTTAGTGCCATAAATCTCAAAGTGATTACCACTCACCTTCCTTTGCTTCTCTCCGGGAGTGCTCAGGTCTGAGGACAATGTAAGTTTATTTTATTTTAATTCTGTTTTCTCCCCCTGGACAACTATTGTTCCTCCCCTGATTTAAATCATTCTGTTAGGGTTTTAAATGGAGGAAAAACCCATTCTGTCCTTACCTTACTCAGGGATTAATGTATGCATTTCTATGGCTATAAGTGCCATTTTCTCTTGGTTTCCATTTTCAGTAAAACAGTTGCCTCATTACTTTTCTATGCACAGGCTATTTGCATGATTTCCTTGCACATCATTTTTATGTGACTCATCCCTATATTTCTTTTTCTCTTTTCTTTTGTAAGCTTGATTTTTAGCTAACAAATTTTTGTCATCTATCTTGATTTATTTTTAAAAATACATTCATACCTATAAATGTTACTAGACTGGTTGGTATGCATTTCAATTATTAAAAGGAATTATTTCACTACCCAAATACTTTTCTGGTCATATAAATTTATAGTATTCATAAGGTATGTGTATTTAAAACTCATTCATACCTTAGTTAATTTTTCTTTCCTTCTCATTATTTGTTGAAATATTTTATTCCCTTTTGATATTCATTTTCAAATCATTTTATTCTTCAATTATTTTCTGTTAACCAATTTATCATATATATATATATATTATTTAATTTTTATCTCAAAATTTTTGGGTCTCCACATACTCTCCTCCTAAAAGGAATTGTGTCCCACAATTATAAATATATCTCTCTTTTCCACTGTGCAAGAGTTTTAATCTTTATCTAAGAAATTTAAAAACTTATGCATCCAGAACTAATCAAATATATATATGTTTAAATAGTACTTAAATTTATTATAGTTTCAGGCATACCTTTATGCAGAAAATAGACTAGGATATTTATCCTTCATCCTATCTTCAGCCTCCCAAGTGCAATCATTTCCATCTAGACTCCACTGTATTTTAACCAACTTTATTATTTTGTTTCTCAATTTCTTCTCCTCTCTAGCCACTATGCCTACTGGTTCCTTCTTATAAACCAGGTTTTCTTGAATATCAACATGTGTAGGGGATTCAAGAATAGTTTCCTTGTTATGCACCCATTTTCTTAATTGAGATACATGAAATACATCATGTATGTTGCTCAATTCCTCTGGCAACTTTAATTTATAAGCCAAAGTTCCTATCCTTTGAACAATTTCATATGGGCCTATATACCTTGGTGATAGCTTTCCAGCTTTGCCAAACCTTAGTATTTTCCTCATGGGTGAAACTTTGAGAAATACATAATCCCCCACTTCAAACTCTACTGGCCTCCTTCTTTTGTCTGCATATGCTTTCTGTCTTTCTTGTGCCACTCTCATTCTTTGCCTCACTAATTCAATTCTTGCAGAGGTTTCCTTCACATGTTCTGGTCCAAGCAATACTCTTTCACCTGCCTCCATCCAACATGCAGGAGATAAGCAAGGCCTTCCATACAAAGCCTCAAATCACTACAACAAAAAAGACTTTTCACAGCGTTTGAAAAACGCTGTTAAAAGTTTTCACAGCGTTTTTAAAAACGCTGTATAACGACATGCGGTCGTTGACCCTAAAGTTTTAACTGCAAAATATAAACTCTGTCAAAAATCAACTTTCTACAGCGTTTTTTAAACGCTGTTAATAAATTTCCTACTGCAAGGTATAAACGCTGTTAGTAGTTTTCTACTGCAAGGTATAAACGCTGTCGTAGGGATGTGCATTTTTTTCCCACTGAATTGACAGCAATGTATAAACGCTGTCGTAGGGATATGCATTTTTTCCCACTGTATTGACAGCATTGCATAAACGCTGTCGTAGGGATATGCATTTTTTTCCCACTGAATTGACAGCAATGCATAAACGCTGTCGTAGGGATATGCATTTTTTTCCCACTGAATTGACAGCAATGCATAAACGCTGTCGTAGGGATATGCATTTTTTTCCCACTGAATTGACAGCAATGCATAAACGCTGTCGTAGGGATATGCATTTTTTTCCCAATGAATTGACAGCAATGCATAAACGCTGTCGTAGGGATATGCATTTTTTTCCCAATGAATTCAGTTCAGCACATTACAATTACAATACTTTGTGCAATTCAGTTCAGATAGTACTCACTCCCCAGTTCAACAATAATACATATAGTACAATTCAATTTAGATAGTACTCACTCCCCAGTTCAACAATAATACATAATACCATATGCAATCCAATTCAGATAGTACTCACTCCCTAGTTCAACAATAATACATATAGTACAAAGTTCAACAAGGCAGGCAGCAACAATACAGTATTGTACATAGTTCATAACCTAAATATTGGCAAGAAAATGAAATATAATATGGTCATAGACCCTAAGTTGCATGAAAACTCTAAGTCAACTGTCATAGAATCACAACGCGTCCGCAAGTTGCAGCAGTTATTCACGATCCAACCAAGAAATTTGCAGGCTTGCAGTAGCTCTGAGACATAAGTAAGAAGGCAAGTTCTTAAACTGTGAGCATGAACTGTATATAATTCAAACTGCGAGCAATACAATTTAGCATGAACTACTATATGACTAACTTGCAACATGATTGAGGACCCTAGTTTCTTATATCCCCTTGGTCCCTAACGAGCCAATGAGCTGACAAGGTCAATCAGGTCCTCTCGGACCTTTGTGGAGAACAAAAAAAAAGTTTCATTCACTAGTGGAACGACTAACAACAATTGACAACAGATTGATCTATCAGTGCTAAATTCAGGACCATACAATTTTCTAACTAGAAAACTAAATGAGAGTATTAAGAAACTGGCAGTTCATATCGTGTACATAAATGTTGGCAGGCTGCAATAGGTCATGTTGTTTCTCTCTATACAAGCCTGAACTACCCAATGGGAAAAGAAAAAAAAGATAGCTGTCGTTTTCGTATTTCAGAGAAAACTTTAAAAGATAGTTTGAACTGTTTCTAGTCTGTCTTTACATCTTACATATGATAATTAACAAACTAGTATTATAAGCTATATGAATTATAATTTCTGTAATTGGGCAAATAAAATGTTGTACACTGAACTAAGAAAACCATGAATCAAAGTGAAGAAAAATGGGTAAAAATTAGAAAAATGGTTGGACCGCATTGATCTTTGTTGTCAGTAGTAAATTTAATAGAAAAATTGCTATTATAAGATAATATTCTTTGTTAACAAAGAAAGTATACAAAAATGAAATCTTTTATAAGAATTTATGGCGAAGTAAAAGAATATATCCTTAAGAAAACTAAGGACAACTAAATCGACATAAAAAGACACGACATAAAAAGACATGCTATATATTAATGAATTATAATGGGAAAATGCAAATTATTAGCTTAATCTCGTATACGTTCAATTTTTCTTAGCTTAACTATATATATTTAAAGTAGTTTGAAGGGAACAAATTTGAATTTAAAAATGCTAAAATTTAAACTTTGCATTTAAAGCTATTAAAATATAAAGGCAATCTTATCTTCTGTTTTTATTGAAAATTTAATAGTATGGCTAAAGAATTTATGTTGTATAAATAGAATTTACAGTTTTGATTTTGGATAAGGAAAGAAAGTGCGAGTGGAAATTTTGATCTGTCAAGTAATCGATCCACTAAAAGTTGTAACGTTTAATCTTCGAAATACGTGACAAATAATTCACTATGAAAAGAAATATGAAGAGCCACTCTGCAATTGGTGTATAAAATAAACCGGTTTAATACGATTGATTGTTCAAAATTTCACTTTTACCCACACGAAAGCAAACTTGAAGGATAAGTGCTCTAATAGTTGTAACTCTCGTCCCAACTATTATCCATCTTTATAATAGTGGTAACTTGCATGTTTTAATTGATGTTAATTAATGGGGTTTGACTTCACTCTAAATAGATAATCTAAAACATTTCATCATCTCATGCATAGCAGATGTACAAATAGAATAATACTAAGAAATGCTTTTTATATATGTATAATTATCACATTATATATGTATAATTATCACATACTAAATTAAATTGTGATTCGGTAAAGATGATTAGGATTAATGATCTCAACGAGTTGAGTGAAGGGTAGTTACCTGAAAACTGCCAAACTATACAAATATTTCAAACTGCTGAAGGTGAGTCCACACTAACATTCGCAGTAGGCCATGCTACCGTCGAACCAATAGCATCTGATAAGCATTCCATGAATGACGTAGGTCTCCATAAAGACGCATTCGGGTCTTTGACAATATCCACCCAAACTCTTATTGCATTTGGTCCTAGTGGAATAGAATGAACCAAATCATTTGGATTAGTTGAAGATATGGTGCCTTCAGCTACAATTTTTCCTGTGCCCTCCACAGCAAATAACTTGCACTTGTTATTCATCGCGTAATTTGCACTCTATGATATTAAAAAAAGTATTGATACATTATCAACAAATCGTATATATAAATATTAGCAATATAATATATTACCGTACGAGATGTTGGAACGTTGCTCATAGGAGTGGATGGTATTGTGTTTTCAAAAACCAATTTTGATGATGGCCATGCTATTGTCTTACCGACGGCTTCTCCGATACATGTCACACCTGCTATGGGCCTCCACAAAAAGGCATCTTCTTTTATCGGATTGTCCACCTAAACTATTGCGGCTTCTGGTCCAAGAGGAACACCATTAATAATCTGATTTGAATCACTCGAGTGCACACGTCCTTCGGCAACCAATACTTCAGTTCCACCCCAATCGAACAACTTGCATTTGTTTTCTGTGCTATTGGTTTTGCTCTATCAAAGAAAAAAATTATAGTCATCTAATAAAAGTCTTGTTTCTATAGTCTTACTGCATTCAACATTTTATCATGTGTCAACCAATTCAATACAAAGCAAATCAACATTGTTAAATTTTCAATAATCATTTGTCAAACTTTAAACTTGATTTCACCCACCAAATGTTATTAAAAATAATAATACTAACATAGCTAGAAATGTGTAATAAATTAGTATTCGACTCTATGGAACCGATGCTTCCAGTAGTTGGATTTTCACATATTTTAGTTTTAATATGTAAAAGAATGTACTAATCTAATGGGAACATGGACTAGTTTGGATAATATCAATGTTAATTCCACGGTTCTCTTATAAATATATTTTTACCGTTGCATTATACAGATTTTTAATGTGCAGATGCTAAACAAATCTTATTATTTACCACATCGTTTCCTAGATGACGATAACAAAGCTCTGAATAGTGGCAAAAACAGGACTAGGAATCTGCCACCTCTAGTTCAAAAGGGTGGATGCAGAGACACATATCAATGCTATATTTGTAGAGAGTTTTTCATACCTCGTTTTCTTTTTCGGAGTTTTCTTTTATGCGGATAACAACTCTATCAGCTGGCCATGCTATCTTCTCATTCTTGGCGTCTCCTATGTATACCATACCAGGTGAAGGCCTCCACAAAAAAACATCGGATTTTTTAGGATGGACTACCAAAATTTTCTTGGCATTCGGACCTAAAGGTAGTCCATTGAGAAGATCGTTTGGATCACTTGACACGATTTTTCCTTCGGCAATTACCTCATCATCATTCCCGTGCCAATTCAGCAAACTACAACCGTCACCTATTTCATTATGCTTACTCTGCAATTAATAAAAAATAAAATACATAACTTCTGATTTAGATATCAAATTATGTATGATGTTTTAACCTTACTATCGTATATTTTTACCGTTTGAGATACGTTCTCTCCTCCACAATTTTCTTTATCCTGCAAATCAATAATATTACAAAAATATTAGAGAATTTGAACCTGCGGTGAAATTGTAGTGAACCTGTAGTGAACTTGTATATTTATTCCACTTATGATGAAAACAAGTACAAATTTCAAAGAGAATACATTTTCAGAATGAATTTTGATATAACAATTGACAAACTTATGTATGGAAATGATACATCATTTGTAGAGTAACCAGATAAGGATGAGAAATTTTACAAAAGAGTCCTTTGTTGTGACATGGCCTGATTTCTTGATATACAAAGAGTCCTTTGTTGTGACGTGCGCGCATGCGCCCCCACAGACATATATTATATATATATATATATCTGAATGTATAATTGTAAGAAATATTTTATATTTGAAACCTTAAGTTAACTGGAAATGAAGCATGAAAAATGAAGTTCAATTGAAGTTAGGAAGTAGGATATAAATAAGAGGGTTGAAGTAAGATCTTTTACTTATTCGTTAGGTGTTTAGTATATCAAGAAAATTTCGCACAAAACATCATGATATTTACACAAAGTGATTATCGACATACCTGACGTTTCATTACGGTGTGAATCAACTGCTCTAGCTCTGAAATCCTATGCTGACATTGAGCTACTTGTTTATCTTTGATTTGTGACAAAACTACAGTGGTCGTGGTTACACCCCTTCCCATTCCTCGTAGTCGTCCCGGTCTATCTTTTCCCAACACCAATGAGAGGGCATCTTCTTTGATCTTACAAGTTGAGCTAGACGGTGATTCCTTTTCAGCATTCTTTATTTTCTCCTACAAAGTGAACACAAATTATATTTTGTAGAAGAGTTCAAAATTATATATTTTCCAAAAATTACGCTTAAACAAAAACAACTTAGCACTTACGATAGTATCCGCAACATGCGGGTTCACTGGTTCACCATTTTTTCGAGTGTGGGATTTAATCCAAACATCAGATCTAGAAATGGAAGAAGGACTGCTACTTTTCTCTTTCTGCATTAAAGGAAACATAACATTAACAAAACTATTAACCATAGGTAATAAATCAAATATATTTCTCACCAAATCTTCAGTTAGTCGAGCCATTCCTCGACGACTACACGTGTGTGGTATTTGTTTGTCCTTCATGGCTTTAAATTTATCACTTCGTAGCTAGATTACAAGATTTATCACATTGATTAGTTAATTTGCATTTTATGTACGCTTAAATTTCATATATATATATATATATACACACACAGGAAATAATAAAAATTACAT
The DNA here is from genome assembly GCA_030737815.1 of Allium fistulosum. Taxonomy (NCBI): domain Eukaryota; kingdom Viridiplantae; phylum Streptophyta; class Magnoliopsida; order Asparagales; family Amaryllidaceae; genus Allium; species Allium fistulosum. The sequence goes on from CM060907.1 coordinate 574,765,552, forward strand.
TACAATTACCTTAAACTCTTTGCTCGTTTTTGACTCGATAAACTTCTTCCATTCCTTCATACTTCCAACGTTTTCTGGTTTTAGTTGAAGTTGTTCCTCCTTGGTTTTTGTTTGTAATATCTGTTTATACTTAGAATCCATTCCCTTTATAATCAGGTGCTCAACAACGGTTTCACCATAATGACGACTAAGATTTCGACAATCTAAACAAGGACAAAATATTTTTTCCACATCTCCTAAATTTTTCTTCGCAACACACACAAAATTCCGAGCTCCTTGGCCATACTCTCTACTAGTCCTATGATTAAAATTTGAAAACAACAAAAATATTAGCTTTTATTATCAAAATATCAATTCTAAATTTAAGTCTAAATTAGCTGCTACATGATTACCTATGTAGACGCAACCAATCTCTCTCCATCAGCATATACAATATATGTATGCAACAAAGAATCTAAAATTTAAATAGAAATTAATTATTGATTATGAACAATATATATATATATGATAATAACGACCAAACAGTTCTTAGTAGAAATGGACAAATAATTTTTTTATGTATAAAAGACAACAAAACAAATGCTCAAAACAAACAAATCCAAAGAGAAAAATATATTGTCAAAATGCAAGAACACAACATAGTTCAGCTTTTGAATTCTAATTGAATGAAGCTCCTGCAGTTTCTCCGTAACCAACACAAGTTCAAGCTGTGATTATAGTAGGAAGTAAATAAATATTAAGAGTTCTCAATTATTTAACGTAAGTGTTTATGTGTATATGCGAAGAACGTATAGTCTGTTATATGTGCTATTTTAGCTACAAGAGGGCATGTGCGCACAAACCAAAAAGATATGAAAAACTAGGATATGCTTTTAAAATTGACAGGTTAGAGAATTAAAAATATGCTTTCCAAGTTTAAAGTAAAAGAAGAAAAACATATAATCATTTAAGACATTTCATGCTGAAGTAAAAACCCTAACAAAGTAGATATCCAAGAAAGATGTACAACTAAATTTATCCCAATGCCATCAATTAGTTCGTAGGTGCATTGCTAAAATCAAATTATAGTCGCATAAATGATAAAGTCAATACAGGCATACAGAGCATAGCTATGAGCATCTACTGTTGCAAGAACATAAGGTAGAGGATGATAAAGAGCAAGATGCAGATCATTATTTTTGGCCAAAGCTAACATTACAAGGGAAAAAAGATAGGCAAATTATTGGAGCATCTGCTTAGTGTTTTATAAACTTAGTCAACGCGGTTAATTTTTTTATAAAACTTAATTAACTTTTATAAATATAGTTATATTTTATAAACTTAGTTAGCTTGGTGAAAAAATTATAAAACTTGGTTAATTTCTATAAACTTGTATAATTTTTATAGAACTTAGTTAAAATGGTTATGTTTTTTGCAAAATTTAGTTAATTTTTATAAAACTTCATCAACTTAGTTAATTTTTTATAAAACTTTATTGACTTAGTTAATTTTTATAAAACTTAGTTAATTTTTATAAAACTTGGTTAATTTAGTTAACTTTTATAAAACTTGGTTACTATATGGTAACAATATATGAATCTCCTACAACTATATTTTTATTTATCAAAGTGATATTTTGTTGGTTGTTTATTAATAGCATGATTTAAGGCATTACAGTTTTTTATCCAGCAAAAGATATGAATTTAGAGTAGCCTTTTGATGAAATATGGAAGGGAATAAAACATAATTGTGAAATTATTTGATGGTAAACTAATAGACAATAATGATAATACTTGAGAGTTTTTAGCATCTGTTTCATACCTTGTTGTTTAAGCACACTAGACTGAAAATGACAGAACTCTACAAATATCAACTGTTCAAAGCCTGCACGCATAAAATAAATTTGTTATTAGCTACTTCATGGCCACATTAGACTGAAAATGACAGAACTCTACAAATTAGTCATTTTGTTATTAGCACCAAGCTGTTTTCAAAAAATTTGCCATTACAACGGCGCCATTTTGTAGCACCAGAGTAATGTCTATGCATTACCCCTCTCCTGATACTTGGCTTGCGCCATTAACAACAATTTTATCCACTTATACAACAATGTCAGAATCATATACAACATTAGCACCAAATTGTTTCCAAAAAATATATGAAGGTAACAGCTGTTAGAAAAATAGAACATATGTAAACTTCATTCCCTTTATTAATAATGATTAACAAATTTGCAATAGACAACCAGTTTCTTATTTATATTCACAGCTACAGATTTTTATAGAAAGATTACAGAACACAGAATTTCTCTATCAACCCAAATTATAAGAGTGCAAGTGCATATGTTGCACCTTACAGATACAATAATTTAAGTATAAAACAAATAAGTAATTGGAGTAAAATTTTCTATTTTGATTTTTCTGCTTACTTGAGAAGTTAGAACTAGACATTTTTCTGTGTCCTATTAATGCGTACAATTATACAACAGAGACCTATCAAAGTCAGAAGTATGTAGATATCTTTAGTTTAATACTACAAATAGTGTCCGTTGTCTTCAATTGAACATCATGAAATCCCTACAACTTTTAGCTTACAATTGAAATAAAAAAATTCAATTGAAATAAAACTATAAAAGTACATATATATCTGTAGGCACACATGCCCCTACCAATTTTAGCCATACTAGATCTAAATCTAGATGTGATTGTAGTTCTATCAAACTTTGACTATATAATTAATAATCTCAAGCTCATGTACAACTTGAATTATTTTAACCATTGTATCATTATCACCTTGCCGCTTCTCTGTCTAATTCATATCCACTATAAAACTTGAATTATTTTAACCATTTCCATTCTTTTAGTTTTATATGTAGAACTAGTGTTTAATATAGTAGTTCAAATTTGGCTTTCACTAACCTTTTTTGCTACCATTTCTATAAATTTAACACACCCACAAATAACACCCCTCCCCACTCCCCCTCCTCCCAACCCCCTCAAACCCCCCCACACTAATTTCCATCTCCAATAGCCATTTTGCAAATTCGAAAAGATGGATAGAATGTCTCACATTTATTATAAAGGGGATGAACCTCAGCATACTCTCTCGAAACCTCTTGTATTTAATAGCGGAAACATCAAGTATAACCACTAAGCCAAAAGTTCAAATTAATCAAAGCAAGAAATAAATAAAAAATTAATGAAACAAAGTTCAACCCTAGTAGCATACATAGTTACAAATTAATTCTTGTTTCGTTATACATTTAGTCGTGATGCTAGTACTAAAATACATTCTTGTAGCCCTCCTTTTCTACTTGGAAACGAATAATTTAGAAATAAGCATGTGAAAAGTCCTGGATATTGAATAAAACCACGTATAATTGTACTGCTCTCCTTCTTGATGTAGGTATATCCATTGAAATTTATTCGACAAATGAGTAGCAAGATTTAAGCAAAAAGTTTTTATGCTCTAGCTATTTTTCGTTTTTTTTCTCTAGATACTGTAATGCAGTTGGATTATGCTGCACTTGAAATAACATAATATATACTTTTGATTAAAAATATTTGAATGTAAACTATCATGGCATCTAAACATACAGCATATTTTGCACTATGATTAAACTATACTGCATAATAAATATACTGATATTTCATATGAACATAAAGCTTTTGATCATGTATAAATCAGCTACAAAATCTGCAGTGTCTAACATATCTTCTCGCATACTTATGCAAAATTATGATTGATAAACTTTATAATAAAAAATTTGACAACATAGCTATTATATTTAACAAAATGGATAATCCTAACAAGTTAGGTAACAAAATTTGATTGCCAAGTGTCCACATATGCTAAAACATGCACACATATGTGTTATTAGCTGTCAACTGTAAAAGGGTATTTTCAGATAAAATGTACCTAATCATCTATTAAAATAACACATGTATTTGGTAGTACATTTAGTTTATTCTCATCATACAAGGGTTTAAAATGCATCTAAAGCTAACATTTTTACTTGTTGCTGAAAAAAAATTAAGTGAAACAAGATGTTGCACTGAAGCAAGAGTACAAAAATAAAGTGAACATACTCCTAAAAATTGACTATGGAAACAAATTGAACATACTAGTTTTGAAGCATGAAAACAAACATACTACAAACTAAAGTTACACTGCTTGCTCTTCTGTCTTCACATCTCACTTGCATGTTCTTTTATGTTTATTATGGGAAAAAGAAGAAAAGTGCTAAACTAAATGCAATTTTAAATTTATCTCATACTTGTAAACAGGATATCAGATGTTGAAATCACATCCAGAACACACCAAACTTCAGAAATCACATCCAGAACACAGCATGATACTAAATGGTAATGTAGTCACACTAAAATCCATAAAAAAAGGTAGCATAAGTGGTTTAGACATCAAATCTCAATCCAAAATTCAAATCCCAATGTAGGCTCTAAAATTTTAAAGTATGTTATGATACGTAACGGTATGTTCAATCTTAGCTTAGTCTGCGCCTGAGTTTGTCAATCTAAAACAAAGCAAAATGTGAATTCTAAATTTAAAGTGGGAAATTAAAACCTTGAACTCCTTTTCTTATTACTTGAATATCTCTTGCTTCATAAATCGTACCACTAGATTTTTGGCTTAGCTTTGCTTCCTATCTCTTAAGTAGTTAGAGGAGTATATTAATGAATGGTATACATGTATTAGTAGAGCAAATGTTAAAGTCTTGTAATTATTTTTTTCCAATAGCAGGTTGCTACTTTGTAATTGTCATGAATGCATCAATTAGCTTATATGAACTGACATGGTAACATTGTATTAAAGTGCAGGTGGAACACTAGCATAACTAGTTTATAGTATTTAGTCTTTATTTTATCAATAAATGTGAATTTAGCATAAATATATTAATTTTTCGCAAGCTTTAATACCTACTGTCAAGTGGTATTGGGATATTTGGTAATATGAATGGTTATTATCATACCTACATGTATTACTATTTAGTCATTGAAATTATGTCCAACTCATTGTAGTCCATAAGCAAAGTTACAAAAGGCAGAACTAACAAACTAGATACAACTTTTAACACTTTCTCTGAGCAAACTAGATACACCTATATTCACATGCATCTTGATAACAAAACTTATATGATTTTTTCCTAATTGGACAAGTAAAAAAGATTGTTCAGATTTCTGCTCTACCACAACAGTAGTGCGGACTCCACCATTGGCTAAGAGCAGACTCAATATGTTTTCTAATCAAAACTGATAATAAATTTTGTAAGTGATGAAACCCAAACTGAGCTAGGGTAAGGAAAAAAACTCACCAAGTTTTCAACCTGTTTCTGCCGAGTTCGCAAGTTCCAATAAGATAATCGAACACAATTCGATTCAGAGCAACTGCAGAGTATTGATTAGCACGTAGATGTGTTGAATGATGAAGGGGATGATTTCCAGTGTTAGTTGAAATGAAATCGACATCGGGAGTGATGAGGTAGATGCGGAGGGAAAATGAATATATTGAGCATAAGTAATAGAGATGGAGGCGGCAAACAATGAAAACCTAATGGATTGTTTTGTCGGCGTTTAATCCTAAAACCAGTTATCTCCAAAATAGTTTTTACCGCATTTGACATTCAAAAGACCTGACTTCTTACATATGAATTGCCTTATTCTCCTTAATTATACAAACTTTGATAAACCCAAAAATATCCTAATTTGGATGCATTAATCATTAGATTATATCTATATATAGCCTTAACAATAATCTATAATAGTTGTGTACACTAATCTAATTGCTAAGTAAAAGCATTTTAATCATATAATATTCAAACATTGCTAAAAATGTAATCAGACCTAATTGTTCTATCATCTTTGCTTAGAGGAGTAAAATTGGTTATTTATATTCTTTTATGTAATGACTGTACTTGAAAATGTTTAATAAAAAATGAGGGAAACGTTGAAAAATATAATAATGCACCAAAAATCTATGAATATGTTATGTACATCCATAGGTATAGGAGTATATATTGCATATATACGTGAAGTGCATAAATCTGTGTACAAATACATAAAATCTCTGCAATTCCAATTGAAAATTATGTGTGATAGAAACATTCAAAAACATCAAATAACCCTTAAGTTTGTATAAAGTAAAAAACTAAAGATAATCGCCATCATGCTAAAATAAAACTTGACAAAATTTAGGCAACAAAAAACACAGCTCTTATTAACCAATCCTATCATGCTAAAATTTGAATCTTTCCTCAAATTGTGTTTTTCTCTTAGTTAATCTCAACTAAAATGTTTAGCTTTTCTTAAATTAGAGTTTTAATTTTTCATTTTGCACCCAAAGTCATCTTTTAACATTCTTGTCCTATATATCTCCCAAATATCAATATGCATTCGAACCATAGTTTGGAAATTTGTGTTGGGATAGCATGGGTGAAGGACTTAAAATACTTGTGAGTGAATGTACATGCTTTACAAACACACACACACATGGAAAGTCAATTTAGATGCTTAAAATAAAACATAAAATTTGGCACAGTATATCACGGCCATTGGATCCCATTATTATTGAATACATCTCCGTGTGTGTATAAACAAAGATACATGGACACTTGTTATACAGCTCCTTGCACTTTTTTCTAATAATTATGACCTAATCTATTCAATATTAATAAAATCCATTTGAATATAGGATCTAATCCTATTTTCTCAACCAAATTCTACTTATATTTATCTATTTGTTATTATGCCACATATTTGCCTCAACATCTACTCATTGTTTGTGACAAAAAGTAATTAATTTTGCAGCATTAATTTATATTGTGTTTAGCATTCTACCCTATAAAATCTTCCTAACTTTTCACAAAGATTCAGAGTTAGCAAGAAGCTATTTCATTCGTATCATGCAGTCGAATACTAATAGAATATAACACTTACAAAATTCGAAGTTATACACCATTATTTAATTAAATGAAGCATTAGTATAATACGTTAAACATCTTGAATTTTTTCCTTATCATCAATGTTCCACCTTATTGATCGGTATTTAGATATTAACTAATAAAAATTGGCCGTTGAATTTAATGGAGAAATTAATGAAATATATCAAACAATTTGAAAATTTTCCTTATCAACAATGGTGTACCATAATGGCCAGCATTTATAAATTAACAAACAAAGACTGACCATTTAATTCAATAAAGCAATTCACAGAGCATGTCAAATATTTTCAAATTTTTCCAAACTATTAGTGGGCTACATAATTAACATTTTAAAATATCATAACTTCATATCAAAGTTTTAACTGCAAATTGTAGGAGTTTAATCTTATTTTCAACTGTATTAATAATAACGTCTCAAAATGAGATAATTTAATGAATATAATCTAGGTATAATGATATAAAAAATTAATAATAGAATATCTAGAGCATGCAAATGAGTATTGATCAATTCATCATACTGCCTACACGAATTAAGAAATGGTGGATCCCCAACAAAAAAAAACCAAACCAGACCAGCTATAAATGAAATAAGATGTACTTACTAAAATCAGAAAGAATATAACTCAACTAGAAAAGAAATTTCATCAAAGAGGTTAAGAAAAGTTTCATACAATTGTAATCGATAAATATTGAATAAAAACTAGGGAAAACTTTAAGCTTGATCTGATAAGCAAGATTTGATAATTCGAAACTATTCTAACTTAAACTGAAAACTAGGGTTGAGAAAAAACGCTCACCAATTTCCCGTTCCGCTGAGTTTAGGGCTACCAAAATCGAAAGCGACGACAGAGATGCTCAACCAAAATCGAAGCGGTGGATGAAGGAAGTTGATTTCTGGTGTTGAAATTGAAATCGATGCATTGAAATTGGAAACTGGGGAGGGAATGGAAACTAGAAATTGGGGGAGGGAATGGAAAATGGAAATCGACGTATTTTCTTTTTTCTCCAAGTAAATGAGAAGTGGCGGCAAACGAAATAAACACCGATGTATGCGGCCGCAAACAAAATAAACACTAATAGTTTTGTCAGCGTTGAACCCTTGAAACAACTTTCTCACAAACGCATTCTACAGCATTAAAGGTATAAACGCTGACTATGATTGCAGTTAAAACTCAATTTTCTTGTAGTGAATGGAGCCATACCTATGGTGGTCTGGTAGCTGTTATTATAAGCAAACTCAGCTAAATAAAGATGATCTTCCCAGTTGCCACCAAAATCAAGTATGCATGCTCTAAGTAAGTCTTCTAAAACTTTATTAACAATTTCAGTTTGCCCATCAGTTTGTGGGTGGTAGGCTGTGCTTAGACTTAGTTCTGTTCCCATGGCTTCTTGAAAGCTACTCCAAAATCTTGAGGTAAATAGGGTGTCTCTGTCACTAATGATAGTCTTAGGAATACCATGTAATCTCACTATCTCTTTTACAAATAATTGAGCTAGCTTATGAGCATTTCTGCTGGAACTTATAGGGATGAAGTGTGCTGTCTTTGTAAGCCTATCAACCACCACCCAAACACTATCATTGCCTCTTCTTGTTCTTGGCAAACCATCCACAAAATCCATTGAAATGCTTTCCCACTTCCAGGTAGGCACTATCATTGCTCCTTTTTACACAATTTTAGTTCAAAACAGAATCTATAGCATTTCTGAATGCTATTAAAAGTTAATTTCAGGTGTTAGTGTATTTCCAGCAATTAAATAACTTTAATTTAAAACACAAACATTTTTAAAATCATATTTTAACATTTAAAATGTTCATTTACATATCATTTAACATATATCTTTTCACAATAAATTTCTTATAATCAAATCCAATTTTCTACAATTTACTTAATAAATTTTAGTGTAAAAGTGTCCAATTCTTCACATTTCAACAAATAAACTTAACACTTCAAATTTAAATTACCATTTCGCAATTTAACTAAATTTCCAATTTTATTTAATTAACTTAAACCTTTAATTAAAACCAAATTTCACATTTCCTAGTTAAGTTATATTTTAAAAGATCACTTTTAAACATTCATTTATTTAACCACTTAAATTCATAGAAAAATCAATAATACTTTAATAAATCACTTAAATTCAAATTTAATCAAATTATCATATTTACCATTTCCAAATAAAATTTAATATCCATTTTATTTATATAACTTAAATATCATTTTTAACCAAAATTCCAAATTTCCAACTTAAGTTATATTTCAAAAATCCAGTTAAACTATTCATTAATTACATTTTTAACACATAGAAAAATCATAATTTCTTTAATTCAAAATATTTCAAAATCTGTTTAAATCAAATTTCATAAATATATATTTTTAAAATACTTAAAAATATTCAAAACACTTTATAAAACAACCACGGGCCTGTATATAGTTTTCTAGCCTAGGTCAAGTGATACGGATATGTATCATTTCAATCCGCAGTTTAAAAAGAAAAAAAATCCGGGTTTTATCATTTCAAACCCGCAATACCAAGTTAAAATAAATTAAATAAAAACCATTCAGGCCTATCATTTCAGCCCATAACGATTTTTCCCTATTCTAAAGTCCGTTCGGGTATGTATCATTTCAACCCATAGTGATTCTAGTCTACAGGGAACTTGCAATGGTGATAACTGATATAAATAACAGAATAACATTAAATAACAGTAACATATGATATAACAGGTGTATAAACATCATATGATCATAACATAGTCAAGTATAACATGATAATATATTTCTACAGATTCACAGGGTGTCAATTTACTAGTTATATAGGTACATATTGTCTGGTGAGAATAACTCACCTGTTTGTGCTGGAGATATCAAAACCAATGACATAATGGAAACAAAAGCACGATGACAAGACTACGGACTTGAGTGGAGAGCGAATCCAATCTACAACTCTTGTGTACAACCCAAAACAAACAATCAAAACAACAAAATTCAATACGACTTTAAAATGAAATAACTTTGAAATGAAAAGAGATTTGAATGTCGAATCTTTTGCCTTGTTTTCTACAATGATTTGCATGGCCTAGGGGTTTATTTAGGTCAGGTTTGACATGACTTTGGCTCAGGTTTGATCATAGGAATGCATGGCATAAAGGCTAGAACATGTGGAGGAAGTTACAACACAAGAATATCAAGAGACTAGGCAACATAGTGGAGTTTGGTTCAACTTTTGGCTCGGTCTATGGGTCAAATGGCTCGGCCATCATCTGGTACAGGTCTGGACAGAGGTTTGGGTGATGAGTAGCAGCAGCCAAAGGTCATGTAGCAAGTGGTGGTGGTGGCTAAGGGGGTTGCCAAAGCAAGATATGGAGGGTAGGTGATGATATGTGTGGTCTAGGCAATGTTTTGTGGAGTTTTGTGGTGATGGCTTCAAGTGGAAGGTCATGGCCTGTCTTGGTCAGAGGGAAGGGAGTGTTTTCTGTAGTTGACGGAGGAGGTGATGATGGGGATGATGGTGGTAGAGGCTAGGCCAAGCAAACATGTGAATAGATCAAGGTAAAATTGCATAAAAAAGTAAGAAAAAAAAGTAGAAAGAAAAGAGGGAGATTACCAAATTTTTTTGCAAGATGGAGGCCATGATTTTTTTTAGGGTTTTGTAGCTTTAAAAATTCTTGAATAAGATGAGGGAGTCGGCTGAAAATGAATGAGGAAAAGAACGGAAAAAATAAAATAAAAGATGTATTGATTGAAAAAGAAACGGTAGAATTCAAAAGGGCTAAGCACACAAAAGGTATCAAACTCTTCATATATCTTTAATTCCTTTTTTATAACTTTATATTTCTGCAAAAAATAATAATACCAGATAAAATTTCGAAATTTTATCAAAATTTAATAATTTATATAAATATTTATCAATTATATAAAGTTAAATTAAGAAAATAGCTAAAATAGTAAACTAGTCTAGAAAATTTGGAATTGAATAGAATAAATTTTTAGAAAATTCATATGAGCTTGAAATATATTTTTAAACATAAATAATAACATAAAATAAAAATATATTCACAAAATAAATATTTAAAATTTAATTTACATATAATTTTTAATGAAGAAAATAGCAGAAAAATAGGAAAACAGCCTTTAAAAATGAAAAATAAATGCAGTAAATTTTGGAAAAATTCTATTATCATTTTAAAAATATAAAAAGACAAAAATATACATAAAAAAACATATTAACACATATTAAAACAAAATATAAGAAAGAAAATATGATTTATAAAATTTAAAATAGGCAAAATTGCACAAATAAACAAATTATACTAAAAATTGAAATGCACATAACTTTTACATTTTAACTTCGTTTTCAACGAAACGAAAAGTAGTGTTCAAGTTATTAAATCTATTTTCATAATAAAAGATAAAATTTATAATTTCAAACTATTTAAAATTTAAACTTAAAAGTCAAAGTTTGACTATTGACCAAAATTCACATTTTCTGGAAATATTAAATTTAGTCATATTTGGAATTCTAATCCACATACAAAATCAAAGTTTTTATATTTACAATAACAAAATTTATTCTTTTCATAAATAAAGCTTTTAAATCTGGAAATCAATTTAAAAATAATTGTAAAATACAAGGTTGTTACACTCTCCCCCACTCAAAACTTTTCGTCCCCGAAAAGGAACGAGGTACGGAAAGCACAGAAAAAGATAGAATGAATAGAATTAAGACAAGATGATAAGAAAATTGGAATTACACCTGATAACTATTGTTATAGGTAAGTTTAACAAAATGGAGGTGATCAAATCAAGAATATAAGCACGAAAAAGATCCTCTAGAGTCTGAATCTCACTTTTCACTTGACCGACAGTCTATGAATGGAAAAACAGTGTTCAGATCCAGATGAGTAACAAAGATTATCAAAGATTATAGAAAGCTTTCTAAACAGACTGGTATAAGCAATAGCCTTCCCATTCTGTAACAAGATAAGAGAAATAAGGACAACCAAAAGATAGTTTGAAAAAAAAACAAAATAAGATAATAAATTTGAAACCATAATGCTTTGAAATCATAATAATTTAGGGATGTTTATCATTTGGAAATCATACTACTAAAATCATAACACTTTGGAAATGTTATTCTTTTAAAAAAAAAGAACATAATACTTAGAAAATCATAACACCTTTTAAAAAAAATCTTCATTTAAACCATTTTAATTCAAGGTCAAATAATATTCATTTTAAAGTTGTAACATTTCTAAGTTCATTCAATTATAAAAATTTCCAAAACATTGTATTTTCAAACGGCAGCACTTATAAAATGCTACAGTAGATATATTAGTATTTCAAATCAGTTTTATTCCAGAAATATTCATTTGGATATCTTTTAACTTAAGACTTATTAAAACATACTTTTATGAATGGAATATCCAAATAAACTATACTTCATTTATTAAGTCAAAAGTTCATTATTTTACTTAGCTCTTCATTTAACAAATAACCTAACACTTTATTTAAAATACCCATTTCACAAATAGATATTCCTTTAATAAGTTACACTTAAAATTCCATTTTAAAACCAAATTCTCAATTATCAATTTTTTAGTGATGTTAAAATACATTTTAACTATTTAAATCATAAGCATTCATTTTTCAAGACATATCTATTTCATAAATAAAATATTTATATAGCAAATATAACAATCAAATTTCTTTACACATTTATTCATTTAGACATCAATTAAACTATGAATTCAAGTTAAATAAACTTTATTACAAAATGTCTAATTCAAATGTATTTTATTTTATCTATTCAAAGATACATTATTTATTATACAACATATTCTTTTTAGGAAATAACCTTTATTAAATTCCTAGGTTAGACTTAAGGTTCCAAAGTAAATCAAATTTGATTATTAAGTTATTTAAATAAAATCTCTTTAAATTCCTTTTTCACTATTTACCTCTGTTAATCTTTTATAACTAAAATTTAAGTGTATAACATTTATTATAACCACTCACATTTTATTTATAAAAATCCTTTCTATATTGTATATTATCCAGTTTCATATTCAACTTCTGTGTAATTTAGGTAAGTTATATTGGAAATGAAATTGTGTGTTATACAAATAAAACTTTCCAATTCAATTATCTCAAGTTTGAATAATTTATTCAAATTTTTGATTTTCTTCTTATAACTGAAATTATTCTTTAAAATAAAATTTAAGAATTAAACTTCCGATTCCTTTCAAACCATTTAGCGATAAGTAATTATACATACATAATATGTCAAATCAAATTTTTAAATCATATATCTATATATATTATAATCCAGTCATATTTTAGAAATTCAAATCAATTAAATTCTCAAAGCAACACTGTAGCAAGCCTACAGAGCGGTCTCTTCACTTCGAAACTCGAAAATGAACGTCGATGATGCTGCAGTCATCACCGAAATTATTTTCCAGCGACAAAGAGAAGAGCACTAAATTTTTAAACTTAAAAATCCTTTATAAACAAATTTCTACTTGGAAATACTTTAAATATATATCCTTTTAAAACTTTAAACACAAGGTTTGAAATCCATCGGAATTAAATTCTTAAATTCTTGATTTAAATTCATTTCAGTTCCCAAATCAATTTATAAACAACTATTTATAAATTCATTTATAGAGCTATAAATGATAAATCAAGTATTATCATTTTAAATAATCAATTTAAATCAATTTATGAAGTTCCATAAAATTTACTTATATTTCAAAATTATTTCATTAACAGTTTAAAAATAATATTATGTCAGTTTTTTCTGTCAAAGTGTTTTAGAAATCCTATCGATAGCGTTGATCAGACGAATCGATCGGAAACCCAAATCAACATCAACAACTCAAACAACACAACATATAAAAAAAACATAGATTTATAGATTTCGTGTACAATTCAAAAATGTTTGGAGATAGTTTTAGAAACAAAAGACAAGATGGTTAAGCAGAGTAGAGAGATGGGTAAGCTTAGATAAATCGCAGACAACCTTAACCGGGTCAACCTTGACTTAATGGATAAGATCAAATGTGGATTTTCTGGGGTAAATCTACCTTCGATCTCAAGAGATAGAGTTTGGAATAATAAAAGATATTAGCATCTAAACCAAGGATAGATATAAATCTCTGGTGAATCGATGCAAATTTGTAAAGGAGTTTCCCCCTTTACCAGAAAATTAGAATATTGGCGAGACAGCCAATTCACTATAAAGATCATTCGAAGTGGAGTTATGTGATACTCCAAAATTAAAAGCAGATGAATAGTGAGGGACAAGAATGAATTTTGGAACCGCAGGGAACATTCCAAAAATTCAAAGGAAATTCGAATCAAGAGGAAAAGATTCAAACTCGAACGAAAGTGATTCTGTAAATAAATCTACTCCATATGCTGAGTTTTGCCTCAAAGCCAAAGCTCTGATACCAACTGTAACGACCCGATATTTTCAACCATTCGCATCCATTATAAGTGTATAGGTAGACACTCATGCCGGAGTTGAATTGCTCAAAATACCGCGTTGTAAATAAAATTTGGCAAATCTCAGAATATACAGTAAATAAATATAATCACAGACACAGAGTAAAATAATGCAGTGGAAGTAAAAGAAATAGTAGTTCATGAAGCTACTATATAAATATATCAGAGTTACAAGATATAACAGAAGAAATAGAATACAACAAAAGTCTCAATATAATAACCAAGTACAAGCTGAATAGAACAACGGAATTGAAATAGATAGGACATGACAAGCAGATGATCTCCAGCGATTCAAATCTCCAAGAGAGTGGAAATCCAAATCTGTGAATAACTCAGGCTGACCCGAGCGTAAATAAAATACAAACACTCGAGTCAGGACAATATATACTTATATAATGTAAACCAACTCAAGTGAACTGTAATAAGGTACAAGTAACTTAAAGAATGCTTGGGATCGCCCATTCTTTAAGGATCCGTTAAACTATTTACTATGTAGTAATATACGCTATATACAGTAGTGTCTAATCAGTAAAGTATAATCATATAGAAAATAGCGTTAAGGGGATGGAGAACCTTAACGCGGTCGGATCTTAAAATCATAATCGTAGTAAAGCTCGATATGGTAGGTGACACGGCACACAAGGCAATGCCAGGGTAGATATACCAATTACGCACACGGACTGATGGATACGCATAGCAACCACTACCGTTCCACCTCGAACAACACTCCCAAATCGGAGGATGGCCATCTAATCAATCACAAGTAAGAGTATAATATCAAAGAAATGTGTCCGAGAAGAGGTGCTACCTCACTGGTCCGAGATCGCTCCTGTTTTAGCCACCTTATGCCAACTCACGGGAGTTGGGTCCACGTAACATACCTTAAGAAAGTCGCCACCATCCTACTTCATTCTGGAATCTCCACCGCGTACACGGTTGTCAAAGTGGTTTTCGGTATCGACGGAGAGTATGTCCATATCCGATCCCGGTCTCTTTGCCAACCAATCATTATTATAACCCATGGTTATAACTTTTAAAAACAATACTTTACTTCAAAATAAAATATCATTTCAAACCATATATTTATCAAAATAAAGATTAAATCAATTCCAAACCATTTCCATATATTTAAATTTTCATATCATTTCAAAACTTCATTTCAAATCATTTTAATATAATAAAATATCATATCCTTACAAATCTTCATTTCAAATCATTTTAATATAATAAAATATCCTATTAGTTCAAATCCAAATATTCAACTTTAAATACCTTTTAAATTCAAAGATATCGTTCATTTACTATCATTTCAAATCACCTTTAAATAGTTTATATTCTAATCAAAATAATTCATTTAAACCTTTTAAAAGTGTAATTATTATATTTTCAAATCAAGTATTCAATTTCCAAAGTTTCAAACCATTGAGTTCGTTTACTAAGTCAAAAACTATAATTATTAAAATTTCAGCCTTTCGCAGCATTTAAAAACAACTGCTATAAGTTATATTTGAAAACATTTTTAATTCAGCAAAGACAGCACTTAAAACTGCTGTTAAAACTCAGTTTTAGTTGAATTATAGTTCAAAACAGAAAAGACAGCATTTCAGAAGTGCTGCGGTAGTTCAGATTTCAAAATAAGGGTTAAATTTGATTTCAACATAGACTGCAGACTATTATAGCATTTCCAGATAATGCTATAATAGGCCTGAGTTCAATATTAGCCTATAAGTTCAACTACAGCAACTACAGCATTCTAGAAATGTTGTAATAGCTCCTTTTTACACAATTTTAGTTCAAAATAGAATCTATAGCATTTCTGAATGCTATTAAAAGTTAATTTCAGGTGTTAGTGTATTTCCAGCAATTAAATAACTTTAATTTAAAACACATAAACATTTTTAAAATCATATTTTAACATTTAAAATGTTCATTTACATATCATTTAACATATATCTTTTCACAATAAATTTCTTATAATCAAATCCAATTTTCAACAATTTACTTAATAAATTTTAGTGTAAAAGTGTCCAATTCTTCACATTTCAACAAATAAACTTAACACTTCAAATTTAAATTACCATTTCACAATTTAACTAAATTTCCAATTTTATTTAATTAACTTAAACCTTTAATTAAAACCAAATTTCACATTTCCTAGTTAAGTTATATTTTAAAAGATCACTTTTAAACATTCATTTATTTAACCACTTAAATTCATAGAAAAATCAATAATACTTTAATAAATCACTTAAATTCAAATTTAATCAAATTATCATATTTAACATTTCCAATTAAATTTAATATCCATTTTATTTATATAAATTAAATATCATTTTTAACCAAAATTCCAAATTTCCAACTTAAGTTATATTTCAAAAATCCAGTTAAACTATTCATTAATTACATTTTTAACACATAGAAAAATCATAATTTCTTTAATTCAAAATATTTCAAAATCTGTTTAAATCAAATTTCATAAATATATATTTTTAAAATACTTAAAAATATTCAAAACACTTTATAAAATAACCACGGTCCTGTATATAGTTTTCTAGCCTAGGTCAAGTGATACGGATATGTATCATTTCAATCCGCAGTTTAAAAAGAAAAAAAATCCGGGTTCTATTATTTCAAACCCGCAATCCCAAGTTAATATAAATTAAATAAAAACCATTCAGGCCTATCATTTCAGCCCATAACGATTTTTCCCTATTCTAAAGTCCGTTCGGGTATGTATCATTTCAACCCATAGTGATTCTAGTCTACAGGGAACTTACAATGGTGATAACTGATATAAATAACAGAATAACATTAAATAACAGTAACATATGATATAACAGGTGTATAAACATCATATGATCATAACATAGTCAAGTATAACATGATAATATATTTCTATAGATTCACATGGTGTCAATTTACTAGTTATATAGGTACATATTGTCTGGTGAGAATAACTCACCTGTTTGTGCTGGAGATATCAAAACCAATGACATAATGGAAACAAAAGCACGATGACAAGACTACGGACTTGAGTGGAGAGCGAATCCAATCTACAACTCTTGTGTACAACCCAAAACAAACAATCAAAACAACAAAATTCAATACGACTTTAAAATGAAATAACTTTGAAATGAAAAGAGATTTGAATGTCGAATCTTTTGCCTTGTTTTCTACAATGCTTTGCATGGCCTAGGGGTTTATTTAGGTCAGGTTTGACATAACTTTGGCTCAGGTTTGATCATAGGAATGCATGGCATAAAGGCTAGAACATGTGGAGGAAGTTACAACACAAGAATATCAAGAGACTAGGCAACATAGTGGAGTTTGGTTCAACTTTTGGCTCGGTCTATGGGTCAAATGGCTCGGCCATCATCTGGTACAGGTCTGGACAGAGGTTTGGGTGATGAGTAGCAGCAGCCAAAGGTCATGTAGCAAGTGGTGGTGGTGGCTAAGGGGATGACCAAAGCAAGATATGGAGGGTAGGTGATGATATGTGTGGTCTAGGCAATGTTTTGTGGAGTTTTGTGGTGATGGCTTCAAGTGGAAGGTCATGGCCTGTCTTGGTCAGAGGGAAGGGAGTGTTTGCTGTAGTTGACGGAGGAGGTGATGATGGGGATGATGGTGGTAGAGGCTAGGCCAAGCAAACATGTGAATAGATCAAGGCAAAATTGCATAAAAAAGTAAGAAAAAAAAGTAGAAAGAAAAGAGGGAGATTACCAAATTTTTTTGCAAGATGGAGGCCATGATTTTTTTTAGGGTTTTGTAGCTTTAAAAATTCTTGAATAAGATGAGGGAGTCGGCTGAAAATGAATGAGGAAAAGAACGGCAAAAATAAAATAAAAGATGTATTGATTGAAAAAGAAACGGTAGAATTCAAAAGGGCTAAGCACACAAAAGGTATCAAACTCTTCATATATCTTTAATTCCTTTTTTATAACTTTATATTTCTGCAAAAAATAATAATACCAGATAAAATTTCGAAATTTTATCAAAATTTAATAATTTATATAAATATTTATCAATTATATAAAGTTAAATTAAGAAAATAGCTAAAATAGTAAACTAGTCTAGAAAATTTGGAATTGAATAGAATAAATTTTTAGAAAATTCATATGAGCTTGAAATATATTTTTAAACATAAATAATAACATAAAATAAAAATATATTCACAAAATAAATATTTAAAATTTAATTTACATATAATTTTTAATGAAGAAAATAGTAGAAAAATAGGAAAACAGCCTTTAAAAATGAAAAATAAATGCAGTAAATTTTGGAAAAATTCTATTATCATTTTAAAAATATAAAAAGACAAAAATATACATAAAAAAACATATTAACACATATTAAAACAAAATATAAGAAAGAAAATATGATTTATAAAATTTAAAATAGGCAAAATTGCACAAATAAACAAATTATACTAAAAATTGAAATGTACATAACTTTTACATTTTAACTCCGTTTTCAACGAAACGAAAAGTAGTGTTCAAGTTATTAAATCTATTTTCATAATAAAATATAAAATTTATAATTTCAAACTATTTAAAATTTAAACTTAAAAGTCAAAGTTTGACTATTGACCAAAATTCACATTTTCTGGAAATATTAAATTTAGTCATATTTGGAATTCTAATCCACATACAAAATCAAAGTTTTTATATTTACAATAACAAAATTTATTCTTTTCATAAATAAAGCTTTTAAATCTGGAAATCAATTTAAAAATAATTGTAAAATATAGGGTTGTTACAAAATATGTTCATGACTCATCTTTGATTGTGGAGCCATCGGTTCAAGAGAAACTAGAAATAGAACCGAACTTGATAGTGGTTAGACATCCAATTTATGTTGTGGATCCGAATGAAAAGAGATTGCGTAACAAAGTGGTGTGACTAGTCAAGATTCGATGGAGTGAAGATCCAAGAGACTATACATGAGAGATGATGGATCGCTTAAAAGAAGCCTATCCCGAGTTGAGGTTGGAATAGCTAGTCATAGGTTGTATGTATAGTGTATGTTTTTTGCTATGGATTCTTAGTGCATTTCTTTGTATGAGTTTTATGATATGAATATATAGCTTTTTTCTTAGTTTGAATCCACTCCTTGTTCGCTAATTTCGAGACGGAATTCTTTTAAGGGGGAAGAGTGTAACGACCCAAAATTTAATCGTTATTTAAATGGATATTTAATTATAGTTCTAAATAATTAATAAATGGATTTTTATTAACAAATAAAACTATTTTAATTAATAACTAATGACGATAAAATCGTTTTTAAAATTTGTTTTCTAACATATATAGTTCATAGAGAAATAGAAAATGTGACTGAAAATTATTTTTCAAAATATTGATTTTTCATTGGTTAAAAGTTATTCAAAATGTCATAACACTATTGTAAACACACATGCACACATTACAAAATATTTTAACATGGTATGTACGTGTATATATGCATGTACATTTTTCATCCTTAAGTATATAAACACATAAGTTAAAAAAAGATTTTATTTAATAAAAATATATGTACATAACATATATAAAAATACTCTTTTTCAACACAAGTACTAGATGCATAGCATGAATAGTGTAAGAGAGGGGGGTACTTGAAGTGGACGGAATTAGGGAGGGAGGAGATGGTAGTGCGTGCATACATATGTATTTTATTATAAGAACTTGCATATTTTTTAATAATTTCCTAAGCTTATATATACAAATCAACTTACATGTTCTTATTTTTACAACCCTCCTCTTCATTTCAAAATTCCTAAGAGCTTAAGAAAACATCCAGGGCTTCCTCTTCATAATTTTTAAAGTGAGAAAAACCACTTCATTTTGCTAAAACTCTCCTCTTTAATTCACAAAAACATTTCTACATCTTCTACAACACCTCCCCTTCTAAAGTTACAAGCCCATCCACCCCAAAACCCCATGGCCATGCCCAACATACACTAGGTTGAGCCCAAAGTCCATATGGCCGATCCTAAACATCACTTGGCCAAGCCCATTTATGTGTCTGAGCAACCAAAAGTTTCATTTTTTGCAAAATTCTAGCTTATATTCAAGTTTAGAAAAAGTTCATCTTGATTTAATAAAATTTTGGTGAGTACAACTCTTGTTTTTGAAAAAGAGAATAACTTGATTTTGATGAACTATATACTGTGAAAATATAGTGGTTGTTGTGTTGAAATATTATGTTGTTTTGATGGCATATGATTATAAGTTTGTATTTAAGCTTGGATTTGTGATTTGGATGTTAAATGATATGTTTGGATATGGATATATGAATGGTTGGTTATGATATGATGGTATTGTGTTTATGAAACAAAACCAAATGTATGTGATGTAATTGTTGTAAAGTTAGCACCTTGAAAAGTCGCAAAGGAATTGAGATCCGATTTGAAAACAAAAGCTCTTTTTCTAGCTTTGGATTTTTGAAATGCTTTTCCAAGTTTTCACCTTCTGTTTAAGTTTTCAAAACTCTTCCATTTATGTTTTCAAGTATGCAATAACTAGAGTTAAAGTGAAGCTTTCACCTAGAAATCAATTATAGCGAACTACACTTATAGCGATAGTCGTTGTGGATGCAGTTCGGAAAATTTCACGATTTCAAGTTTTAAAGTGTTTCCTTTTGGATTGTTATTGAAAATTTATTTCAAATTAATTAAGTAAGTCCAAAGTTTTAAGTTTTAATTATTTAATAATTTATTATTTAATTTATTAATTAGGGTAATTATTACTTAATTGATTTATTAAGTAATTAGGTTAAGTAATTAGAGTTTAAGAAATTATTGACCAAGTAATTATTTTTAATTAAGGAAGTTTTAAATAATTATTAATTAAGGTAAAAGGAAATTAAATTTTATTTAAGCAAATTTATTTACTTTAATTAATTATTTAATTGGAATAAGTTATTTAATTAATTATTATTTAAGTAAAGGTTAATTATCCACTTAATTTGGTTTAATAAACTAATATATTTAATTAGAGTTTAATTAAAGTTTTAATTATATATAAATTTTTAATTAATTAAGGTTTAAAGTATGATTTTGATTTAATTAAGATTAATTAAAGTTTAGTTGAGTTTTGAACCTATGATTAAAGTTCATATGTAAATATTACACCTTGATAGTGGAATTGTCCACTGTAAACAACTTGACCCTTTGAAATTATCGAACGTTGATTTGGACAGACTGGGATCGGATAGTTGTTGTTATCTGAAAACCACTTCGAACCAATGTAAATGTTTGGCCTGGAAATAGTAAAGGCAAGGTCCAAGATGAAGACTTTGAAGTGCAAGGGATATTTGCTATTAACCTTGAGGGTGATTCCAAAACGGGTGTAGTGGAAGTAGTGCCTTCGGTTCATTCATCTTCTGAACGACTTGTATGGATGAATGCTGACATTGTGTCAACATATGGAAGGCAATGTTCGAATTCCAAGTGGCAATGCTATAATAAAGGTAAACGTAGCCTCGGGCCTCATCAACAGGAAATGACTAAAACAGAGGAGATGCAACAAGGCTAGGTGGGTCGCTTCCATTAGGGTAAGGTCATCATTATCTAGAGTCCCTACTATCAACTCATGTATGCTTCGATATGGTTGCTGATCCCAACCAAGGAATGATCTTATTCGGTACTATCCAGTAAAGGGTAGGTCGGTCTTGTGTTGGCAGGGGTCGATAGGTTGGACCTTGGTATACAAATCTAGAGGTGTACTTTGACTGGCGGTACTCCAGTAGCCCAGCCATTATATGGAATCCATTCTCTAATAAGTGTCGTATGGATTTAGTTGTACCCAAATATGTTGAAATGTGAGATGCAAGCATTTCAGCTATGTTCTATTTTACTTGAAAACCCTAGAAATTATCATAATATCACTGGATTTCTATATAAAGTGTTTGGTTATCGTAAGGTAAAAACTTGTTCATGCTTATGTGCGGCCTGGTCTTACAAGATACCTTTGATTTTCAAAGCGTTTTATAAAAGTAAATTTAAGTTGTTTTGAGTTTACTCATACCAGACCTATGCCTGACCCGGAGTTTTATTTTCTTTTCCTAAAACTCTTGGGTACTCAAATTTGTATGAGTTGCTAAGTGATCCACTTACGAAAGCACTTTGAAGGAGCTGGAGCTGGAGCTGGTAGCTTCACCATTAGCTAATTATTTTTATTCCACTGTGTATGTATGTATGATCTATATATTTTTGTATGGGCGGGTAGTTATAACTGTCCGGTTGAAGGCTATAATGTAATGACTCTGATGTATTATTATTATGGGAATGACTATGTAATATCCAATGTTATCTATTATATGTTGTTCTGATTCGTAGTGAGATTCTCTAATTGTGTAGTTTCTTCTTTTCTTTCTTTTTCTCCTACCCTTAATGGCTCGTCTTTCGGTGCAAGAAAGGCGGTCGTTGCAAGAAGAGAGGGGGAAGGTTTCGGTTTTAATAGTCAAATAAGGAGGGTTCGGTATTAAAATGGATGAGAGAAAATGGAAGGGAAATAAGATAAATGAAGGTTGGAAAGAAAAGTGTTAGCTTATATATGAGAGATGAGGGTTCGGCCTGCCTTAGTTTCTTTAGGAAGTCAAGAGAAACGTGGGAGGGAACGACTAGAGGAATGCTGATCCATATGAACGTATAAAAAAAAGAAGGAGGGAGGATCGGCTAAAAAAATACCGATCCCTACATACATAAAAAAAGGGATCGGCCATGAGCCTACGTGCATTCAAACATGGACATGAAGATTATGTAAAGTACATATATACAAAATGCAATGGAATTACGTATAATTCATTAAAAATTGGCGACAACCCATGAACATTCAAATGCATCCGGAGGCCAACAACAAGAACGTGTACCAGAACATGCGCATGTATAGTCTAAAAGTTTAATTTTTGAAATCGACAGAAACTGAATCCAAACCTGAAGTTTTCAAGACCGAAACCAGATCAGATAGCCAAAGCTTACTAGTCTCATAGAATCAGACATAGATAGCAACTGATGGAATATAACTGAATTTATACTATTGGAAGTCGACCTAGCGTCATAACGATCAAGAAGATGTCCAACACTTTGGGAAAATAATTCGAGAGAAACATAGCGATTATATCGAGAACTGGATGGATTTCTTTCTAACGACTCTAACTTGCTTTGATTCAAAGCATGTCATGTTCAGCACAAGATGTACTTTGGGGGGCAAGTGTTACCCGGCATTTTGACCCAGCCATGTTCGAACTGATTAGACAAGTTAGATTCAACCGTCGTCAATGCCAGTAAGTCCAGAGCGATGATTATGGGGTACAAAAGTCAAATACAAATGGTAATATGAAGCCGTGATTGAACGGAATTGAGAGATATGCGTTGCAGAATGTTTAAAGTATGGAGAATGGTTCAAAATATAGGAGGTATAGGCTATAATCAACTTCCAAAATAGGGATCGGTATGTTTCAGGAAGCAAGTGCACTTCAATAGAAAACAATCAATATCTCAAGATCTATAAGTCCAACGCATATGAAATTTTGTGAGTAAGATGTGAGGACCCCAAGAAGCCTACCCTAGGGATCGCACCTCAAAAAGATGAAGCAAGAGGGATCGGCCTTCTTCCCTAGATAGAGATCGGCTGAAAACAAAAAACAATTCACATTGATGTAAAGATCGAGCAATAACTCAAGCTCTACTAATCCAATTGGCATGAAACTTGGAGGCTAAGCATCTTTCAACATGGGGAAGCTACTGTAGCGATCTCACCCCCAAATTCCTCCAAATGAGGGATCTGTAACGATCCGTCTTATTGGTCCATATGGTTTTGGAGATCCTTCTGCCGAATTTTCAGGGAGATATTTCACCATCTTCATCTATAAATACAAGCTTGGTTGTCCATTTCGGGACTTTTACGCTGCTAGTTGCTTTGTACTCTACTGTAACTAAGGATTTTCATCTGATCCCTATTGTACTCAGTTTATAAAGTGATTAATAAAGCAATCTATTCAAAGTGGACGTAGGCAAACAACGTCAAACCACTATAAATCGTTGTGTTCTTGTTATTACTTTAGTTTTCTACTCTTTCATTACTATATTCCTCCATTTGCATTTTACATTCTTCATTTATTTCTCCATAAAACTTCAATTGGGTGTTTGTGCCAATTTTTGGTAGAAACATATATACATTTATATATATATATATATATATGTAGGTATCTTTATAATATTTAAATAAGTATATGTATGTATGTATATATTATAATTATGAAATTAAAAAAATATTTTTTAACCCTTTCCAAATCGAATGGACAACACAACAAACTTTTATTTATAATTTTATTGTATTAATATATATATTAATTAATTAGTCGAAATACAATAAAATAATAATAAAAAATATTTTTGTGTTATATTATTTGAATTTAAAATTTTAAGAAAATCTAGCATTATATTTTAAGGTTGGGAAATCTTTCTAGATTTCCCCCAATCAAAATTTTATTTTTACTTAATTAAATAATTTTGACCAAATATTAAAATGATTTTAAAAAAATATAAAAACTAATTTTTATATTTAAATTTTTTGGCTGAGAGTTTATGGGTGTTAAAATGATTTTATAAAATTTAAATTTTGAAACATATTTTATTTTATGAATTATTTAATTAGTATATTGATTTAAATAATAGTAAATAATTTTTAAAAAATAATTTGAAGTCACCAAAAAGTATAATTAATGTAAATATGCATTTATAAAATATAGGTTCAATTATTTACATGATAGATGATATAATTAAATTCAAGTCATATAACTAAAATTAAGTGACCTATTAATATGTATATATATTAATAAAATGATAATAAATGATAAAATATATGCAGTTGTGCACATCATATCCACATGGAAAAAATTGTTTTTTAATAAATACATACACATAACCAATCAAGTATGTGTCAACATTGATACATATAAGAATCATCAACTAACTAACAATATAATATAGGTATATATATATATATCTGTGTGTGTATATGTATGTATGTATATGAATAATATATTGTTATTCAGAAAATATTAATCATATAGTATAGTAAATACATACCTATTACCAATGCCTTGAAGAACACCTTATAATAATGAATTCTCCTTCCTTTGAAAATTTCTCGATTCCACATATTGCTAATCCTTGAATCGTAGACCTTTAACTATCAAGTAGTTGTCGCCGTTTAAATTGATTTAAGTTGAATTTATTGGAGCTCCTTGAAGTAGAGATCGGCCAACAATAGAGGACTAGAGGCAGCCAAAATTCTTTTTACAATTAGGTTAGGGGTCATTTTATAGTGGATGAAATAGAGAGAAATATGGATCATATCTCATACCATTTCTCTTTCAATCTCAGCCATCCATCACAAAACACCTTTAGCCTTTTTAGCCACCCCTTATAATCCATATTGTTGTTGAATTATCCTCTTATAATCATAGGCTAATATCCCATTTTAGCTCAAATAGATATTATTAAATAAATCTAATAAAATTGTTTGTCGATATCACATATCGATCGATATATTCACAACTATTCTAAATATATACAATAATATTTATTGCTCATATCATATTCAAAATTTTATTAACCAAAATGCTCTAGCTAAAGACTTTGACTTTGAGTTGACTTAAGCTGACCATGGTATTAACCCCATATAATCGAGGAGATGAATCCTCTCTTGAATAGTACTTCACTTCTAATATTTCCACTCGACCCAACTGTAGTCACTCGATGGACGCCATGCCATGATTTGACTATAATCAAAGCAGAGCTTTCATATTGAAGATCGACCGTATTCTCAAGTCAAGAGAACTATGTATATGAGTCATATCGATATTTTTTATTTGATCTTAGTTATATTAACCGATAGAAAACTATTGAGTGAGTGGTTATATAGTTATCCAATAATTATCAGTACATAATCTCTTATTGCCCCTAGTAGTCATAAGTAATACACTGGCTAACATTTGAAGAGAGTTATGTACTCTAGTCTCAACGAATACATCGATATCCAGTTTCGATGCATCTTGACTAGGAACATTTGAAATGGCATATTTATATTTATTGTGATAAATTACTCACAATTACAAAACTTGTAACTACTATCACAAAACATACCATTTATGGATTTGCTATTAAATATACTTATAATTAAATTGGTTAATTAACACAACACATTATATCAAGTATTTTATAGAAAGAAAATATGTTTTATTTCAAACAAGATTGGTCAATGAGTTATATATTACATAATTACTCCTAGTGCATACCTCTAACTCTATCAATCTCCCACTTGCACTTAGGATTAATTATAGAATATTATTCTAACTCCTCCAGTCGATTTCCTCGAAACCAATTTGGTCAGTCCCTTAGTGAATGAGTATGTTATTATGTTTAATTATCTACTATGTTAATCAACTCTCTTCGACGCTGATAAATTACCTTTATCATGTGGAATAATTCGAGGTATGTCTCTCGACTTCCAATGAACTCTAAATTCTGTTATGAACTATATCGTAACATTATTATCATATGACAATGTTTTGGGATTCTCAACATTTGGAATTACCCTAAGCTCATTTATAATTTTTTATATTTATATACATTGGTTTTATTACAATGCAATTCTAGGCGATGTACTTAGCGTTTTTATTGGATCAACCACGGTCTTTCATTTGGAACATTTCCAACTTAAAGATTCTTAACTTGAATTTGTTATTGACATATTATACTCAATATCAGTTATGAAAGTTCGAGTCTGAACACTCATTCATAAGGAATTCATTGTTTCTGTAAACAATTCTCTAGTAATTTATAAATAGATGAGAATACTTTAAATAACCATTTAGTGATATCAATTTGAATTTGATATTTGCTTCATGTATCAAATACCTAAACAAATCACGATATTGTAGACAACATAACATGTATGATAATTCATATTGCCAATGCATAAGGAATTCATCTTACATGATCTGTATTAAACAATTTAATAAGGCGTCTTTGCATATCTATTTGGGACTTTCCTAATATATTTTATACTCACTATAAAAGACATCATTTGCAATCCAACGTTGAGTATTAAAACAACTAAGGTTGAGTTACCACAAGTGCACCGTTAAAATTAACAACGTGTTGTTTACTTATAGTTTAGAAATATCAATGTACCTTTTAACGTTCTTCCTTATGAACTCACGCTTCCTCTGCATTTCGATTGATAATCAAACTATTTGATATTTCTATCAAAATATTTGTTCAATTCTAATGCCTATAAAATGATATTTTCTATCATTTCTTGGATCATATCCAAAGACTCACAAACTCAATATCGCTCTCACTGACTTCGAGACATTTCAGTTATTATGCGTAAACAACTTACTCTAAATGATTATTTATAATTTTCTGTTTCAATAGATACATATCCAAAACATAAAGTCATACCATGCGATAATTTTGCAAGTAGAATCCAAATGAATTTAAGCACATCAAATGGCGAATCTGTTACGTTAATTTCAAAATTTGAAATTTTCAATGTTATTCTTATCATTGTTGCTCATTATATTCCAACTACATTAGTCTTGCACTCGAAGATAGTTTTGCGGCCAATGGATCATATCCTTTTGGGTGCAACTATCAAAATCATAATTTGATAATGTACATGGAATCTATTTCGGATCTGCGCATCATACCATATCATAGTGTCAACACTCTTAATGGTTTAATTAAACAACTGAGGAATGAGGATTATATATTTTTAACATTGATAAGAAACACATAGTTTCTTTTCAGTGTTCGAGAATGCTTATTATACACTCTAATGCAATGTGTTCATTTAGGTTAGTTAATGTCGTTTCATCTCATGTAATCAGTTTATCTTTGGATCGTATCCAATTCCATTTTATTGCCAATAATTTCTCAAAGAAATTCCTTTACTATGAGGTAGGTATTTCTTGAAACAATGATTGTTTCTTACAACAGAATAAGTATTCATAAACACTTTATGAATTACCTTATATATAAAATTTATTTGGTTTTAGTTTACAAAACTTATTTTTGAAACATAAATATGTCATCCAATGGTAGTCCTTCCCAAACTCCTTTTGAGGAGATTCATAAAAGATCTCTCATGAACAATTATTACGTGCAGGCTTTCGGCTCGCATAACCTGCCAACTCCTTGGCCTAGGATATGTTAGAATTTCTTATAAACCCTTACCTTGTATGATTTTGTAAAGTAGTATTTGGATGAAATAATATTAAATTTATGTAATACTCTGAAATACATGACCTTATAGAAAGAAGTTAACCCGACTTAACTCATTAATAATCGTACTTCGTTCAACAAAGTTCGATTACTCCTTATCGATACATCATTATGTATCATAGGAGGAGTGACTTTTGATATTGAATCTTTATTCATTTTGGGTACATTCGGAACTCTTTCCAAAATAATCACTTATCGATCAAATCGAATCATTTTATTTTACTGCATATTATTTTATTTACTTTCGTTTTATGCTCTATAAGCTTATAATAAACATACTACATATGTATCAAATACACATGTTCATGTCGGTGATAACTCATCGATGAATATGACAAAATACATGGAATCGTTTTGTTTTTAACAAACTTTTGATTGCATACATCTATATGTATCAATTCGAAGAGGTCATCAACTCTTATGATGCTCCCACTAAATGGGTGCATAGCCCTTTGATTGCTTGAGATATAATTATCCAATATCATATGATTCATAATCATATAATAAAAATTATTTCTCTGAATTATGGCATAGTCTATAATTCCAAAATATTGTAAATAATTTTAGATACTTTAATATTTTCAATTGCGTCGCTTTTGTTATCAAAAAAATACCACATAATAGTTTTATTTCATAACGAATATTCATAATATTCATGTGGAATATAACTATGACTATTCTTTACTCATCATCGAAAAACGGATATTATTTCATAAATAATGTGCGATACGTTTTATGAATACAATTTTCGTGACTTGATGCAATAAATAAGTGTTATATGGCATGTTACTCTATTTTCGCCATTACTATAATAGTGTACCAAGTACGGAGGTCCATCATCTACTTAATATAGACTATTTATTTCATATACTTTAACTAGTTTATAGTGGAGAGTTCTTAGATCAAATATCTTGAACTCAAAGAAATAAATCTCATAGAAAATAGTTTTCTATATGAAAATATATTTTGGAATGGAAATCATATTTCTTATTCCAATGTCAAGTATCAATTATTGTTACAATTCTCCTTTCCGATGTTTCTTTATGAAGGAGAAGTGACTATTCACTCTCTTCATCCCAACTGTACCTTAAATCACATTTACTCTTATACAGTTGTTTTCCTTTCTAAATGGTCAAACCATTCAAACGAAAACCCTTACTATAATATCATAACGAACTCTTTACAAAAGTGCATTCAATTATATTTAACATTTAAGGATATCAAATTTGTTGCACTTTATATAAATTGATCAAATAGACGGTTCAATGATCGAATTCTTAGATCTTTCTTGTAGTTTTAGTCTGTTACATTTAACATAATACGATCCTTTTGTAATCAATAAAATTAAATACTCGATCTTATAGGTTGTTTTGAATGAACTAATTTCATCGATGTATCCTACACTATGAACTGTGACTGTTCCCTATATGACACTTATATGTGATAGTTTATGGATTGAATATCCATAATCTTGTATTGCTTTTAAAGTTCAAAACTCATAGAACGTAATACACTATCTTGAACAAATAAACACATAAGCAACCAAATTACGAACATATTAAGTAAATGTAAAATTAGACACTTGCATGGGTATAGAAACAATCACATGCAATAATCATTTATTAGTAGGTATATACCATATTTCTGTTTGTCAAATTTTCAATTCAATTCATTTGTATATCTTAATTGATAAACGTTTCATCAATCATTTTTTAGTTGGTATATGCAATAATCCTTTGGGTTCCGACCTTGAGGAAAGCTCAACAAACCATAGGCCTGCGTATGATGGATAACTCCTTATCAGTTGTATCACATACAACTACTAACCCTTTTGTTGCTTGTCCTAATCCCACCTTTACCTTGAGGAAAGATCAACAAGTAAAGTGGGATTATTTACTCAGACTTATCATTTCGCGATGGCCAAAGTACAATGCACATACCTTAAGGGAACCTCAACAAATATGTGCAATTATCTTACCTTGTCTATTCAACATATTGATAGTACTACACATAATATCACTAGCTTGAGGAAAGCTCAACAACTAAAGAGTATGCAAGTAATCTATTAATATATAAATGATAGAGGATGACTTTATATTTAAGATAAATAATCATCAATATATCATAACGAGTGATATAAACTTATGGAATAATGTATTTCTTATGAAATACCCTCGTGATTCAAGTCATTTAAAATCACGGTATATGTACAATATGTATGTATTTATCCCTCAAGTCTATTTTAGTTTCTTTGATGTTCCACATTTAGTTTATACATTCATATTATAAGTTTTATTATTATATAACTTTTCTATTTTATATTACATATATAATAGTCTTATGTATAATATTATGTTGATTAAATCTTATTTAATTAATTTTATATTATTTTAATATAGCAATTATATTTAAAAAAAATCATACTATAACCTTTATAGTATTACACATATATCATATATATGTGTATATTAGTTAATTAATTACCTTTTAATTAATTTATTTAATTAAATAATCTTTAATTAATTTATTTAATTAATTAACCTTTAATTAATTTATTTAATTAAACAATTTAATTATATTATATTAATTTCAAAATTTAATTCATATACATATAGTTATGTTATTTTAAATATTTTAAAACAACATAACATATATCATAATATACAATACATGCATATACATTTTATTTATTAACTTATTTAATTAATTTTATTAATCTTATTATTTGAAAAACTTTATTATATTATAACTTTTATAATATATTTATTTCTTATTTTAAGTTTAACTTTTAAATTTAAAATCTTATATTTTTAATTTTCAAACAATTTTGAAAATTAGCCCAAGGCCCAATTCAAATTGCACTTTTCTATTAGGATCAAACTTTGGGCTTACATATCTGTTCGGGCCAGGCCGGTAGCCAGGTAGGCTAGAGTACCAAATTATCCAAACTCAATCCTAGACACTACATTTCTAGACACTATACTATAACGACTTGCCTTTTCGACCTTCAAATGTCGAAACTAATACATCCACGGTACTCACATGCCGAACACCCAAGTGCCGGAAAGACAAATTGTTATAGTGAATAAAAGAAAATGAAATGGAACAAGGAAGAAGGAACAAAATATCAGAATCTCAAAATGGAACGATCATATATAATGTCAAAAGGTAGTATAAACTATCAATCTTATATACAAAGTTGTTCAGAGTTGTAGAAATCAGCCTAGACAGTTAAGATACAAATGTTGATGATACAATAGTAATGCAGTGGAAATAAATACTACGATAGGAGATTATCCGGTTCATCTCCAAAAGCTCCAAAGGGTCCATGGTTAAATTTGGAAATATACATGGGGCTGATTCGTGCATTATAAGAAAATAACACCCGGATCAGTCTAATAAACTAGCATGAGAAACTCAAGAAATATGAGTGGCATGAAACTGTAACCATTGAGGCCATATGGATTCCCAAACCAGTATTCCCCTTAAGGAAACCAACCATTCATTAAGTTTAACATGTAGTGATATGATAGATAATGTCTAGAGTGTAGCACATAAGTCATATCAAGTAGTTGTTTTGTGAACGCCATAAAAATAATAGGTATACAGTCAATATCGGTAAGGCGTGTTCGCATATATGGATTTTCCATGGAGATCTCTTCAAGGAAGCCGAATTTGAACTCCACGACAAGGATCGAAAACTACCTTCTGAGCAATGTATATCTCTAGATGGGATATACTCTAAGGTAAACAAAACTAGACCACCCCTGGTGTGTGATCCGAGCCATACCAACTCCCGCTAGCAACAATCGATAAGCATCTCTGCAGATGGAGTTAATATACCCTTGAGGTTGCTAAACCCCCCTGGCTTTGCCCCTTCTCTATTTTCTGTCATTTTCCCGATGTCAAGGTTATGTTCGACATCTCTCACATGAGTCTTCATCACTCAAATAGAATACGAATCCTCAAATGGATTCCTCCATCTTGAACTGATCATGAATTCCTAAATGGATTCCTTTATCTCGAATAGATCACGAATCACTCTATGGATTCGAGCATCTTGAACAGATCTTGAACCTCCACATAGGTTCACTGCATAAGTCCTCTGACGAATGCTAACATTGTCTTCTCTCTTGGAATACTCCTCAACATAGACAGTC
The DNA here is from genome assembly GCA_030737815.1 of Allium fistulosum. NCBI lineage: Eukaryota > Viridiplantae > Streptophyta > Magnoliopsida > Asparagales > Amaryllidaceae > Allium > Allium fistulosum. The sequence goes on from CM060907.1 coordinate 574,798,444, forward strand.
CCATACAATAGCATCGTTTGAAATGTTAAAGCTGACCTCTCCCTTAAACTTAACCTTAGGATTGGCAATTAAACTCTATAACATTTCACTTCACAACCGCTTCCAGAACATAGATCACGTATATGGTTTTGGGTTCGAATTATCTCATATATATGTATATATATATATATGTTCTTCCAACTCACCAGACTCTCCAAAACCAATCGTTGAATTTTCGGTAAACTCAACTCTGGTTCTTTTGAAAATAAACAAACAACACATAAGAGTGGAGATCACCTCCTAACCGTTTAAGTGGACGGATTTTTTTATCATTTGTCCTAAAAGAGCAAGACGAGTTTAGACGTACAGTATAGCATCTCCGAAGATAACTATATCATATACCAATTGTTTTTCTTCTAGATATTTCCAAAGTTATATTTGGAAAATTTCGATAGTCGACTAATTGACTATCTGGTACAGTATAGATGTTTGTAAACGGAAACCAAGTATAGTATACTTTCCATAAATAATACTAAACACTACCAAGTCATACAAAGCACGATCAAGCCACATAAAGTTTGGTAAAGCGACTTAAGCAACTCCTGATCCCTTTTATTTAATTAATCCTTTTATTAATCAAAAACTCCTTTATTGGTAAACTTCTTTTATCTAATAAACTTCTATCTTTTTCCAAAAGATTCCATACATATAATTTCCTTCAAAATATCCATTTTAACGATCTAAGTACTTTTGCAAATCCATTCAAAAGGTTTAAGACTAATGTTACTTAAACACTGTCACTACAAATCCAAGACCATTTTGCTTATGCTTATCTTTAAATCATTCTTTTAAAGAACTATTTGCATCCGTTAGTATAATCAAAAAGGGTTAAAGATGAATGCTATTAACACATTGTCACAACAAACCCAAAACCATTCCATACTTGTACTATCTTTAAAACATTTGTTTTAAAGATCTAAGTTCATATTCGGTCAAGTTCAGCATTTGACAAGTTAACTATCAAGTTCTAAAATGATTGATTATAGAAACCACGATTTGTATGCTTAACTCATTTCTGACATTCCAACTCAACTATTCCTCGCCCGAGAGTGAAGCCAGGTAAGTTTAAGCACTGGTCGCATCAAGCCTTGCCTGGACACTTCATTCTTGAATCTCACAAATAGATAAGTCTACCTCGTTGGCTTTTAGTGTTAAGTATAGTATAGTATTAATGATTTCCATAAACAATAAGAAATCAACATAATTAATACGTTTTCGACATTTTCGATTTCTATTTCTCAGACAAGAAGCAAGCCTGGTAGGTTAGAGCTCTATTGCTTCGTCCCTACTCATCATCAATCTTAACTCTCACAAATAGATAAGCCTTTACTTCATCGGCTTTTGTGTTAAGCATAGTTAATTACTTTTCAAACAAGTAATTAAAGAATTTAACCATTTGGCCACAAGCAATTACTAACCCCTCTTTAAACCTTTTGGTTTATAATTCAAAATTGGATACTTAATAAAAAAAATTAAAAAGTAAGATATTTGCATAAGATATTTATATAAGATATTTTCACAAGATAAGACATTTATCACAAGATAAGATATTTTCCAAGATATTTATATAAGATATTTATACTTTAAGATACTTATAATAGATTTTAAAACATTCATTTAAAATATTACTTGAAATAACAAGTTTGAAAAATCATTAAAAACTTGAAAACGATATGTTTTCTAGATATTTTAACAAAATATCTCTTCTTTAAAAATTCCAAATTAATTCGTAAAAACTCATAAAGATCTCAAACTATTTTTAGAATACTCTAAAATTAGTTAGTAACAACTTGCAAAAAGAATGAGACAAAATACTTAAATTTGGATATGTTTTCAAACCTTTTAAAGTCCAAAAGTCAAGGCTAAACGGGGTAGTTTTGCACTAGTTATGTTTTGGCCACTTTTTGAGATGTTACTTAACCTTTTACTTTTCAAACTTTTGATAGCAACAAACATATATATACGACATTAACAATATGGCGAGAAATCCCTAAGGATCTCTCTACAACGTTCCATAGCAAACGCCAAAGATAAGGCATTGCATCTATAGCGACTATCGCTATAAGTGCACTTTCAAATCCAAGTCCGATCAATGTCCATCTATAACCTATGTGCTTTGTTCAAGGTCTTGTCATGAGTCATACAAGTCCATTCCAAGTTTGTTCAAGTCCATATGCATGGATCACATATGTCACTTCCTTTTAAAGTAAGAATCCAAACCAATGTTTTAACATAAGTTAACAACAATTCAAACAACTTAAACACAATCAACATAACATATGTATGTGTTATACTTTCCATTCAAAGTGAGATGTTAACTCATTTTAACCCAACCATAAACAAGATCCAAGAATCAAGGCCTAACCCCACTTGCAACCACCTCATTCCTTTCTCCTTTCCTTTGCTTGCACTTGCTCATTTGCCTCCTTCCCTCTTACAATGCTCTCGACCAATGCTTCCTATGGGAGTTTGGCTTCACTTATTCATGTTTTGGAATGGTGGAAGGGTTTCTAATATTGTACTAAGCCTTATGGCAAAGTTTGAAGTGATATGGAGTTGATTTGCAACTATTTCTTTTTTAGACAGTTAGAGAAGAATAAGAGAAGCCATGGAATTTTAGAACTCAAGCTTTGTAATCTTTGTGATTATTTCCTAAGGGTGTGGCCTCTCTTATATAGCCTTAGGAATGTGATTATTTCTAATTCGTTGTAGTCTAGTTGGTCAGGATACTCGACTCTCACCCGAGGGACCCGGGTTTATGTCCCGGCAATGGAACCAAAAAACTTGTTTAACGACAAGTTTTCTATCGGATTAGAAAACCGCCGATAAATTTGGAATTAAATTTATACCGCAAACGCACGGCGTACTATCATAGTACATGGCGAGTACGGGTCGATCCGCAGAGAATTGTTGATTTTAAATTTCTATTCAATCAAATTAACCAAAGATTTAGAGTGATTAGCTAGAAAATGTAAGAAAAATGACAAAAGGAAAGTGATAAAAAATATGAGAGTTAAATGATAATTTAGAGATAATTCCACTCTCTAGATCATATAGTTCAACAAATTATGAAATTATGATCTCTCTTTTTTGGTCATAAGTGAGTTTAAATGAGGTGTTTATCATACGTATGGCTCATTTGTGCTATTAATTAGCTCAACATAAGCCATCAAACTATAACACAACCTTTAAACCACTTTTAATTCTCATGAAAAATGACAACAAGTTGAAAGCAAAATCTATTTTAAGTATGGTCTATTAACTATTAATTAGAAATATAGACCATCAAATTTCAATTTCAACATTCACTTCATTGCCATAATCATATGTAGATGAAGAGGCAATTTGTGATTCATATGACTAAGCATAGCCTATTTGTTTTGAACAACATAGGCTATCAAACTCAATACCAAACACAAAATTACATAAACATCAACTTTCCATGAAGCACAAAAGAGAGCAAAGATTATCAAATTGTTGAAGCTACATGATTAGAGGCTTCATTACCCTAAATTGAAGGGATTAGCCTCTCATTTGTGTTATCATATCAACACTTTGTAGCTTGCAACATGAAATAAAACAAGAGTAAAAAGAGAGCAAAATGAAAAGAAAAGCTAAGTAAAAAGAAGTAAACACTAATCTACTTGCACGAACAATAAACTACACAACTAACATAAGAAGAGAAGCATGTAAATGAAGAGAAAGCACTAATTAACATTGCATAAAAAAAAGAGGAAAGTTACATGAAAGAAATGGCTAATTGCCATGAAAAGAAAAGAGAAGCTTTCTTTTATTTCTAATCTAAAAACTAACTAAGAGGAAGAGAGGGGTTACATGAAGATATGGGGTATTTATACAAGTTAGAAACCCTAATTCATTTTTTTGGGGAATGCCCAAAATACCCCTTTAGGAAGTGCGGTGGCCAAGTAATCATTAGCATCATATATTCATCCATTAAATGTGCATGAAGATTTAATGGTCTTTTAGCATGTGCATTAGCTCCAAAGTGTACATTAAGGTAGGTGGGTAAGTGGGGTCCTTCATGATCTTGGTTTTGAATTATTTCCATCTTCATTTGTTCTCTTTACTCTTGTGCATGCATATATCCTCATGAAACCACTTGTAAAATTCATTAAAATTCCTACAAAACAACATAGAAAATTCCAAGTAAATTTTAACAAATTAATAAATGCACAAAAATGACCATTTTGCCCCTATATGAAGATGAATATGTGACAATTTGAAAATAATTTGAATTTGGTTTAAACAAGTTAAAATACCCAATATGGTCATTTATTTAATTTAAATAAATTAAATATGGTGGTAAAAATATGCACATTTACGTGCACATCATGGGAAAAGACCAATAACCCCTCAAAACTCTTATGATATTAATTGCTACTATCACTTCTCCGTTATGTCACATAAGCTTAAGGGTTATGTGTTTTCATATTTGCTTACTTTTCTTTTTTGCTCGTTTTAAAATATCTTATCCTCCCTTACATCATGCATGACATCATTCCATTTAGTTAGCCATAAATATGAAAATATTTTTAGTTGCTAATATCTCCTTAATGATTAATTAGACATGCACAAAAATTTTGAACAACTTTTGTTGAGAAAAAAGTTGTTTATCGATAAAACGATTTTCGGTCACATTATCGATATTTTTCCAAAGAATATATTTTTGTAAACATTTTTCCAAAACAAATTTACCATTATTACTTATGATTTAAAAAGGGGTTAAAAATCTCATTAAATCATTTTAATAACATTTAATCCAAGATCAAATATTTAAATAATTAAGATATTTAAATACGAAATGTCCGAAATTCCGGATCGTTACACCAACTAACTGGGTTGTGAGCTTAATTAGTTAACCCTAACATGACTAATTAGACCGCGTAGGCTATTATGCGATAATACCTTTGTTGAAACCGGGCCAACCCACTGTGGAAGATATGGGTGAATTTCAAAAAAAATTCCTTATCGTATCTATATTAGGCTATTGAAGTCTAATTTATTAGAATAGTTCTAAATTTAATTTAAATAAAATCTCTCATTTTATTTAAATTATTAATTATAGATAGCATTTTATATAATTTATATTCAATTAAATATGTATCATATGTGTGTGTGTGTGTTTGTTTGTTTGCGGGTGCATGTGTAACACGGTAATCCGTACAAGGTATAACATGCCCATATATAGATGCTGGGATTTGCAGTGCTACACGCAAGTTAGCTCATCCTATATATATTGTATGTTGCCCAAATATATGTATGTATGTAAACTTATTTTTTATAAAAATATTACAAACTATGTAAAATACACACACAGAGAGACAGATATTACTTATATGTAAAAATACTAATGATTTATATACATGTATATTATTTTATATTATGTGTGTGTGTGTATTATGTAATATATATATACATAATATATATAAGACTTTTCATAAATCATTTTATATATATCTCTCTGTGTGTATTACAGTAACAAAATTATTATTAATTTTTTAAATATATATATATGTATATATAAGTATATTTATAATATCTAAATAAGTATATGTATTTATATATATATATATATATTAATTATGAAACAAAAAAATATTTTTTTATACCTTTCCAAATCAAATGCATAACACAATAAAAATTTATTTATAATTTTATTGTATAAAAAAAATTAATTAATTAGTCGAAAACTAATTAAATAGTAATAAAAAATATTTTTGTGTTGCATTATTCAAATTTAAATTCCCAGAAAATCAAGCATGATATTTTAAGGTTAGAAATTTTTTTCCAAAATTTTCACTGTCAAATATTATTTTAATTAATTAAATGATTTCAGATATTAAAATAGTTTTTTAAAAATATAAAAATTGATTTTTTATATTCTGATTTTTTGGCTGAGAATTTACGTGATGATAAAATAATTTTATAAAATTTAAAATTTAATTTTCGAAACATATATTCTCTTATATGAATTATTTAATCAGTATATTGATTTAAATAATATTAAATAATTTTTAAAAAATAATTTTCTATCACCAAGTATTATAATTAATGTAAATATGCATTTATAAAATATAAATTTAATTATTTACATGATATGATGATATAATTATATTCAAATCATATAATTAAAATTGATATATTAATATATATATATATAAATAAATAAATGATAGTAAGAAATAAAATATATGCGGCTCTGCACATCAAATCTACATGGAAAAAATTGTTTTTAAATAAATACACGCGTACAACCAATATAGTCTATAACAAAATTGATATATATATATATATATATATAAGAATCGTTACCTAACTAACAATATATATATATATATGAATAATAGACTATTATTCATAAATTATAAATCCTATAGTATAATAAATACATACCTGATACTAATGCCTTAAAGCACACTTTGTAATGATGAATTCTTCCTCCTTTGAAATCTTATACATTCAACGGATTGCTAATCCTTGAATCGTAGACCTTTAACTATCCGATAGTCGTTGCCTTTTGAATTTATTTGAGTTAAATTTGTTGGACCTCCTTAAGGTGGAGATCGGCCAGCAATGGAGAAATAGAGGCAGCCAAATGTCCATTTGCAATTAGGATTAGGGGTCTTTTTATAGTGGATGAAATAGAGAGAAATTTGAATCATATCTCATACGAGTTCTCTTTAAATCTCAGCTGCTACCTATAAACCATATTGCTACCAAATTATCCTCTTATAATTGTGGGCCGATATCCCATTTAAGACCAAATAAATATTATTAATTAAATCTAGTTTAGTTGCTTATTGATATCGCATATCGATCGATATATTTACAACTATTATAAATATATACAATAATATTTATTCCTCAAATCATATTCAAAAAAAATTAATTAATATTTCATAAATATTAATTAATTTAATTAAATTATAACGATTATAAACTAATTAAATCATTTGGTCTAAAGAGAATTCATCATTTCGATTGTGTAACTCGTCAAGTATACGTTTGGTCAGCGATTAACATCGAACTATTTGAATGTTAATGTTCACATGTATATTAGTTGGTAATGTGACATTTTGGCCAAATTTATTCCTTACTTAGTTTCGGTAAAATCCAAGTTCATAATTAAGCGTTACCCAGCTGTAGCATTTATTTATACCAATTCTCTTTGTCAAAACTATATCACTTTGGATTTATGGAATTTGGTAATTGTCAGAATTCAATATTGTCCATATTCAACTCTATAATCCAAACACAATGTCCTTGGTTAAATAAGAACAATTATTATTAACTAAAATGCACTGGTCAGAGACTTTGACTTTGAGTTGACCATGCTATTAACCCCATATAACTTAGGAGAGGAATTCTCTCTTAAATAACGCTTCACTTCCAACACTTCCACTCAACCCAACTATAGTCACTCGATGGATGTCATTCCATGATTTGACTATAATCAAAGCAGAGCTTACATATTAAAGATTGACAAGTATTCTTAAGTCGAGGGAACTTTGTAAATGAGTCACATCGATATTTTTTATTTGACCTTAGTAATATTAACCAACAGAAAACTATCGAGTGAGTCGTTCCATAGTTATCCAATAACTATTAGTACATAACCTCTTAGTGCCCCCAGTAGTAATGAGTAATACAATGCCCAACATTTGGAGAGCGTTATGTACTCTAGTCTTGACGGACATATCGATATTCGGTCTTGATGCATCTTGACTACGAATATTCAAAATGGTATATTTATATTTATTGTGATTAATTACTCACGGTTACACCACTTTGTAACTACTATTACAAAACATATCATTTATGGATTTTCTATCAAATATACTTTAATTAAATTGATTAATTAATACAACACATTATATCAAGTATATTATAGAAAGAAAATACTTTTTATTTCGAACAAGATTGGTCAAAGAGTTAGATATATGTAACAAATTACATAATTGCCCATACAACATATCCCTAACTCTATCATGAGCATCATATTTAGATGGGACTCGGTGAGTACCATATTAATCAAATTAATAATAAGAGGAATGCACAACCTACCATCTCTCTAAGACCACCCTTTCGAATCAGTGGAATAGCAGTCCAAATGACATGAGTGCTCTTCCCTACTCAACTTCCCAAAAATATCCGTTAACTCCTTGTCTTGCCTTTGACTTGAAACAATATGGTCCATAAGTGAAGGTTGAACATCTAAAGCTTCCAGTAATTATGGTGTAATGTCCGATGAAGGTCAAAAATCAAATATGGAAATGAACTCCAAATGCTTCCATTCTAAGAATATAGGGATTAACGTCACATGCTTTCTACTCAAGGCATTAGCTGCAACATTACCTTTCTTAGAGTGTATGAGATACAAAAATCATGCGATACCAAGAGCTCCATCCACTTCTACTGCTTCAAATTCAATCTTGTTTGGGAGAATGAATACTTCAGAAACTAATGATCTGTGAATAGCTCAAATTGCTTTCCTAAAAGATAATGCATATATATGATTTGAGAGCAAAGACAATAGCTGCAAACTCAAAATCATGAGTTTATTGGTTTCTCTTATGAACTTCCAATTGTAGACTAGCATAATAAACTACTCTACCATCCTACATCAAGACTACGTCCAGTCCAATACCATAAGCATCGGTATATACTATGAACAGCTTCATAATATCAAGGAGTACTAAAAGGGTGCACTATTCAAAAACACCTTTAGCTTAATAAAAGTATCTTCACATTTTAATCTATAGGAAAACCAAATTCTTTTGGTAAGGTGGGTCAACGGTATGGAAATTTTAGCAAAGTCTTTAATGAACTTTTTACAGTGGCTAGCCAAACTAATAAAATTTTCGATTTTTGGCATTCTTTGGTATGTGTCGATCATGTACTGCAACAACTTTACTAGGATTGACCGCTAGTCCATGTTCGAAGACAATATGTCTTAGAAAGCTAACCTCTTTATGCCAAAAGTGACATTTGGATAACAATTTCCTTTAGCTTATGCATATTAGGAGTATCAAGCACTTCTCCTAAATGCAACACGTGCACTTCCTCACTTTTTAAATAGACAAGTATATCTCAACGAATACCGCTATGAACTTATTATGTAACCCTCTAAAGGCTCAACTCATGAGGTCAACAAAATATGTTGGTGCTTTGGTCTGCTAAAATGGAATGGCTAACCACTCATAAAGTCTGCCAGGTTTATAAAAAATGGTTTTTTGATTACTATCCTCAACTATAGCCAACTAATGGAATTCCATAGCCAAGTTAAGATGAAAGAATACCTTTGCTCCAACTAACTAATCAAAGATATCGTCTATATATGATAGTGGATAACAATTCTTCTTTATAAGTTTATTTAATTCTCGAACGCAAAGCTTTGGTGAGCTATTTGCTTTAGTAGCAAAGACAATTGATGCTCCCACTCTGAAATACTTCTCTGAATGAAGCCCATCTCTAATAATTAATTTACTTAGTTAGCTTGCACCTTTCTCTAAATCCATATGTCTAAGATGTAAGGCAAAAGATATAGCATTCTCTTCAAGATAAATTCAAAATTTGACCTTCTTATGGGATAAAAGATTGGAAATTTTGAAAAAAGGCATCTGGGTAGTCATGAACCACTGGCATTGAAGCTAACTCATCATGGAAAGGTCTTAAGAATATAGGTAACTCAACATAAATGAACTCTTGGGGTCATAGTAAACCACATGGTTATGCCCACTACAAGTACCAAACCGAACCACCACCTTATCACAATCTAGCACTGCTCCAAACATAATCATCCAACCATTCCCAAACTTAAACCAGACCTATAAAACCCCAAAACAAAAGCATAGCAATCAAATTTGACACCCAAAATATACAGCTTCAAACCATTACAAATTAGGGAGAATCGACTTTCAATAGGGTTTGATACTACTATATGGTCTATAACTATACTAGTTTCTAAGTGCAACTCATCTGCTAATCTACTCGTAATGAATGAGTGTGATGCTCCTATGTCAAATAAAGTATGAGTCAAATCAGAATGAGTTAACACACCTTCAATAACGACCTTCTTTCCCTTATCCACAGCTAGAGCAGCGCTCGAGCTAGGAATAACATCTAGTGGATTTGTTGGAACCATAGGGTAAAAGTCCTAGGTTTATCTACTAATCCATAGCTGTAGCATTTGGTCTTTGCAATGCTTGCCCTGCATTCCTTCGCTTGATGCACCTTGATGCCTCAACTTGACAATTCTTACACTTAAACTTTGGCTTCTTTATCTTGCGCTGAGCCCCATTCCACTTCTATGGTGGTCTTGTTGAACTAGCATCACCACTACCTTTTTAGATTTCTCCTTCCCAATTAAATTTAGCAACGACATCTCTACCAAGCTGTCAAAACTAGCTCCCGTAGGTACATGACTCAAGGCAATGCCTCTCAAAGATGGATTCAACCATCTATAAAACTTCATTGCCTTTTTCATTTGTGTATTGATAATGTCTAAACCATACTTTATCAGCTGATTAAACTGATTTACATACTCCTTTACACTATGGTCACCTTGCTCTAAATGAATGAAATTTTACAGCTCTACCCCACATTCCGCCTTAGAAATGAACTTTGTCTCAAAATGCTTCTTGAAATCGTCCAAGTAATATTAGTCTCATTCGGTCTAAACAACAACAATCTTCCATAAGTTTAAGGCCTCTCCTGGTAAATGTCATGAAGCTGACTAGCTCTTCATTGTATCTTCCACACCTATCATAGCAAAAATCCTATCAAAAAATTTCAGCCTTGCCCGTGTCTCGACATATGATTTAGTCCCATGATACTTCTTTCCAAGCAGACTCAGGAAATCACGACAAAACTAAAGAAAATCCAAAGTAAGCAGAGGAACTGGGGCTACAACTTACGCTTACACTACGGGTCCTCAATTGAGTTGAGCTCAGTTTGGGCTCTTGCTTGAAGATACTGGTGGAACCATATAAGAATATCATGCCTAGAACCTCAGCTGCCTCACTTGAACTATTTCTAGTTTGATGTTCATTCTCAACTATCTTTAAATAGGAATTATTAGTAACTTTCCTCAGTTAGTGTTAAGCATTACTAGAATTATAAGGGTGTGTTTACGTTATACTTGTATATATAAATAACCTTTTGAAAATTTACAAATACACTCTCTCGGTATGCACTTAGTATGGTACATGGAACAAGGTAAATAACAACAAAGTCCATGCACCTTGGCTGGGAGAACCAACATCGGAAATTTATTGAATAATTCCCCATTCATATTCAAAAGGCAACCTGCTTTCGATGATGATTATAAAAAAGGCCAGATTCTTCTATCTGGTATTGTTGATTGAGAAATAAGACTAGCAGTGGGAAACTATTAGAGAAGGGAAAAGGGTAGTATACCATTCTCACACCATTAGAATTAGAATCATGTTGAGTTCCTTATACTTTAGATGCCTACTTTTTATGCTACATATTTCTTGCTTTATTTATATAACCTACAAAGCTGGAACATTCCAACAATGTTCAATTCATTTGTGTGCCATCGTGAAGAATCCTAAACCTAATCTCTGATAATAATTGTGGCAATCAGCACCTTCAGACACACTGATTCAAATCCTAAAACGCTTTTTAAACTTGCATCGTGCCAAGAAGTACGAGCTATCGGGTTTTAGAACATTCCATGGTTTATAGACTAATGTAAAATTTAAAACATTCTACACTCTTTGATCTCACAATGGAAGAAAATAAAATATAAATACCAAAAATAATTTAGATTAGATAATTGTCTCAATAACGTGGTCCATACAACAATGTATCCAAACAGTAGTACATAGAGTCTGATAAATATGAATAACATAATACGAAATATAGTACCTGGGAGTAATAATAAATAGATATAACTCCAGGCACCTAGTCTCCTCCTCTATGCACTATATCTAGGCCAAATCACAAGCAATTAACTTCATTTATAACCTACATGACCTAGGGTGTTCATTTATATTTAATTACTATATATAAAGGATTGGTGACAACCCACATTCCCTGACACGCTCCAAAACGCGTCGCATCGAGAAATGGAGATCGTTTGGTTTAAAAACTATCATCTCAAAGACTAATATAATAAATATGATCAAAGATAAACTAACTAGTCCAAATGTATCACAATAGAAGCAATATAACAGATATATAATCTCATAAAATAACAGCTTCAAAAAATATCATATCATAGGCTTAGATAAATAGATGTACATAATCCAAATCAGAGCACAACATAAAGTAAAATATCCCTCAAAAGCCGATACATAGAAATAATTATAAGATAAAGTGATACATGAAAAGAGAGGAATATAGCAAGATATCTCCAAGCTAGGCACGACTCTCCAAAAAGCAAAAATGGGCCAGCCACCTCCTGCTTTATCCACCTGTGGTGGGAAAAAGGATGGAAAAGGAATGGGTCAAACAAAAATCTGGTGAATGAGAACAAGACTAATAAGATGATTAAGTGCAATTAACTTTAAATCTAATCTAAGTGATATAGAGTGTAAATCCAATGTCCGTGAACACCTAAGGTCCAATACCTAAGGATTCTTATCTAACACGATGGGTCAAACCTACAGAATGAACTTCACATTAACAATCGGCCAAATTGGGAACTACTATCCCATCACAACTACATCACACTACGCCTGGAAAGGGAGAACACCGTAATGCAAACTCGCATAGTGACACATCGTATGCACCCATGTTCATCTCTCGATCGTAGTGGCAAAATGCCTCTTATCATAGAGCTTCGGTGTCCACTGTATGTGAACTTTCACTAGTGTCGGGCCCTAACTAACTCGATACCTACAGCCACTTATTGTACTGCTCTAACATCCACTCGTACCACGTTTGCACAAGAAAACATGCGTACTTGGATCTTCCGTTTGTACTGGTCTCTCTCAGATAGTGTTCCTACTAGTGCTGCACCTACCCGTACGTAACACTTCTAAGCTATTGCAAAATAAATCTTCCCAAATCAACTCCGCAATGCGAACTAAAATTCACCCAATCCAATGCCAACATCGCGAAATGAAATCCGCCCAAACAAATACCAGTCATTGTGAAATAAAATTCGCCTTAACCACTTTGATATGGAACCCATTTTCCCTATCTCTCACGCATGCAACTTTGCCCAAAATTAGCTCAATAATCGGTTCACTAATTACAAAATTTCTAACTAAATTATATAACTTTTCATCCATTTAATTTAGGCCTTTAGCCAAGGTACAATTTGTGAAATTTTCACTCTACCGATCAACCCAGAGAAACGCTGGGTTGACCGCTACCGGTCGAATTAGACTTTCTAGGATCGACCGTTCGTGCTGTTAAATTTGGGTTCATAGTTTTTGTTTGTCGATTGATTTTTGTTCATTAAGCACAGTGATTTAAATTTCTAATTAATTAACCCTAATCTTTCTATTCTCAATATAATTATCCAATTTCAATCAGGGTTTTTAATTTTTGATTTTCAATTTAGCATTAACATGTGTTAAATTAGCCAATTTCATAATTCAATTTGAAATTAAATTCCAAGGTTTAAGGTTGAACATATTCAAATTTAAATTTTACAAGTTAATTTTGGGGTTTCTATAATGCTAACCATTTAGAATAGCTTAAAATCAATTTCATTAATCAAATTAGTAATCTGTGCCCATTTACCTTTAGCCTAAGCTTTATATCCTAAGAATTTGGCCTTTAATCGGTAGCTCCTTCCCTAGATCACCTTAGTCCCCTCCTTGATTGCTTGCTTTAATCACTTAGATTGATTAGGATTTGATTTTGATTTTAGGGTTTGAGAAAATAAGGATTTTCAGTAGAAAAATTCACAGAGTTTCTCTACTATTCGTTCAAAACTAGAATTAGGGTTTACCTTAGTGTCATATTTAGAGTTAGGTTAACACTTAGGGCCATTGGATCAATTCGGCTAACAATCCAGTCCATCCATCAGCTACTTCGGATGTAAGCAATCAATTATGTTGTTGATTCACGTTCCTCCAGATCACAAATCACCTGAAAATTCATGTGTCGGGTTGACTGCTATCGATCGACCTAGGGTTTCCTTGGGTTGACACATACTATGTTGATTTTAAAAAATTTATTTTTAAATTCTAATTTCATTCTAATGCCTATAACTCTCTCATACTAACTTGGATTACAACAAGTTATATATGAAAATTGTCCAGAAAATTGCTACAAACACAATGATGTTAGTTTCATAGCCAAATTCGAACATCTATGGAAAAAAGTTAAGTCCTTATTGTACTTTGATTAAATTTTCTTATTTAATCCGATTAAATTTCCTGGGTTCTTGCATTCTCCCCCTTTAAAAGGATTTCATCCCTGAAATCTCCAAGGACAAAAAAATGTAACCCATACACAACAACCAATAACTATAGCCATCTACTCATCCATCATCCATGAGCAATCACGATCCTTAAAATTCTCTAATGCAAATATTGCACGTGAACCTGTACTGATGTGAAAGAGTAGTTGGTCTACTGATTCAGTCGACCTTCTGTTTACGTAAAATGCTCATGCTATGCATCCAAATTTATGCAACATCCTAACAATATATACAGATAATTCTATATGCATGCACAACCATCCAAGCATATGCAACATCCATATGCATAACATCCATAAGCACCTCAAATTAAAAATATCATGCAAGAAGATATGAGTGTGTGTACCGATAGGATGTACTGCCCTAAAGTGTAGAAGTATACATATGTGAACAATACGTCCATGAGCATCCATATACATCCATTAGCATCCATCACCCGTAACATGTCATATCGACACATTTCCAACCATTGCTATCATCCAAAGGCCTCTCCCTAAAGGGTATACCACCTAAGTCTTTTCACAAGAATTCTAACTAAGGAAAGATTCAAATTTAAGACGTTCCAGAAAAGAGTTGTAGGTGGGAAGCTTGGATCTTCTCCTCGAGTTCTCATGTACTCTCCTCTGGACCTTGACAAGTCTAATCGCCTTGTTGCGGAGTCACTGTGTACCATGCTCTAGAATATGTGTAGGTACATAGCGAACAAGTGACTCATGCTCAACCTCAACCTCCTCCAACTGGCTTGGCTCGACTATGGTAGTTGTATCATGCAGGCATTTTTGCAAGTGCGACACAAGAAAAACATCATGCACCCCAGCCAACTTCTCTAGAAGCTCAACTCTATATGCCAACTTTCCAATCCTAGCCATAATCGGAAAAGGCCCAACAAATCTCGGTGCAAGCTTCCCTGACCTACCAAACCTTCACTGATACCATGTCTCCCATTGCGAACTCTAGCTTTGTACGCCTCCTATCAGCATAGGATTTCTATCTATCTCAAGCAGTCTTTATCCTCCTTCGGATTAGATCCACCTTTTCTGATGTCTCCCTAACCATTTCTAGCCCAATAATGATCCTATTTGTCGTATTGCAAACACGACGGTGATCTACATGGTCTGCCATGCAAAGCCTCAAAAGGTGTCATCCCAATGCTACCTGATAACTGTTGTTGTAGGTAAAATCCACCAATGGTAAATGGTCCTCCCATGAACCTCCAAAATCAATGATGCACATCCATAGAAAATCCTCCAAAACCCGATATACTCTCTACGTTTTTTCGTCGGTGTGCGAATGATAAAGCTCAACTCATTCCTCAATGCCTCATATAGACTCCTCCAGAATCTCACTAGTGAAAAGCGAGTCTCGATCGCTAACTATACTCGTAAGAACTCCATGTAGCATAACGACCTCTCTCACATATATAGCTGCCAATGATGCAACCATCCTAGTACTCCTCACTGGTATGAAATGAGCGTACTTGGTAAATTATTTGAATATGACCCAAATGCTCTCATTCCCTCTCCTAGTCCTTGGTAATCCATCAACAAAATCCATAAAAATGCTCTCCCTCTTCCACTAAGGAACATCCAATGGCTATAACAATCCTCCAGCCTTCTTTTACCCTTCCTTCACTCTCTGGCAAGTCATACACCTAACCACATACTCTGCCACTTGCTTCTTCATACCGGGCCAAAAGGAAACTCTCCTCGTATCGCGGTACATTTTATCTCCACTGGGATGAATAGTCATCCTAGAACGGTGAGACTCTGCTAGTACCGCATCTATCGAATGTGAACTGCGGGGAACATAAAGCCTATTATCCCTTCGTAACCATCCTGCCTAGTCTATGGCGTAACGCCTCAGATGATTCGATGACTCTCCTCTACCAATCCTCTCCATAATCAATTAGCTCATTATACTCTCTCTGCCTAGACCCAATACACTCCATCAATATAGGTTGAAAATCCCAAGCTACTAATAATCCAAAGGTAATATCCGATGACAGTCGGAAGTTAAATGTAGAAATATACTCCAAATACCTCCACTCTAAGAATAATGGACTCAACACTACTCTCTACCTATTCAAAACATCCATTACCACATTACCCTTGCTCGGGGTATAAGAGATATCAAAGTCATAAGATGCCAAAAACTCCATCCACCTTTGCTGTCTCAAGTTCAAGTCCTATTGAGAGAATGGATCCTTCAAGAACTTATGATCAGTGAAAAGCTCAAACCTCTCCCCTAGAAGATAATGCCTCCATGACTTGAGCGCGAAAACAATAGTGGCCAACTCAAGATCATGGGCCTTCAACTGCCTACTCACATAACATGCTACCATCCCCTCGTGCATCAAGATCGTGCCTAACCCCATACCAAAAGCGTCGGTATAAACTGTAAATGGTTTAGTTCCATCTGGCAATACCAACACTAGCTCGACCTCCTTCAACCTAATGAAAGCCTCCTCGCACTTCACATCCTAACAAAAAACTAGTTTTTTCTTGGTAAGATGGGTCAATGGAGAAAAAATCTTTGAGAAGTCCTTGATGAACTTCCGATCATAACCCGCGAGACTAAGAAAACTCCTCACCTCCATGGAATTCTTCGGAACATGCCAACTTTGAACTGCCGCCACTTTACTAAGATCCACTGTTAACCATTCTCTGATACGATGTGTCCCAAAAAGTGCACCTCCTCTCTCTAAAAGTGGCACTTTGAAAATTTAGTCGTAAGCTTATGTGCACGCAGTGTACTGAGCACCTCCTCCAAATGCAATGTGTGCTCCTCTCTACTCCTTGAGTAAACCAAGATATCATCAACAAACACCACTACAAACATATTCAGCAACCCCCTAAAAATACGGCTCATCAAGTCAACAAAGTAGGTGGGTGCATTAGTTAGTCAGAAAGGCATGACTAACCACTTATACAATCCATCAGGAGTACGGAATGCAGTCTTCTAAGTATTGTCCTCGCTACACGCAACTGATGGAACCCTATAGCCAAGTCAAGTTGGGAAAATAGTCTAGGCCCAACCAACTAATCAAAGAGATCATCTATGCAGAGCAAAGGATAGCGATTCTTCTTTGTCAGTTTAATCAGCTCCTTGTAATCGACGCAGAGTCTAAGTGAACCATCCGCCTCGATAGCGAAGATGACTGGTGCTCCCTACTCAAAAATACTCTTCTTAATAAAGCCCTTCTCCAACAGCTCATTCACCTGCTTATTCAACTCGCATCTTTCCCTTGGAGCCATATGCCTCAAAGGTAAGGCAACTGGTCTAGCATTCTCAACAAGATAGATCCTAAAACTCGATCTTTCTATGAGGCGGGAGACCAGTAACCTCAGTAAAAACATTAGGAAAATCTCTAACTACTGGTACAAAATCAAGGTCATTATGTAATAGGTTAAACAAATACTGATAGCTCGGCATAACCGATCCTCTGGGATCGCAATAAACCTCTAAGCTGCGCGCACTACATGTACCCAACCTGACAACCTTCCTATCAAAGTCCAAGATAGCCCCATACATGGTCATCCGTCCATACCTAAATCCAAACCTAGAAAAACCCAATACACAGGCATCACAATCAAACTTGTCCCCTAATATCATCAACTTCAAACCCCGACATATCATAGACAAATAGGTTGATCCTCCTACGGGGTTTGACATAACTATAGGGTTTGTCACTATACTAGTATCTAAGTGCAACTCATCAACAATTCTAATAGAGATAAAAGAATGAGAAGCCCCTGTATCAAACAAAGTGCAAATAGATAAATAAAATAGAGATGACACACCTTCTATCATCACCTTATTCCCCTTATCCAGCACTGGTTGTGCACTGGAACTAGGGACTTCCTCTAGAGCATAAGTCTGAACCACCTGAGTTGAAGCCTAAGAAGAAGCTCTTGGTGGTGCAATGCAAGCTCGCTTCACATGCCCAAGCTGATCGCAGTTTAAACACTTCATTCTAGAGAGATCTGCCTTACATCCTTAGCATAATGCCCTAGCTTGCTACACCTATTACATCTCAAGTCCTTCTTCTAAATCTCCTCTTTCGGCCCAAGTCCTTCCTTCTTCTTACCCTTTCGGTGTCCATTCTCCACACCTTTGAAGCCTCCTCCTTCACCTACTTCTTAGCAATTGTGGTAAGTAGAGCCATCTCCACAAGTCCCTTATATGTAGCTCCCATCGAAATATGGCTCACTGCTAAGTCCTGAAGTGGCTGATTCAATCACTTAGAAAACTTGAGAGCTTTCTTATGTGGTGTACTGATCAACTTCATACCAAACCTAGTAAGCTCATTAAATTGGTTCACATACTCCTTGAATGTCATATCCCTCTGCCTAAGATGAATGAACCTCTCCAAAACACCCTTCTTAGTCAATGACAGAAACTTCATCTCAAACCTCCTACGGAACTCACCCTAAGAGATATTACCTCCATCCGTCTTCGCCTCTACAACCTCCTACTAGCTCAAAGCCTCACCCTACAACTGCCAAGTAGTTCGCTGCCTCCTACACTATCAGCCAATCCCATAAGACCAAATATCTTGTCACAAGCATGGATCCCTGCTCTTGAATCCACGTAAGACTCCGTCCCCAAGTAAGGCTTGCCTTCCAAACAAGAAAAATCTTTGCAAAGTCCAGAGCGATAGGTGGGCGGGCAGGAATCCCACCTGTCGCTGTGTCCATAGGCTCTCTAACGGGTGGTAGCTCGGCATGTCCCCTAGCTTGTAAGTACCGGCAAAACCATATGGGCATATTCATGCCCAGAATCTCAGGTACATCGTCAGAGCCTGACTTTATGGGATCAACCATCCTCTATCTGTGAATGTTAAATATTTATTTGGTCACTTCCACAAATAGAAAAAACAAGATTAAAAGAGAAGAGATAACACAGATACGAATGGAAATGAGCATAGGCACGAATAAGAAGGATTTTGATAAATTTTGGAAATCCATTTTGAAATACTTATATATACTTTTGAAAGTCTATTTTTGAAAACATTTTTGAAAACCCTTTCTAAAATAATTTTTTTCAAATACGTTTCTAATACAGTCTTAACCCTAGGAACATTGAACCAATGCTCTGATACCAGCTGTGACAACCCACATTCCTCGACATGCTCCAAAATGTGTCGCGTCGAGAAATGCATATCGTTAGGTTTAAAATTTAGCATCTCAGAGACTAAGATAACAAATATGATCAAAGATAAACTAACTAATCCAAACATATCATGGCGGAAGAAATATAAAAGATATATGAAACACCCCATATCCCTTAGTATACCCAAAAAAGGCACACCAAAGAATGTGGTGCGTTATAGGTATAACTAAAGCATCACAGAGACTAAGATTCACAAAACAAATAAATAAAAACAGCGGAAACATTTAAATAATAACTAGATAATTAAAATTAAACTTCATTTCAAAACAGAATATGTCTTAAAAACCAAATACACATGTCTCATGAAAAATACAATCTCAGTCACATCATCAAAGTATATAAACAATAAAAATAATTCCTCTCATAAAGTACCAGTACATCCAAAGTCAAATGAAAAGAAAACTGAAAAGAAGAAGAAGAATACTTGAAGAACTTCCAGGAATATATCTCCAAGCGTTCTAAATCTACTATAATCGATTCTGCTGGTCTATGGGAGAAAGGGGGAAATAGAGGAGTGGGTCAGACTATAAGTCTGGTGAGTGAAAGTAATTACTAGCATTCTTAAGCAAGATAAAGATAATAGACTAAGCAACAGTTCTAGTATGAAAGAAAAATACAGAAAAGATAAAACTGGGATAAAATGCTGTTTCTGATTCTAATTGCTTTGATTGTGATTGTTTGCACTTGTCTTAGATTGTTGTGATTAGGTTGAAACTCTAATCCTATTTTAATTAGGCTGAAATCCTAATTCTACCCATTGATCGGCCTTCTATCTCTGTTGTGCCACTGTGAACCTATCATGTTGGTCATAGCAAAAGACACCTCTTAGCGCTTGAACGCAGTAGTGAATTATTTACCCTAATCGATGTCGCACGCTCGGTCATCGCCGGTACACACTAACTGTCGCCCCTATTTTGACATCTTATTTACCCTAATTAGCATAAGCGTGCCCAGCCTCACCTAACTGTTGTAAGACCATCAGTCCTAGTCTGAAAGGGAATGCTGCCCAGCGTCACCTAAGCGTTGTGAGACCATCGGTCCGAGTCTGAAAGGGAATGCTGCCGGTATTGGTCCTAACAAACAAATTCTAGTTTGCGCCTCTTACTCAAATCCCCAGATTTGAGCTTCTCTCTATTGGCCA